>OX384032.1:6400000-6899000 GCA_947534325.1 Agonum fuliginosum | reverse complement strand
AAAACCTTGACCCGTGAAACTTACCAGTGAAACCTAGACCCGTGAAACGTCACCCGTGAAACATACCCGTGAAACTTACCCGTGAAACCTTGACCCGTGAAACTTACCAGTGAAACCAAGACCCGTGAAACGTCACCCGTGAAACATACCCGTGAAACTTACCCGTGAAACTTACCCGTGAATCCTTGACCCGTGAAACTTACCAGTGAAACCTAGACCCGTGAAACGTCACCCGTGAAACATACCCGTGAAACTTACCCGTGAAACTTACCCGTGAAACCTTGACCCGTGAAACTTACCAGTGAAACCTAGACCCGTGAAACGTCACCCGTGAAAACATACCCGTGAAACTTACCCGTGAAACTTACCCGTGAAACCTTGACCCGTGAAACTTACCAGTGAAACCTAGACCCGTGAAACGTCACCCGTGAAACATACCCGTGAAACTTACCCGTGAAACTTACCCGTGAACCTTGACCCGTGAAACTTACCAGTGAAACCTAGACCCGTGAAACGTCACCCGTGAAACATACCCGTGAAACTTACCCGTGAAACTTACCCGTGAAACCTTGACCCGTGAAACTTACCAGTGAAACCTAGACCCGTGAAACGTCACCCGTGAAACATACCCGTGAAACTTACCCGTGAAACTTACCCGTAAAACCTTGACCCGTGAAACTTACCAGTGAAACCTAGACCCGTGAAACGTCACCCGTGAAACATACCCGTGAAACTTACCCGTGAAACCTTGACCCGTGAAACTTACCAGTGAAACCAAGACCCGTGAAACGTCACCCGTGAAACATACCCGTGAAACTTACCCGTGAATCCGACTTGACCCGTGAAACTTACCAGTGAAACCTAGACCCGTGAAACGTCACCCGTGAAACATACCCGTGAAACTTACCCGTGAAACTTACCCGTGAAACCTTGACCCGTGAAACTTACCAGTGAAACCTAGACCCGTGAAACGTCACCCGTGAAACATACCCGTGAAACTTACCCGTGAAACTTACCCGTGAAACCTTGACCCGTGAAACTTACCAGTGAAACCTAGACCCGTGAAACGTCACCCGTGAAACATACCCGTGAAACTTACCCGTGAAACTTACCCGTAAAACCTTGACCCGTGAAACTTACCAGTGAAACCTAGACCCGTGAAACGTCACCCGTGAAACATACCCGTGAAACTTACCCGTGAAACCTTGACCCGTGAAACTTACCAGTGAAAACCAAGACCCGTGAAACGTCACCCGTGAAACATACCCGTGAAACTTACCGTGAACTTACCCGTGAATCCTTGACCCGTGAAACTTACCAGTGAAACCTAGACCCGTGAAACGTCACCCGTGAAACATACCCGTGAAACTTACCCGTGAAACTTACCCGTGAAACCTTGACCCGTGAAACTTACCAGTGAAACCTAGACCCGTGAAACGTCACCCGTGAAACATACCCGTGAAAACTTACCCGTGAAACTTACCCGTGAAACCTTGACCCGTGAAACTTACCAGTGAAACCTAGACCCGTGAAACGTCACCCGTGAAACATACCCGTGAAACTTACCCGTGAAACTTACCCGTAAAACCTTGACCCGTGAAACTTACCAGTGAAACCTAGACCCGTGAAACGTCACCCGTGAAACATACCCGTGAAACTTACCCGTGAAACCTTGACCCGTGAAACTTACCAGTGAAACCAAGACCCGTGAAACGTCACCCGTGAAACTTACCCGTGAAACTTACCCGTGAATCCTTGACCCGTGAAACTTACCAGTGAAACCTAGACCCGTGAAACGTCACTCGTGAAACATACCCGTGAAACTTACCCGTGAAACTTACCCGTGAAACCTTGACCCGTGAAACTTACCAGTGAAACCTAGACCCGTGAAACGTCACCCGTGAAACATACCCGTGAAACTTACCCGTGAAACTTACCCGTGAAACCTTGACCCGTGAAACTTACCAGTGAAACCTAGACCCGTGAAACGTCACCCGTGAAACATACCCGTGAAACTTACCCGTGAAACTTACCCGTAAAACCTTGACCCGTGAAACTTACCAGTGAAACCTAGACCCGTGAAACGTCACCCGTGAAACATACCCGTGAAACTTACCCGTGAAACCTTGACCCGTGAAACTTACCAGTGAAACCAAGACCCGTGAAACGTCACCCGTGAAACATACCCGTGAAACTTACCCGTGAAACTTACCCGTGAATCCTTGACCCGTGAAACTTACCAGTGAAACCTAGACCCGTGAAACGTCACCCGTGAAACATACCCGTGAAACTTACCCGTGAAACTTACCCGTGAAACCTTGACCCGTGAAACTTACCAGTGAAACCTAGACCCGTGAAACGTCACCCGTGAAACATACCCGTGAAACTTACCCGTGAAACTTACCCGTGAAACCTTGACCCGTGAAACTTACCAGTGAAACCTAGACCCGTGAAACGTCACCCGTGAAACATACCCGTGAAACTTACCCGTGAAACTTACCCGTAAAACCTTGACCCGTGAAACTTACCAGTGAAACCTAGACCCGTGAAACGTCACCCGTGAAACATACCCGTGAAACTTACCCGTGAAACCTTGACCCGTGAAACTTACCAGTGAAACCAAGACCCGTGAAACGTCACCCGTGAAACATACCCGTGAAACTTACCCGTGAAACTTACCCGTGAATCCTTGACCCGTGAAACTTACCAGTGAAACCTAGACCCGTGAAACGTCACCCGTGAAACATACCCGTGAAACTTACCCGTGAAACTTACCCGTGAAACCTTGACCCGTGAAACTTACCAGTGAAACCTAGACCCGTGAAACGTCACCCGTGAAACATACCCGTGAAACTTACCCGTGAAACTTACCCGTAAAACCTTGACCCGTGAAACTTACCAGTGAAACCTAGACCCGTGAAACGTCACCCGTGAAACATACCCGTGAAACTTACCCGTGAAACCTTGACCCGTGAAACTTACCAGTGAAACCAAGACCCGTGAAACGTCACCCGTGAAACATACCCGTGAAACTTACCCGTGAAACTTACCCGTGAATCCTTGACCCGTGAAACTTACCAGTGAAACCTAGACCCGTGAAACGTCACCCGTGAAACATACCCGTGAAACTTACCCGTGAAACTTACCCGTGAAACTTACCCGTGAAACCTTGACCCGTGAAACTTACCAGTGAAACCTAGACCCGTGAAACGTCACCCGTGAAACATACCCGTGAAACTTACCCGTGAAACTTACCCGTGAAACCTTGACCCGTGAAACTTACCAGTGAAACCTAGACCCGTGAAACGTCACCCGTAAAACATACCCGTGAAACTTACCCGTGAAACTTACCCGTAAAACCTTGACCCGTGAAACTTACCAGTGAAACCTAGACCCGTGAAACGTCACCCGTGAAACATACCCGTGAAACTTACCCGTGAAACCTTGACCCGTGAAACTTACCAGTGAAACCAAGACCCGTGAAACGTCACCCGTGAAACATACCCGTGAAACTTACCCGTGAAACTTACCCGTGAATCCTTGACCCGTGAAACTTACCAGTGAAACCTAGACCCGTGAAACGTCACCCGTGAAACATACCCGTGAAACTTACCCGTGAAACTTACCCGTGAAACCTTGACCCGTGAAACTTACCAGTGAAACCTAGACCCGTGAAACGTCACCCGTGAAACATACCCGTGAAACTTACCCGTGAAACTTACCCGTGAAACCTTGACCCGTGAAACTTACCAGTGAAACCTAGACCCGTGAAACGTCACCCGTGAAACATACCCGTGAAACTTACCCGTGAAACTTACCCGTAAAACCTTGACCCGTGAAACTTACCAGTGAAACCTAGACCCGTGAAACGTCACCCGTGAAACATACCCGTGAAACTTACCCGTGAAACCTTGACCCGTGAAACTTACCAGTGAAACCAAGACCCGTGAAACGTCACCCGTGAAACATACCCGTGAAACTTACCCGTGAAACTTACCCGTGAATCCTTGACCCGTGAAACTTACCAGTGAAACCTAGACCCGTGAAACGTCACCCGTGAAACATACCCGTGAAACTTACCCGTGAAACTTACCCGTGAAACCTTGACCCGTGAAACTTACCAGTGAAACCTAGACCCGTGAAACGTCACCCGTGAAACATACCCGTGAAACTTACCCGTGAAACTTACCCGTGAAACCTTGACCCGTGAAACTTACCAGTGAAACCTAGACCCGTGAAACGTCACCCGTGAAACATACCCGTGAAACTTACCCGTGAAACTTACCCGTAAAACCTTGACCCGTGAAACTTACCAGTGAAACCTAGACCCGTGAAACGTCACCCGTGAAACATACCCGTGAAACTTACCCGTGAAACCTTGACCCGTGAAACTTACCAGTGAAACCAAGACCCGTGAAACGTCACCCGTGAAACATACCCGTGAAACTTACCCGTGAAACTTACCCGTGAATCCTTGACCCGTGAAACTTACCAGTGAAACCTAGACCCGTGAAACGTCACCCGTGAAACATACCCGTGAAACTTACCCGTGAAACTTACCCGTGAAACCTTGACCCGTGAAACTTACCAGTGAAACCTAGACCCGTGAAACGTCACCCGTGAAACATACCCGTGAAACTTACCCGTGAAACTTACCCGTGAAACCTTGACCCGTGAAACTTACCAGTGAAACCTAGACCCGTGAAACGTCACCCGTGAAACATACCCGTGAAACTTACCCGTGAAACTTACCCGTAAAACCTTGACCCGTGAAACTTACCAGTGAAACCTAGACCCGTGAAACGTCACCCGTGAAACATACCCGTGAAACTTACCCGTGAAACCTTGACCCGTGAAACTTACCAGTGAAACCAAGACCCGTGAAACGTCACCCGTGAAACATACCCGTGAAACTTACCCGTGAAACTTACCCGTGAATCCTTGACCCGTGAAACTTACCAGTGAAACCTAGACCCGTGAAACGTCACCCGTGAAACATACCCGTGAAACTTACCCGTGAAACTTACCCGTGAAACCTTGACCCGTGAAACTTACCAGTGAAACCTAGACCCGTGAAACGTCACCCGTGAAACATACCCGTGAAACTTACCCGTGAAACTTACCCGTGAAACCTTGACCCGTGAAACTTACCAGTGAAACCTAGACCCGTGAAACGTCACCCGTGAAACATACCCGTGAAACTTACCCGTGAAACTTACCCGTAAAACCTTGACCCGTGAAACTTACCAGTGAAACCTAGACCCGTGAAACGTCACCCGTGAAACATACCCGTGAAACTTACCCGTGAAACCTTGACCCGTGAAACTTACCAGTGAAACCAAGACCCGTGAAACGTCACCCGTGAAACATACCCGTGAAACTTACCCGTGAAACTTACCCGTGAATCCTTGACCCGTGAAACTTACCAGTGAAACCTAGACCCGTGAAACGTCACCCGTGAAACATACCCGTGAAACTTACCCGTGAAACTTACCCGTGAAACCTTGACCCGTGAAACTTACCAGTGAAACCTAGACCCGTGAAACGTCACCCGTGAAACATACCCGTGAAACTTACCCGTGAAACTTACCCGTGAAACCTTGACCCGTGAAACTTACCAGTGAAACCTAGACCCGTGAAACGTCACCCGTGAAACATACCCGTGAAACTTACCCGTGAAACTTACCCGTAAAACCTTGACCCGTGAAACTTACCAGTGAAACCTAGACCCGTGAAACGTCACCCGTGAAACATACCCGTGAAACTTACCCGTGAAACCTTGACCCGTGAAACTTACCAGTGAAACCAAGACCCGTGAAACGTCACCCGTGAAACATACCCGTGAAACTTACCCGTGAAACTTACCCGTGAATCCTTGACCCGTGAAACTTACCAGTGAAACCTAGACCCGTGAAACGTCACCCGTGAAACATACCCGTGAAACTTACCCGTGAAACTTACCCGTGAAACCTTGACCCGTGAAACTTACCAGTGAAACCTAGACCCGTGAAACGTCACCCGTGAAACATACCCGTGAAACTTACCCGTGAAACTTACCCGTGAAACCTTGACCCGTGAAACTTACCAGTGAAACCTAGACCCGTGAAACGTCACCCGTGAAACATACCCGTGAAACTTACCCGTGAAACTTACCCGTAAAACCTTGACCCGTGAAACTTACCAGTGAAACCTAGACCCGTGAAACGTCACCCGTGAAACATACCCGTGAAACTTACCCGTGAAACCTTGACCCGTGAAACTTACCAGTGAAACCAAGACCCGTGAAACGTCACCCGTGAAACATACCCGTGAAACTTACCCGTGAAACTTACCCGTGAATCCTTGACCCGTGAAACTTACCAGTGAAACCTAGACCCGTGAAACGTCACCCGTGAAACATACCCGTGAAACTTACCCGTGAAACTTACCCGTGAAACCTTGACCCGTGAAACTTACCAGTGAAACCTAGACCCGTGAAACGTCACCCGTGAAACATACCCGTGAAACTTACCCGTGAAACTTACCCGTGAAACCTTGACCCGTGAAACTTACCAGTGAAACCTAGACCCGTGAAACGTCACCCGTGAAACATACCCGTGAAACTTACCCGTGAAACTTACCCGTAAAACCTTGACCCGTGAAACTTACCAGTGAAACCTAGACCCGTGAAACGTCACCCGTGAAACATACCCGTGAAACTTACCCGTGAAACCTTGACCCGTGAAACTTACCAGTGAAACCAAGACCCGTGAAACGTCACCCGTGAAACATACCCGTGAAACTTACCCGTGAAACTTACCCGTGAATCCTTGACCCGTGAAACTTACCAGTGAAACCTAGACCCGTGAAACGTCACCCGTGAAACATACCCGTGAAACTTACCCGTGAAACTTACCCGTGAAACTTACCCGTGAAACCTTGACCCGTGAAACTTACCAGTGAAACCTAGACCCGTGAAACGTCACCCGTGAAACATACCCGTGAAACTTACCCGTGAATCTTACCCGTGAAACCTTGACCCGTGAAACTTACCAGTGAAACCTAGACCCGTGAAACGTCACCCGTGAAACATACCCGTGAAACTTACCCGTGAAACTTACCCGTAAAACCTTGACCCGTGAAACTTACCAGTGAAACCTAGACCCGTGAAACGTCACCCGTGAAACATACCCGTGAAACTTACCCGTGAAACCTTGACCCGTGAAACTTACCAGTGAAACCAAGACCCGTGAAACGTCACCCGTGAAACATACCCGTGAAACTTACCCGTGAAACTTACCCGTGAATCCTTGACCCGTGAAACTTACCAGTGAAACCTAGACCCGTGAAACGTCACCCGTGAAACATACCCGTGAAACTTACCCGTGAAACTTACCCGTGAAACCTTGACCCGTGAAACTTACCAGTGAAACCTAGACCCGTGAAACGTCACCCGTGAAACATACCCGTGAAACTTACCCGTGAAACTTACCCGTGAAACCTTGACCCGTGAAACTTACCAGTGAAACCTAGACCCGTGAAACGTCACCCGTGAAACATACCCGTGAAACTTACCCGTGAAACTTACCCGTAAAACCTTGACCCGTGAAACTTACCAGTGAAACCTAGACCCGTGAAACGTCACCCGTGAAACATACCCGTGAAACTTACCCGTGAAACCTTGACCCGTGAAACTTACCAGTGAAACCAAGACCCGTGAAACGTCACCCGTGAAACATACCCGTGAAACTTACCCGTGAAACTTACCCGTGAATCCTTGACCCGTGAAACTTACCAGTGAAACCTAGACCCGTGAAACGTCACCCGTGAAACATACCCGTGAAACTTACCCGTGAAACTTACCCGTGAAACCTTGACCCGTGAAACTTACCAGTGAAACCTAGACCCGTGAAACGTCACCCGTGAAACATACCCGTGAAACTTACCCGTGAAACTTACCCGTGAAACCTTGACCCGTGAAACTTACCAGTGAAACCTAGACCCGTGAAACGTCACCCGTGAAACATACCCGTGAAACTTACCCGTGAAACTTACCCGTAAAACCTTGACCCGTGAAACTTACCAGTGAAACCTAGACCCGTGAAACGTCACCCGTGAAACATACCCGTGAAACTTACCCGTGAAACCTTGACCCGTGAAACTTACCAGTGAAACCAAGACCCGTGAAACGTCACCCGTGAAACATACCCGTGAAACTTACCCGTGAAACTTACCCGTGAATCCTTGACCCGTGAAACTTACCAGTGAAACCTAGACCCGTGAAACGTCACCCGTGAAACATACCCGTGAAACTTACCCGTGAAACTTACCCGTGAAACCTTGACCCGTGAAACTTACCAGTGAAACCTAGACCCGTGAAACGTCACCCGTGAAACATACCCGTGAAACTTACCCGTGAAACTTACCCGTGAAACCTTGACCCGTGAAACTTACCAGTGAAACCTAGACCCGTGAAACGTCACCCGTGAAACATACCCGTGAAACTTACCCGTGAAACTTACCCGTAAAACCTTGACCCGTGAAACTTACCAGTGAAACCTAGACCCGTGAAACGTCACCCGTGAAACATACCCGTGAAACTTACCCGTGAAACCTTGACCCGTGAAACTTACCAGTGAAACCAAGACCCGTGAAACGTCACCCGTGAAACATACCCGTGAAACTTACCCGTGAAACTTACCCGTGAATCCTTGACCCGTGAAACTTACCAGTGAAACCTAGACCCGTGAAACGTCACCCGTGAAACATACCCGTGAAACTTACCAGTGAAACTTACCCGTGAAACCTTGACCCGTGAAACTTACCAGTGAAACCTAGACCCGTGAAACGTCACCCGTGAAACATACCCGTGAAACTTACCCGTGAAACTTACCCGTAAAACCTTGACCCGTGAAACTTACCAGTGAAACCTAGACCCGTGAAACGTCACCCGTGAAACATACCCGTGAAACTTACCCGTGAAACCTTGACCCGTGAAACTTACCAGTGAAACCAAGACCCGTGAAACGTCACCCGTGAAACATACCCGTGAAACTTACCCGTGAAACTTACCCGTGAATCCTTGACCCGTGAAACTTACCAGTGAAACCTAGACCCGTGAAACGTCACCCGTGAAACATACCCGTGAAACTTACCCGTGAAACTTACCCGTGAAACCTTGACCCGTGAAACTTACCAGTGAAACCTAGACCCGTGAAACGTCACCCGTGAAACATACCCGTGAAACTTACCCGTGAAACTTACCCGTGAAACGTCACCTGTAAAACATACCCGTAAAACTTACATTAAAGTTATGAATCATATTTTGTTGCGGTATTTGTGTATTGTATTATTAATAAAATGTGTCCCTCGAGATGTGCAGTCAAATTAAAATCTGTGGGAAATTCGAACGCATTAAATTATAACACATTACACATACACGAGCACGACAAATCATATAATATACTGATCTAAAGACAATGTTTAAATTATGTGTAAATAATATGTTACCTGTTTTTTTTCTGGCCCTTGTCTCCCTCCTAGAAATATTTCATTCTGATTTAAAAATACCCACTGGTTTTGAAAGTACATTTAATGAATCAAGGATGCCGTCACAAACAATTTATACTCATTTATTTTAGGCAAACTTTACACGGTTATATCTCATGATACAAATTAATTTTTAAAATTTTAAAAAGGCACATCTATAGATTCATTCTGTCTCTATTAAATGTTTATAAAACATTATGCTGAATTCAATAATAATCTGACAGTTTAATCGCAACGAAAACACTTTAACAGTATTTTTCAACTTCAAAATGGCAAAGTACAAGTTTCGGGCTGGTTTCAGGCAGCCCTAGTAGTATTCTAGGAAATCAGTAAAAACGTAGACGAGCCGCTTAAGATTGTTGCTTATAGGTTACATTCCTTGGCAAATTGAATGATAAAATCCCTCGCCTTCAGCTCGGGATTTTGATCATGTCATTTGTCTCGAAATGTTACCAAGCAACAATCTTTTGAAATAAAATTTTCCAGCAATATAATGGTCCCTTGATATAATTACTTAATTGCTATTGAAATAAAAAACTCACTTGTAGTTCGCCATATCCTCCTTGTTCGCCATTGCTGCGTTAAACTAAGGAACTAAACAGTAACAGTACAGCCAATTGTTATTGGCATGAACATTAGTGCAAAATTGATAAATAAATTATATATTATTGTTGATGATGCTTGATGTTCTAGAAATTAAAATAACAATTGCATTGAACTTCCATTATATTATAATAATATTTAATAATAAATAAATGGCAATAAAGCCAAATATAAATTAAGTTGCTAGTGAAAAACTTCACGTATGTTTACATGTCATCTGTCACTTTGAACATCGGATAGCTGACGCTGACAGTAATATCTATATGTTGTTACGAAATATTCACGTATTTTAGTGATTATTAAAAATATATTTATATGTAATATGTGAATAATAACCGTTAATATACTGTATTGCTGTGGCTATGAAACTAATATTATCCCTTAATTATTGTATATTTAGAAGTATATTAGTGGTTAATAAATGAGATATAATGAAAAAAACCGCCCACTTTGAAAACTTGAAGAAATTTCAAACCGCTGTAATTATGAGATATTATTAATAATTGTAAGAAGTAAGTTCATTCTCATTGTGTTCAACGTTCAACTTAATAATATCTAATCATCATATGGTTTACTATAAAGCATCTTTTAAACAAAATACATTACATTTTTTATGTTAAATAACATTTTTATGAAGGAAAGGTGGGAAAAGTATAATTTTAAAATTTGTTGAAATCGATTTTTCTTATTCCCTTGTTTTTCGGTGTGAAATTTATTTTCAAGCCAAAAATAATTAATAAAAATTGAATTTTTAATATTATGACGTATAATGTATATTTTTACATTCTTCAATTTATTATTTTTACCTATGTTTTCCATGTAACATTCTCAGTATTATGCAAGTAGTATATTATTACTGTTGTCGTTTATTCTGTTATTTATTGGATTCGTTTAATGTGACAGAAATAAATAGGTAACAAACGTATTCGTATGATTGTGTATAAGGATTTGGAGTTTTTAAAACATGAATTTCTATTATAATTATACTTTAACCATTATGGATTTTGTTGAATATCAACTTTTTGGTTTCAGCTGACAAGAGTGTTAGGTATTTAGTGTTGTTGTGTTTACTGCAACCTACAGCTGAAGGAGTGTTCAGTAGACCAGTCGCCCCGCAGCGCAGCCCTAGGCAAAGGTCGCGGCAAGGGACAGCGACGTCCGAGGAAACCCAAACCAGGCGCAGCCGCCGGTGTCCCCATGGCCCTGGGGCAAACCTCCCTGGCACAATCACAGCCCGGCCCAGGCATCCCGCCACCCAACACCAACATGCTAGCCCTTCAACAACAACAGCAGCAGAACATGGTCGCGTACCAGCAGGCGGCCATGGCACAGCAACAGTTCAACACGGGCCCCAGCCAACAGCAACAGTGGTACCAGCAGGCGGCCATGCCACAGCAGCCGCAGCCGCAGCAACAACAGCCCTACTACCCGCAGCAGATGGGCGTCGCGCGCTTCGAACGTCCGCCGATCAACCAGTCCAAGCAGGCGCTGTCCGACATGCTGCGGCAGCGACACCCGTTCATGGGCCCCACCGCGGCCGCCTACCAGCAGCAGCAGCAGCCCATGCAGCGCCAGTTCCCTCGCCAGCCCAGCAGCCCATGATCCAGCAGCAGTACAGCGGCCCGGGGCCCACCTAGGCAGCCGCCGCCGCCGCCACAGCCATGCAGCAGCAACAACAGATGATGCCTCAGCAATAGATGTACCAGCAACAGCCGCAGCAGAGGTTCCGCAGCCAGCAGGACTACCTGGTGCAGCAGCGAGCCGCGTCCACGGCCGCCGGCCGCAGTACATGCAGGCGCCCAACGTGACCATAAGCAACATGGGACCCGTGGCAGCGCCGGCGCCGCCGTACCCCAAGCCAGGCCCGCCCGCTCAGCAGCAACAACAACAAGCCACACCGGCATTCGTCGCACATCTACGTCAGATGAATCAACAACGCATATCAACATCAACCGCCGCCCTACAATATGTAAATGTTCAGGTACACACAACAATACCTACATCATTTTATTTGTACCTTCACAATATTCTACATTTAGTCAAAGTCAATATTAATCAAATTATTTATATAATTCAAGTCAACGTCTGTGCGCTACTTATTATAATTTACTTTCGTAAATATATTTTTTCCTTGTAATTACTGTTGTACTTGTCTATCTTTGATTTATTTTCCTTACGATTCAAAGTAGTTTAAATAATACATTTTAGTACCTACCTACCTTACATTCAATGAATATTAATTTAAATTTAATAGAATTCTTTAATCAATTCAAAATAGATGTAACAAAAATAATAGTAAATGAAAGTGCAACTGTTCCACTTCCTATGATGTTGATTTGTTGCTGTTTGAAGAAACCTCAAGTGTGCGCAGCCACCAGATTACAAGTAAGAAAATTTGTTATTTTCCATCATATAATTTTATGCTTCTTATTTTTAAATGTTATGCCAAGTTATGAATAATAATATCAATATCTTAACTGATTACTTTATTCACAGCAATGAGAATAAAAATAAAATTACACATTAAAATTTAAGTAAGAATCTAGCAAATGAATTCTTATAGTTAGAGAGCCGTAATATAAAATCGTGCCTGATTTTACCAATTGCCAGAAATGACTTGTTGTGTAAATTCAAGCATTGCCTTCAAGAAAATGTTATAACTGGGGTATTTCAAACAGGGTGCTATTTTAAACAAGTGTTTTAACATGTACCAAGTGACTTATTTGATTACTTCTGGTACTTGTACATAATAAGAGTCATTCAACGAAATTATGAATATATTTCAAGGGTTCTTGGTATTGAAATCGGTTAATTTAGGTCCGCTGATTCCAAATATGGCATCAGAATTATATAATTACTTACCGTTCACGAGAAATTACGAAAATTAAAAACTACACTGTGTACAAATTTAATTGATTAAAAATAAGGGTTAATTTATGTAGAAAAGGGTAAATAAACATAAATACACTGTTAAATAGCAATATTTATTCATTTGACTTTTTCTCTCCTCGGGTCAAATGATGTAGGAATCCATAGTTTCAATAAAAAATATCAACGGGTACAGCTTTTACAAAGGGATTTCTAAAATGTATAAAAATATATATTTTAATCTAGACTGAATTTAGACCGAATTTGGACTGAATTTAGACCGAATTTAGACCGAATTTAGACCGAATTTAGACTGAATTTAGACTGAATTTAGACCGAATTTAGACCGAATTTAGACCGAATTTAGACTGAATTTAGACTGAATTTAGACCGAATTTAGACTGAATTTAGACCGAATTTAGACCGAAAATTCGGTCTAAATTCGGTCTAAATTCGGTCTAAATTCAGTCTAAATTCAGTCTAAATTCGGTCTAAATTCGGTCTAAATTCAGTCCAAATTCGGTCTAAATTCAGTCTAGATTAAAATATATATTTTTATACATTTTAGAAATCCCTTTGTAAAAGCTGTACCCGTTGATATTTTTTATTGAAACTATGGATTCCTACATCATTTGACCCGAGGAGAGAAAAAGTCAAATGAATAAATATTGCTATTTAACAGTGTATCTATGTTTATTTACCCTTTTCTACATAAATTAACCCTTATTTTTAATCAATTAAATTTGTACACAGGGTAGTTTTTAATTTTCGTAATTTCTCGTGAACGGTAAGTAATTATATAATTCTGAGGCCATATTTGGAATCAGCGGACCTTAATTAACCGATTTCAATACCAAGAACCCTTGAAATATATGAAACAAGCCCTTATTTTAAGGGAAAATTGTTAGAATTTTCAAACCCTCATAACTCGCTTGGAATTGATTTTTTCGCAATTCTGAGAAAGTTTTCGGCCCCTTTGTGAGTTAATCCCACGTGTATTTTAATGGCCTCTATACATGGCCAAAGTCTCAAAGGGCTAAGGGCAAAAATAAGGGTTAAGTCGGAAATTCAGTCTAAATTCGGTCTAAATTCAGTCTAAATTCGGTCTAAATTCAGTCTAAATTCAGTGTAAATTCGGTCTAAATTCGGTCTAATTTCAGTCTAAATTCAGTCTAAATTCAGTCTAAATTCGGTCTAAATTCAGTCTAAATTCGGTCTAAATTCAGTCTAAATTCAGTCTAAGTTCGGTCTAAATTCAGTCTAAATTCGGTCTAAATTCAGTCTAAATTCGGTCTAAATTCAGTCTAAATTCAGTCTAGATTAAAATAAATTAAATAAAATAAATTAAATTAAATTAAATACTGCAGAAGAAGATATAAAGGATATTTTACTATTGTCACTGTCATGTCATAATCATTTAAATTTTACGTAGTAACAAACGTTAATCGATCATGGACAACAAGATACCGAAATACTAAATTATAAATATATACTTTAATTATTCTTAAATGATACCAGATACAAAAATATGGCGTCCGCTTATTTAGACAAATATAGTTTTGTCAAAGTGTAGTTTGATCAAAAATAATGAAGCCAAACTGTATTTTAGTCAAACTGTAATTTGTTCAACTGGAATTTTGTCAAACCGTAAATATGCCAACCCGTAAACTGTATTCTAGACAAACTGTAATTTCACATTCCGTAATTTGACCAAACCGCAACTTCGACTAATATTTTATTGTCAAATCGTTTTCAGGTAAACCGTAATTTAGCCAAAACGCAACTATACCTAACTGGAATAATCCAAAACGGAATTTATTCAAACCGTATTTTTGTCAAATCGCAGTTATGCATAACCGTAATCTTGCCAAACGCATTTTACTCAAATCGTAATCTTCCCAACTGTATTTAAGACATACAAGTTGGCAGAAGTTTGAAATAAAAAAATTTAATAATCTATTTGATAAATATGTTACCTACCTACCTAAGACTTCTCTGATTGGATAGAAAAATCTAAACTTTTGTTGTCCTCAATTGAATCTAAGCCCTAAAAAAAATTATAGACACAATTATTAAATACAGCAATGAAAAATGAATTTAAAAATAAATTAAATTTAAAAAATTTATAATTTTTTTTACACATAGTAAAATATTGTGTTATTAATAATATTTGAAGTATATTATTCCAATTATTTATATTTGCTGAGAAAATATTATTTATTTCTGAATTATATACGATGACCTGAAAATATTTTAATTCGAAATCTGTTTTATTTTTTTTATCGAGAACTAAGCATCGTAGAGAAAAACCTCCAACATGAAAAGTGCTTATTTTTTTCTTCTCTATCGACCTGTAAAAAAAAATTTTGAAAATCGCGCAAAAAATTTCCTTTTTTTCGAGACAAATATACCGGAATGAAGATAACTCGAGACCTAAGCGCCGTAGAAAAAAACTTTAAATTACAAAGTTGTTCAGTTTTCGATTCTCTATCGAATGGTATATATATTTTTTCGAAAAAACCCTAAACTTCGGAGATAGCCATAAAAAATAGATTTCGCTGAAATTTGGTATATAGATAGATCTCGTTGAGTAGATTCCGAAAATGGGGTTGTTTTTTCAAAAAATTTGTTTTTTACCCTAGATAATTGACTTTAAAGGGTCGAAAAAACCGACCCCCATATCTCGAAATCTAGAGGCTTTAGAGCAAAATGTCAAATAGAAAAGTTGTTCCTCTTGTAATTTTAGGCAACTTTTGCATTTAACTTTTTTCTCTAGGAGCTATAGTTCTCGAGTTATAAAGGGAAACAGATTTCCAAAACGATGGACTATAGCCTTGACAAAATTTTGGGTGAAAATGGGTTTTTCTCTCCGAATCGATTGAAATTTTATACAGACCTTCTGTACGTCAGTGTGCATCGATATCCGGTCGCAGAATTTTTTTAAAAAATTTATTAAGGGAGAAATTAAATATTTTCGGTCAAAACAGGCTGTTTTATGAAATGACTAATAGCTCATCAAACCATCACAAGTTATATATCAAAAGATCGGGAAAAACACGCAGATTCTTAATCTGTGCCGTTTATTACGAAATTCGTTACCGTTTTCGAGTAACAAGCAAAAGTTTGAAAACCTTACTTGCCTACTAGTGGCGCCATCTGTGGTAGTTGCGCGAACTAATAATTATTTGCGAATATTATTAAAACTTATTCTAGAGCAATGAAAATATTACTATATATAGACTAAATTACTAGGAATTCAGTAAAATAAGTACTGAATTTTTATATTGCTTCTGCTTTAAGTTATTAAAGTTTAGATCCATCATGTTAGATATCGATCTATGTGACATGTCAATATGGCGGACTTGTCAGTATGAAAATATTATTTTGTAAACTTTAATATCTAAATAATACGTACAGATAGCCAGAAAGTAGACACCTCAAACGTATTTGAATATTGTTTATTATATTGTAGATAAAGTTGAAGCAAATCGGTGACATGACATATCATGACATTATTTATATTAATAAACCAGTTTGATTTGAGACTTGTAACCTACAGCAATGGATTCAGGAGAAAAAATCAATGAGGTAGCCACAATTTGAGTTTAATTGCCGTCTTAATAAGGTTTTTACTAAAATATCGATCAATTGGACACATCGGGTAGGATCCATGTACTTATAAGTACATAAATACTGCATGTAGGGCCCCAAAACCTTCATCGATGCCTTCAGAAGGTCAAGAAACGTGAGTACCCACAATTTGAGTGTAATTGATACATATATAAAGTTTTTACAGGCATATTTGTTTTCTAGAATCGTAGGAAGAATCTACTTGTTCATAGCTACATAGATACTGTATGTAGGGCCCCAAATCTTCCATCGATGCATTCAGAAGGTCAAGAAACATAAGTTGCAACAGTTTTAGTTTAATTGATAACGTTTATACACTTAAATAAATAAATAGACTTATAATTACATAGTATTAGACTTTGAATCTTTCTTCTCACATTTTCAGGTAAAGAAACAACATCAGCAGAGTATTTATATGTTATTTTATTTATATACAACGTTATTACATATCTGACAAGTACTGGAAGACAACAGAATAGAAATAACTTAAGTGGTTAACCATTGATTGCTGGTTACATTTGTATTTAGTTTATAATTTGCTTATTGTTACAATTAAATCAATAAATGAGGCAAAATTGAATGCAGTTTCTATATTTCTAGTGATAATCAACGTATCTTTATCCGTTTAAGAGTTACAGGCAAAATAAACATATCTCAATGTAATCTTCAACTTTGTTCGATCTTGGAATTCTTCACCAAGTAGTTCTTGGTTCAACACTCGCACAAGAGGATGGTCATTGTAGTCACAATGGTTTATAGAGTCTTCAACTCACGTAGGGCCCCATTCTACCTCCTAGGTCTCCAGTAACCAGCTGACTTCTTCGACCAACGCTCTTGTAAACTCTAAAGCACAAGTTCTACAGCTTCATGTATTCCAATCAAGTTACAGGATCTTCAAATAAGACCCACTGGTTCTTATAATAAGAATAAGGCCCCATTATATCCTTATAAACACGCCGTTGTAATATGTTATGACACTTCTGAAACAATAAATTGAGAACAATTAATTAAATACTAGAATAGTATAAGTTAGATTATCGTCAGTAAATATTAATGCGTCAAGATACATTCATTTCCAATGTTTTTGATGAAATTCATATGAGGGGGGGGGGTGCGTTTTTGCATTGGGAATTGTTGGCATTAAAAATGTACATATGGAGACTTCATGAGTGAATCAATTAGACTAAAAATATAGCTACTTACAGTTCTTGACCTCCTGAAGCTTTTAAACAGTAAGAAATTACACATAGGTACTTCTTTGACTCTAATTTTGAAATTGGCTTCTAAATACTTTATACATTTATCAATTACACTCAAACTGTCGCTACTTATGTTTCTTGACCTTCTGAATGCATCGATGGAAGATTTGGGGCCCTACATACAGTATCTATGTAGCTATGAACACGTAGATTCTTCCTACGATTCTAGAAAACAAATATGCCTGTAAAAACTTTATATATGTATCAATTACACTCAAATTGTGGGTACTCACGTTTCTTGACCTTCTGAAGGCATCGATGAAGGTTTTGGGGCCCTACATGCAGTATTTATGTACTTATAAGTACATGGATCCTACCCGATGTGTCCAATTGATCGATATTTTAGTAAAAACCTTATTAAGACGGCAATTAAACTCAAATTGTGGCTACCTCATTGATTTTTTCTCCTGAATCCATTGCTGTAGGTTACAAGTCTCAAATCAAACTGGTTTATTAGTATTTAATATAAATAATGTCATGATATGTCATGTCACCGATTTGCTTCAACTTTATCTACAATATAATAAACAATATTCAAATACGTTTGAGGTGTCTACTTTCTGGCTATCTGTACGTATTATTTAGATATTAAAGTTTACAAATTAATATTTTCATACTGACAAGTCCGCCATATTGACATGTCACATAGATCGATATCTAACATGATGGATCTAAACTTTAATAACTTAAAGCAGAAGCAATATAAAAATTCAGTACTTATTTTACTGAATTCCTAGTAATTTAGTCTATATATAGTAATATTTTCATTGCTCTAGAATAAGTTTTAATAATATTCGCAAATAATTAATAGTTCGGGCAACTACCACAGATGGCGCCACCAGTAGACAAGTAGAGTTTTCAAACTTTTGCTTATTACTCGAAAACGGTAACGAATTTCGTAATAAACGGCACAGATTAAGAATCTGCGTGTTTTTCCCGATCTTTTGATATATAACTTGTGATGGTTTGATGAGCTATTAGTCATTTCATAAAACAGCCTGTTTTGACCGAAAATATTTAATTTCTCCCTTAATAAATTTTTTAAAAAAATTCTGCGACCGGATATCGATGCACACTGACGTACAGAAGGTCTGTATAAAATTTCAATCGATTCGGAGAGAAAAACCCATTTTCACCCAAAATTTTGTCAAGGCTATAGTCCATCGTTTTGGAAATCTGTTTCCCTTTATAACTCGAGAACTATGGCTCCTAGAGAAAAAAGTTAAATACATAAGGTGCCTAAAATTACAAGAGGAACAACTTTTGCATTTGACATTTTGCTCTAAAGCCTCTAGATTTCGAGATATGGGGGTCGGTTTTTTCGACCCTTTAAAGTCAATTATCTAGGGTAAAAAACAATATTTTTGAAAAAACAACCCCATTTTCGGAATCTACTCAACGAGATCTATCTATATACCAAATTTCAGCGAAATCTATTTTTTATGGCTATCTCCGAAGTTTAGGGTTTTTTCGAAAAAATATATATACCATTCGATAGAGAATCGAAAACTGAACAACTTTGTAATTTGAAGTTTTTTTCTACGGCGCTTAGGTCTCGAGTTATCTTCATTCCGGTATATTTGTCTCGAAAAAAAGGAAATTTTTTGCGCGATTTTCAAAATTTTTTTTTACAGGTCGATAGAGAAGAAAAAAATAAGCACTTTTCATGTTGGAGGTTTTTCTCTACGATGTTTAGTTCTCGAGAAAAAAAATAAAACAGATTGCGAATTAAAATATTTTCAGGTCATCGTATATAATTCAGAAATAAATAATATTTTCTCAGCAAATATAAATAATTGGAATAATATACTTAAAATATTATTAATAACACAATATTTTACTATTTGTAAAAAAAATTATAAATTTTTTAAATTTAATTTATTTTTAAATTCTCAGCAAATAATTTTTATCATTTTCATTTTTCATTGCTGTATTTAATAATTATTGTGTCTATAATTTATTTTACGGGCTTAGATTCAATTGAGGACAACAAAAGTTTAGATTTTTCTATCCAATCAGAGAAGTCTTAGGTAGGTAGCTGGTAACATATTTATCAAATAGATTATTAAATTTTTTTATTTCAAACTTCTGCCAACTTGTATGTCTTAAATACAGTTGGTAAGATTACGATTTGAGTAAAATGCGTTTGGCAAGATTACGGTTATGCATAACTGCGATTTGACAAAAATACGTTTTGAATAAATTCCGTTTTGGATTATTCCAGTTAGGTATAGTTGCGTTTTGGCTAAATTACGGTTTACCTGAAAACGATTTGACAATAAAATATTAGTCGAAGTTGCGGTTTGGTCAAATTACGGAATGTGAAATTACAGTTTGTCTAGAATACAGTTTACGGGTTGGCATATTTACGGTTTGACAAAATTCCAGTTGAACAAATTACAGTTTGACTAAAATACAGTTTGGCTTCATTATTTTTGATCAAACTACACTTTGACAAAACTATATTTGTCTAAATAAGCGGACGCCATATTTTTGTATCTGGTATCATTTAAGAATAATTAAAGTATATATTTATAATTTAGTATTTCGGTATCTTGTTGTCCATGATCGATTAACGTTTGTTACTACGTAAAATTTAAATGATTATGACATGACAGTGACAATAGTAAAATATCCTTTATATCTTCTTCTGCAGTATTTAATTTAATTTAATTTATTTTATTTAATTTATTTTAATCTAGACTGAATTTAGACTGAATTTAGACCGAATTTAGACTGAATTTAGACCGAATTTAGACTGAATTTAGACCGAACTTAGACTGAATTTAGACTGAATTTAGACCGAATTTAGACTGAATTTAGACCGAATTTAGACTGAATTTAGACTGAATTTAGACTGAAATTAGACCGATTTTAGACCGAATTTAGACCGAATTTACACTGAATTTAGACTGAATTTAGACCGAATTTAGACTGAATTTAGACCGAATTTAGACTGAATTTCCGACTTAACCCTTATTTTTGCCCTTAGCCCTTTGAGACTTTGGCCATGTATAGAGGCCATTAAAATACACGTGGGATTAACTCACAAAGGGGCCGAAAACTTTCTCAGAATTGCGAAAAAATCAATTCCAAGCGAGTTATGAGGGTTTGAAAATTCTAACAATTTTCCCTTAAAATAAGGGCTTGTTTCATATATTTCAAGGGTTCTTGGTATTGAAATCGGTTAATTAAGGTCCGCTGATTCCAAATATGGCCTCAGAATTATATAATTACTTACCGTTCACGAGAAATTACGAAAATTAAAAACTACCCTGTGTACAAATTTAATTGATTAAAAATAAGGGTTAATTTATGTAGAAAAGGGTAAATAAACATAGATACACTGTTAAATAGCAATATTTATTCATTTGACTTTTTCTCTCCTCGGGTCAAATGATGTAGGAATCCATAGTTTCAATAAAAAATATCAACGGGTACAGCTTTTACAAAGGGATTTCTAAAATGTATAAAAATATATATTTTAATCTAGACTGAATTTAGACCGAATTTGGACTGAATTTAGACCGAATTTAGACCGAATTTAGACTGAATTTAGACCGAATTTAGACCGAATTTAGACCGAATTTAGACCGAATTTTAGACTGAATTTAAATTCAGTCTAAATTCGGTCTAAATTCGGTCTAAATTCAGTCTAAATTCGGTCTAAATTCAGTCTAAATTCAGTCTAAATTCAGTCTAAATTCGGTCTAAATTCGGTCTAAATTCGGTCTAAATTCGGTCTAAATTCGGTCTAAATTCGGTCTAAATTCAGTCTAAATTCGGTCTAAATTCAGTCTAAATTCAGTCTAAATTCGGTCTAAATTCAGTCTAAATTCGGTCTAAATTCGGTCTAAATTCAGTCTAAATTCGGTCTAAATTCGGTCTAAATTCAGTCTAAATTCAGTCTAAATTCGGTCTAAATTCGGTCTAAATTCGGTCTAAATTCGGTCTAAATTCGGTCTAAATTCAGTCTAAATTCAGTCTAAATTCGGTCTAAATTCGGTCTAAATTCAGTCTAAATTCGGTCTAAATTCAGTCTAAATTCGGTCTATATTCAGTCTAAATTCGGTCTAAATTCGGTCTAAATCCGGTCTAAATTCGGTCTAAATTCGGTCTAAATTCGGTCTAAATTCAGTCTAAATTCAGTCTAAATTCGGTCTAAATTCGGTCTAAATTCGGTCTAAATTCAATCTAAATTCGGTCTAAATTCGGTCTAAATTCGGTCTAAATTCGGTCTAAATTTGGTCTAAATTCGGTCTAAATTCAGTCTAAATTCGGTCTAAATTCAGTCTAAATTCGGTCTAAGTTCGGTCTAAATTCGGTCTAAATTCAGTCTAAATTTGGTCTAAATTCGGTCTAAATTCAGTCTAAATTCGGTCTAAATTCGGTCTAAATTCGGTCTAAATTCAGTCTAAATTCGGTCTAAATTCGGTCTAAATTCGGTCTAAATTCAGTCTAAATTCGGTCTAAATTCAGTCTAAATTTGGTCTACATTCGGTCTAAATTCAGTCTAAATTCAGTCTAAATTCAGTCTAAATTCGGTCTAAATTCAGTCTTAATTCAGTCTAAATTCGGTCTAAATTCGGTCTAAATTCGGTCTAAATTCAGTCTAAATTCAGTCTAAATTCAGTCTAAATTCGGTCTAAATTCGGTCTAAATTCGGTCTAAATTCAGTCTAAATTTGGTCTAAATTCGGTCTAAATTCGGTCTAAATTCGGTCTAAATTCAGTCTAAATTCGGTCTAAATTCGGTCTAAATTCGGTCTAAATTCGGTCTAAATTCAGTCTAAATTCGGTCTAAATTCAGTCTAAATTCGGTCTAAATTCGGTCTAAATTCAGTCTAAATTCAGTCTAAATTCGGTCTAAATTCGGTCTAAATTCAGTCTAAATTCAGTCTAAATTCAGTCTAAATTCGGTCTAAATTCAGTCTAAATTCAGTCTAAATTCGGTCTAAATTCGGTCTAAATTCGGTCTAAATTCGGTCTAAATTCAAACTAAATTCGGTCTAAATTCAGTCTAAATTCGGTCTAAATTCGGTCTAAATTCGGTCTAAATTCAGTCTAAATTCAGTCTAAATTCGGTCTAAATTCAGTCTAAATTTTCCCTTAAAATAAGGGCTTGTTTCATATATTTCAAGGGTTCTTGGTATTGAAATCGGTTAATTAAGGTCCGCTGATTCCAAATATGGCCTCAGAATTATATAATTACTTACCGTTCACGAGAAATTACGAAAATTAAAAACTACACTGTGTACAAATTTAATTGATTAAAAATAAGGGTTAATTTATGTAGAAAAGGGTAAATAAACATAAATACACTGTTAAATAGCAATATTTATTCATTTGACTTTTTCTCTCCTCGGGTCAAATGATGTAGGAATCCATAGTTTCAATAAAAAATATCAACGGGTACAGCTTTTACAAAGGGATTTCTAAAATGTATAAAAATATATATTTTAATCTAGACTGAATTTAGACCGAATTTGGACTGAATTTAGACCGAATTTAGACCGAATTTAGACCGAATTTAGACTTAATTTAGACTGAATTTGAACCGAATTTAGACCGAATTTTAGACTGAATTTAAATTCAGTCTAAATTCGGTCTAAATTCGGTCTAAATTCAGTCTAAATTCGGTCTAAATTCAGTCTAAATTCAGTCTAAATTCAGTCTAAATTCGGTATAAATTCGGTCTAAATTCGGTCTAAATTCGGTCTAAATTCGGTCTAAATTCGGTCTAAATTCAGTCTAAATTCGGTCTAAATTCAGTCTAAATTCAGTCTAAATTCGGTCTAAATTCAGTCTAAATTCGGTCTAAATTCGGTCTAAATTCAGTCTAAATTCGGTCTAAATTCGGTCTAAATTCAGTCTAAATTCAGTCTAAATTCGGTCTAAATTCGGTCTAAATTCGGTCTAAATTCGGTCTAAATTCGGTCTAAATTCAGTCTAAATTCAGTCTAAATTCGGTCTAAATTCGGTCTAAATTCAGTCTAAATTCGGTCTAAATTCAGTCTAAATTCGGTCTATATTCAGTCTAAATTCGGTCTAAATTCGGTCTAAATCCGGTCTAAATTCGGTCTAAATTCGGTCTAAATTCGGTCTAAATTCAGTCTAAATTCAGTCTAAATTCGGTCTAAATTCGGTCTAAATTCAATCTAAATTCGGTCTAAATTCGGTCTAAATTCGGTCTAAATTCGGTCTAAATTTGGTCTAAATTCGGTCTAAATTCAGTCTAAATTCGGTCTAAATTCAGTCTAAATTCGGTCTAAATTCAGTCTAAATTTGGTCTAAATTCGGTCTAAATTCAGTCTAAATTCGGTCTAAATTCGGTCTAAATTCGGTCTAAATTCAGTCTAAATTCGGTCTAAATTCGGTCTAAATTCGGTCTAAATTCAGTCTAAATTCGGTCTAAATTCAGTCTAAATTCGGTCTAAATTCGGTCTAAATTCAGTCTAAATTCAGTCTAAATTCAGTCTAAATTCGGTCTAAATTCAGTCTTAATTCAGTCTAAATTCGGTCTAAATTCGGTCTAAATTCGGTCTAAATTCAGTCTAAATTCAGTCTAAATTCAGTCTAAATTCGGTCTAAATTCGGTCTAAATTCGGTCTAAATTCAGTCTAAATTTGGTCTAAATTCGGTCTAAATTCGGTCTAAATTCGGTCTAAATTCGGTCTAAATTCAGTCTAAATTCGGTCTAAATTCGGTCTAAATTCAGTCTAAATTCGGTCTAAATTCGGTCTAAATTCGGTCTAAATTCGGTCTAAATTCAGTCTAAATTCGGTCTAAATTCGGTCTAAATTCGGTCTAAATTCGGTCTAAATTCAGTCTAAAGTCGGTCTAAATTCAGTCTAAATTCGGTCTAAATTCGGTCTAAATTCAGTCTAAATTCAGTCTAAATTCGGTCTAAATTCGGTCTAAATTCAGTTTAAATTCAGTCTAAATTCAGTCTAAATTCGGTCTAAATTCAGTCTAAATTCAGTCTAAATTCGGTCTAAATTCAGTCTAAATTCGGTCTAAATTCGGTCTAAATTCGGTCTAAATTCAGTCTAAATTCAGTCTAAATTTGGTCTAAATTCAGTCTAAATGCGGTCTAAATTCAGTCTAAATTCGGTCTAAATTCGGTCTAAATTCGGTCTAAATTCGGTCTAAATTCAGTCTAAATTCAGTCTAAATTCGGTCTAAATTCGGTCTAATTTCAGTCTAAATTCGGTCTAAATTCGGTCTAAATTCGGTCTAAATTCAGTCTAAATTCAGTCTAAATTCGGTCTAAATTCGGTCTAAATTCAGTCTAAATTCAGTCTAAATTCGGTCTAAATTCAGTCTAAATTCAGTCTAAATTCGGTCTAAATTCGGTCTAAATTCGGTCTAAATTCGGTCTAAATTCAGTCTAAATTCAGTCTAAATTCGGTCTAAATTCGGTCTAAATTCGGTCTAAATTCGGTCTAAATTCGGTCTAAATTCAGTCTAAATTCAGTCTAAATTCGGTCTAAATTCGGTCTAAATTCGGTCTAAATTCGGTCTAAATTCAGTCTAAATTCGGTCTAAATTCGGTCTAAATTCAGTCTAAATTCAGTCTAAATTCGGTCTAAATTTGGTCTAAATTCCGTCTAAATTCGGTCTAAATTCAGTCTAAATTCAGTCTAAATTCGGTCTAAATTCAGTCTAAATTCGGTCTAAATTCGGTCTAAATTCGGTCTAAATTCAGTCTAAATTCAGTCTAAATTCGGTCTAAATTCGGTCTAAATTCATTCTAAATTCAGTCTAAATTCGGTCTAAATTCAGTCTAAATTCAGTCTAAATTCGGTCTAAATTCGGTCTAAATTCGGTCTAAATTCGGTCTAAATTCAGTCTAAATTCGGTCTAAATTCGGTCTAAATTCGGTCTAAATTCGGTCTAAATTCGGTCTAAATTCAGTCTAAATTCAGTCTAAATTCGGTCTAAATTCGGTCTAAATTCGGTCTAAATTCGGTCTAAATTCGGTCTAAATTCAGTCTAAATTCGGTCTAAATTCGGTCTAAATTCGGTCTAAATTCGGTCTAAATTCGGTCTAAATTCGGTCTAAATTCGGTCTAAATTCAGTCTAAATTCAGTCTAAATTCGGTCTAAATTCGGTCTAAATTCGGTCTAAATTCGGTCTAAATTCAGTCTAAATTCAGTCTAAATTCGGTCTAAATTTGGTCTAAATTCCGTCTAAATTCGGTCTAAATTCAGTCTAAATTCAGTCTAAATTCGGTCTAAATTCAGTCTAAATTCGGTCTAAATTCAGTCTAAATTCGGTCTAAATTCGGTCTAAATTCAGTCTAAATTCGGTCTAAATTCAGTCTAAATTCAGTCTAAATTCAGCCTAAATTCGGTCTAAATTCGGTCTAAATTCGGTCTAAATTCGGTCTAAATTCAGTCTAAATTCGGTCTAAATTCGGTCTAAATTCAGTCTAAATTTAGTCTAAATTCAGTCTAAATTCGGTCTAAATTCGGTCTAAATTCGGTCTAAATTCGGTCTAAATTCAGTATAAATTCAGTCTAAATTCGGTCTAAATTCGGTCTAAATTCAGTCTAAATTCAGTCTAAATTCAGTCTAAATTCGGTCTAAATTCGGTCTAAATTCGGTCTAAATTCAGTCTAAATTCGGTCTAAATTCGGTCTAAATTCAGTCTAAATTCAGTCTAAATTCAGTCTAAATTCGGTCTAAATTCGGTCTAAATTCGGTCTAAATTCAGTCTAAATTCGGTCTAAATTCGGTCTAAATTCAGTCTAAATTCAGTCTAAATTCGGTCTAAATTCGGTCTAAATTAAGTCTAAATTCAGTCTAAATTCAGTCTAAATTCGGTCTAAATTCGGTCTAAATTCGGTCTAAATTCGGTCTAAATTCAGTCTAAATTCGGTCTAAATTCGGTCTAAATTCGGTCTAAATTCGGTCTAAATTCAGTCTAAATTCAGTCTAAATTCGGTCTAAATTCAGTCTAAATTCAGTCTAAATTCAGTCTAAATTCGGTCTAAATTCGGTCTAAATTCGGTCTAAATTCAGTCTAAATTCGGTCTAAATTCGGTCTAAATTCGGTCTAAATTCAGTCTAAATTCGGTCTAAATTCGGTCTAAATTCGGTCTAAATTCAGTCTAAATTCGGTCTAAATTCGGTCTAAATTCGGTCTAAATTCAGTCTAAATTCGGTCTAAATTCGGTCTAAATTCGGTCTAAATTCAGTCTGAATTCAGTCTAAATTCAGTCTAAATTCGGTCTAAATTCGGTCTAAATTCGGTCTAAATTCAGTTTAAATTCGGTCTAAATTCGGTCTAAATTCGGTCTAAATTCGGTCTAAATTCGGTCTAAATTCGGTCTAAATTCGGTCTAAATTCAGTCTAAATTCAGTCTAAATTCGGTCTAAATTCGGTCTAAATTCAGTCTAAATTCAGTCTAAATTCAGTCTAAATTCGGTCTAAATTCGGTCTAAATTCGGTCTAAATTCAGTCTAAATTCGGTCTAAATTCGGTCTAAATTCAGTCTAAATTCAGTCTAAATTCGGTCTAAATTTGGTCTAAATTCAGTCTAAATTCAGTCTAAATTCGGTCTAAATTCGGTCTAAAATCGGTCTAAATTCGGTCTAAATTCGGTCTAAATTCAGTCTAAATTCGGTCTAAATTCGGTCTAAATTCGGTCTAAATTCGGTCTAAATTCAGTCTAAATTCAGTCTAAATTCGGTCTAAATTCAGTCTAAATTCGGTCTAAATTCAGTCTAAATTCGGTCTAAATTCGGTCTAAATTCGGTCTAAATTCGGTCTAAATTCGGTCTAAATTCAGTCTAAATTCGGTCTAAATTCGGTCTAAATTCAGTCTAAATTCGGTCTAAATTCGGTCTAAATTCGGTCTAAATTCAGTCTAAATTCGGTCTAAATTCGGTCTAAATTCGGTCTAAATTCAGTCTAAATTCAGTCTAAATTCGGTCTAAATTCGGTCTAAATTCGGTCTAAATTCGGTCTAAATTCGGTCTAAATTCGGTCTAAATTCGGTCTAAATTCAGTCTAAATTCAGTCTAAATTCAGTCTAAATTCGGTCTAAATTCAGTCTAAATTAGGTCTAAATTCGGTCTAAATTCGGTCTAAATTCGGTCAAAATTCAGTCAAAATTCAGTCTAAATTAGGTCTAAATTCGGTCTAAATTCGGTCTAAATTCGGTCTAAATTCGGTCTAAATTAGGTCTAAATTCGGTCTAAATTCGGTCTAAATTCAGTATAAATTCGGTCTAAATTCGGTCTAAATTCGGTCTAAATTCGGTCTAAATTCAGTCTAAATTCAGTCTAAATTCAGTCTAAATTCGGTCTAAATTCGGTCTAAATTCGGTCTAAATTCGGTCTAAATTCAGTCTAAATTCAGTCTAAATTCGGTCTAAATTTGGTCTAAATTCCGTCTAAATTCGGTCTAAATTCAGTCTAAATTCAGTCTAAATTCGGTCTAAATTCAGTCTAAATTCGGTCTAAATTCAGTCTAAATTCGGTCTAAATTCGGTCTAAATTCAGTCTAAATTCGGTCTAAATTCAGTCTAAATTCAGTCTAAATTCAGTCTAAATTCGGTCTAAATTCGGTCTAAATTCGGTCTAAATTCGGTCTAAATTCAGTCTAAATTCGGTCTAAATTCGGTCTAAATTCAGTCTAAATTTAGTCTAAATTCAGTCTAAATTCGGTCTAAATTCGGTCTAAATTCGGTCTAAATTCGGTCTAAATTCAGTATAAATTCAGTCTAAATTCGGTCTAAATTCGGTCTAAATTCAGTCTAAATTCAGTCTAAATTCAGTCTAAATTCGGTCTAAATTCGGTCTAAATTCGGTCTAAATTCAGTCTAAATTCGGTCTAAATTCGGTCTAAATTCAGTCTAAATTCAGTCTAAATTCGGTCTAAATTCGGTCTAAATTCGGTCTAAATTCAGTCTAAATTCGGTCTAAATTCGGTCTAAATTCAGTCTAAATTCAGTCTAAATTCGGTCTAAATTCGGTCTAAATTAAGTCTAAATTCAGTCTAAATTCAGTCTAAATTCGGTCTAAATTCGGTCTAAATTCGGTCTAAATTCGGTCTAAATTCGGTCTAAATTCAGTCTAAATTCGGTCTAAATTCGGTCTAAATTCGGTCTAAATTCGGTCTAAATTCAGTCTAAATTCAGTCTAAATTCGGTCTAAATTCAGTCTAAATTCAGTCTAAATTCAGTCTAAATTCGGTCTAAATTCGGTCTAAATTCGGTCTAAATTCAGTCTAAATTCGGTCTAAATTCGGTCTAAATTCGGTCTAAATTCAGTCTAAATTCGGTCTAAATTCGGTCTAATTCGGTCTAAATTCAGTCTAAATTCGGTCTAAATTCGGTCTAAATTCGGTCTAAATTCAGTCTAAATTCGGTCTAAATTCGGTCTAAATTCGGTCTAAATTCAGTCTGAATTCAGTCTAAATTCAGTCTAAATTCGGTCTAAATTCAGTCTGAATTCAGTCTAAATTCAGTCTAAATTCGGTCTAAATTCGGTCTAAATTCGGTCTAAATTCAGTTTAAATTCGGTCTAAATTCGGTCTAAATTCGGTCTAAATTCGGTCTAAATTCGGTCTAAATTCGGTCTAAATTCAGTCTAAATTCAGTCTAAATTCGGTCTAAATTCGGTCTAAATTCAGTCTAAATTCAGTCTAAATTCAGTCTAAATTCGGTCTAAATTCGGTCTAAATTCGGTCTAAATTCAGTCTAAATTCGGTCTAAATTCGGTCTAAATTCAGTCTAAATTCAGTCTAAATTCGGTCTAAATTTGGTCTAAATTCAGTCTAAATTCAGTCTAAATTCGGTCTAAATTCGGTCTAAAATCGGTCTAAATTCGGTCTAAATTCGGTCTAAATTCAGTCTAAATTCGGTCTAAATTCGGTCTAAATTCGGTCTAAATTCGGTCTAAATTCAGTCTAAATTCAGTCTAAATTCGGTCTAAATTCAGTCTAAATTCGGTCTAAATTCAGTCTAAATTCGGTCTAAATTCGGTCTAAATTCGGTCTAAATTCGGTCTAAATTCGGTCTAAATTCAGTCTAAATTCGGTCTAAATTCGGTCTAAATTCAGTCTAAATTCGGTCTAAATTCGGTCTAAATTCGGTCTAAATTCAGTCTAAATTCGGTCTAAATTCGGTCTAAATTCAGTCTAAATTCAGTCTAAATTCGGTCTAAATTCGGTCTAAATTAGGTCTAAATTCGGTCTAAATTCGGTCTAAATTCAGTATAAATTCGGTCTAAATTCGGTCTAAATTCGGTCTAAATTCGGTCTAAATTCAGTCTAAATTCAGTCTTAATTCAGTCTAAATTCGGTCTAAATTCGGTCTAAATTCGGTCTAAATTCGGTCTAAATTCTGTCTAAATTCGGTCTAAATTCAGTCTAAATTCAGTCTAAATTCGGTCTAAATTCAGTCTAAATTCAGTCTAAATTCGGTCTAAATTCGGTCTAAATTCGGTCTAAATTCGGTCTAAATTCGGTCTAAATTCGGTCTAAATTCGGTCTAAATTCGGTCTAAATTCGGTCTAAATTCAGTCTAAATTCGGTCTAAATTCGGTCTAAATTCGGTCTAAATTCAGTCTAAATTCAGTCTAAATTCAGTCTAAATTCAGTCTAAATTCGGTCTAAATTCGGTCTAAATTCGGTCTAAATTCGGTCTAAATTCGGTCTAAATTCGGTCTAAAATCGGTCTAAATTCAGTCTAAATTCAGGCTAAATTCGGTCTAAATTCGGTCTAAATTCGGTCTAAATTCGGTCTAAATTCGGTCTAAATTCGGTCTAAATTCGGTCTAAATTCAGTCTAATTTCGGTCTAAATTCGGTCTAAATTCTGTCTAAATTCGGTCTAAATTCGGTCTAAATTCAGTCTAAATTCGGTCTAAATTCGGTCTAAATTCAGTCTAAATTCGGTCTAAATTCAGTCTAAATTCAGTCTAAATTCGGTCTAAATTCAGTCTAAATTCGGTCTAAATTCAATCTAAATTCAGTCTAAATTCGGTCTAAATTCAGTCTAAATTCGGTCTAAATTCAGTCTAAATTCGGTCTAAATTCGGTCTAAATTCGGTCTAAATTCGGTCTAAGTTCGGTCTAAATTCGGTCTAAATTCAGTCTAAATTCAGTCTAAATTCAGTCTAAATTCGGTCTAAATTCGGTCTAAATTCGGTCTAAATTCGGTCTAAATTCGGTCTAAATTCGGTCTAAGTTCGGTCTAAATTTAGTCTAAATTCAGTATAAATTCGGTCTAAATTCAGTCTAAATTCGGTCTAAATTCGGTCTAAATTCGGTCTAAATTCGGTCTAAATTCGGTCTAAATTCGGTCTAAATTCGGTCTAAATTCGGTCTAAGTTCGGTCTAAATTTAGTCTAAATTCAGTATAAATTCGGTCTAAATTCGGTCTAAATTCGTTTTAAATTCGGTCTAAATTCGGTCTAAATTCGGTCAAAATTCAGTCAAAATTCAGTCTAAATTAGGTCTAAATTCGGTCTAAATTCGGTCTAAATTCGGTCTAAATTCGGTCTAAATTAGGTCTAAATTCGGTCTAAATTCGGTCTAAATTCAGTATAAATTCGGTCTAAATTCGGTCTAAATTCGGTCTAAATTCGGTCTAAATTCGGTCTAAATTCAGTCTAAATTCAGTCTTAATTCAGTCTAAATTCGGTCTAAATTCGGTCTAAATTCGGTCTAAATTCAGTCTAAATTCGGTCTAAATTCGGTCTAAATTCGGTCTAAATTCAGTCTAAATTCGGTCTAAATTCGGTCTAAATTCAGTCTAAATTCAGTCTAAATTCGGTCTAAATTCGGTCTAAATTCGGTCTAAATTCGGTCTAAATTCGGTCTAAATTCGGTCTAAATTCGGTCTAAATTCGGTCTAAATTCGGTCTAAATTCGGTCTAAATTCGGTCTAAATTCGGTCTAAATTCGGTCTAAATTCAGTTTAAATTCAGTCTAAATTCGGTCTAAATTCGGTCTAAATTCGGTCTAAATTCGGTCTAAATTCGGTCTAAATTCGGTCTAAATTCGGTCTAAATTCGGTCTAAATTCAGTCTAAATTTAGTCTAAGTTCTTTCACGGGTAAGTTTCACGGGTCTAGGTTTCACTGGTAAGTTTCACGGGTCAAGGTTTCACGGGTAAGTTTCACGGGTAAGTTTCACGGGTCTAGGTTTCACTGGTAAGTTTCACGGGTCAAGGGTTCACGGGTAAGTTTCACGGGTAAGTTTCACGGGTATGTTTCACGGGTGACGTTTAACGGGTCTAGGTTTCACTGGTAAGTTTCACGGGTAAGTTTCACGGGTATGTTTCACGGATGACGTTTCACGGGTCTTGGTTTCACTGGTATGTTTCACGGGTCAAGGTTTCACGGGTAAGTTTCACGGGTAAGTTTCACGGGTATGTTTCACGGGTGACGTTTTACGGGTCTAGGTTTCACTGGTAAGTTTCACGGGTCAAGGTTTCACGGGTAAGTTTCACGGGTAAGTTTTACGGGTAAGTTTCACGGGTGACGTTTCACGGGTCTAGGTTTCACTGGTAAGTTTCACGGGTCAAGGTTTCACGGGTAAGTTTCACGGGTCAAGGTTTCACGGGTAAGTTTCACGGGTAAGTTTCACGGGTGACGTTTTACGGGTCTAGGTTTCACTGGTAAGTTTCACGGGTCAAGGTTTCACGGGTAAGTTTCACGGGTAAGTTTCACGGGTATGTTTCACGGGTGACGTTTCACGGGTCTAGGTTTCTCTGGTAAGTTTCACGGGTCAAGGTTTCACGGGTCTAGGTTTCACTGGAAAGTTTCACGGGTCAAGGTTTCACGGGTAAGTTTCACGGGTAAGTTTTACGGTTATGTTTTACAGGTGACGTTTCACGGGTCTAGGTTTCACTGGTAAGTTTCACGGGTCAAGGTTTCACGGGTAAGTTTCACGGGTAAGTTTCACGGGTATGTTTCATGGGTGATGTTTGACGGGTCTAGGTTTCACTGGTAAGTTTTACGGGTCAAGGTTTCACGGGTAAGTTTCACGGGTAAGTTTCACGGGTATGTTTCACGGGTGACGTTTCAAGGGTCTAGGTTTCACTGGTAAGTTTCACGGGTCAAGGTTTCACGGGTAAGTTTCACGGGTAAGTTTTACGGGTTTGTTTTACAGGTGACGTTTCACGGGTCTAGGTTTCACTGGTAAGTTTCACGGGTCAAGGTTTCACGAGTAAGTTTCACTGGTAAGTTTCACGGATATGTTTCATGGGTGATGTTTCACGGGTCTAGGTTTCACGGGTCAAGGTTTCACGGGTAAGTTTCACGGGTAAGTTTCACGGGTATGTTTCTCGGGTGACGTTTCACGGGTCTAGGTTTCACTGGTAAGTTTCACGGGTCAAGGTTTCACGGGTAAGTTTCACGGGTAAGTTTCACGGGTATGTTTCACGGGTGACGTTTCACGGGTCTAGGTTTCACTGGTAAGTTTCACGGGTCAAGGTTTCACGGGTAAGTTTCACGGGTAAGTTTCACGGGTATGTTTCACGGGTGACGTTTCACATGTCTAGGTTTCACTGGTAAGTTTCACGGGTCAAAGTTTCACGGGTAAGTTTCACGGGTAAGTTTCACGGGTATGTTTCACGGGTGACGTTTCACGGGTCTAGGTTTCACTGGTAAGTTTCACGGGTCAAGGTTTCACGGGTAAGTTTCACGGGTAAGTTTCACGGGTATGTTTCACGGGTGACGTTTCACGGGTCTAGGTTTCACTGGTAAGTTTCACGGGTCAAGGTTTTACGGGTAAGTTTCACGGGTAAGTTTCACGGGTATGTTTCACGGGTGACGTTTCACGGGTCTAGGTTTCACTGGTAAGTTTCACGGGTTAAGGTTTCACGGGTAAGTTTCACGGGTAAGTTTTACGGGTAAGTTTCACGGGTGACGTTTCACGGGTGACGTTTCACGGGTCTAGGTTTCACTGGTAAGTTTCACGGGTCAAGGTTTCACGGGTAAGTTTCACGGGTTAGTTTCACGGGTATGTTTCACGGGTGACGTTTTACGGGTCTAGGTTTCACTGGAAAGTTTCACGGGTCAAGGTTTCACGGGTAAGTTTCACGGGTAAGTTTCACGGGTATGTTTCACGGGTGACGTTTCACAGGTCTAGGTTTCACTGGTAAGTTTCACGGGTCAAGGTTTCACGGGTAAGTTTCACGGGTAAGTTTCACGGGTGAGTTTCACGGTAAGTTTCACGGGTCAAGGTTTCACGGGTAAGTTTCACGGGTAAGTTTCACGGGTATGTTTCATGGGTGATGTTTCACGGGTCTAGGTTTTACTGGTAATTTTTACGGGTCAAGGTTTCACGGGTAAGTTTCACGGGTAAGTTTCACGGGTGACGTTTCACGGGTCTAGGTTTCACTGGTAAGTTTCACGGGTATGTTTCACGGGTGACGTTTCACGGGTCTAGGTTTCACTGGTAAGTTTCACGGGTCAAGGTTTCACGGGTAAGTTTCACGGGTAAGTTTCACGGGTAAGTTTCACGGGTATGTTTCACGGATGACGTTTCACGGGTCTTGGTTTCACTGGTAAGTTTCACGGGTCAAGGTTTCACGGGTAAGTTTCACGGGTAAGTTTTACGGGTATGTTTTACAGGTGACGTTTCACGGGTAAGTTTCACGGGTAAGTTTCACGGGTAAGTTTCACGGGTATGTTTCACGGGTGACGTTTCACGGGTCTAGGTTTCACTGGTAAGTTTCACGGGTCAAGGTTTCACGGGTAAGTTTCACGGGTAAGTTTCACGGGTATGTTTCATGGGTGATGTTTCACGGGTCTAGGTTTTACTGGTAAGTTTCACGGGTCAAGGTTTCACGGGTAAGTTTCACGGGTAAGTTTCACGGGTGACGTTTCACGGGTCTAGGTTTCACTGGTAAGTTTCACGGGTATGTTTTACAGGTGACGTTTCACGGGTAAGTTTCACGGGTAAGTTTCACAGGTATGTTTCACGGGTGACGTTTCACGGGTCTTGGTTTCACTGGTAAGTTTCACGGGTCAAGGTTTCACGGGTAAGTTTCACGGGTATGTTTCACGGGTGACGTTTCACGGGTCTAGGTTTCACTGGTAAGTTTCACGGGTCAAGGTTTCACGGGTAAGTTTCACGGGTAAGTTTTACGGGTAAGTTTCACGGGTCTAGGTTTCACTGGTAAGTTTCACGGGTCAAGGTTTCACGGGTAAGTTTCACGGGTAAGTTTCACGGGTATGTTTCACGGGTGACGTTTCACGGGTCCAGGTTTCACTGGAAAGTTTCACGGATCAAGGTTTCACGGGTAAGTTTCACGGGTAAGTTTTACGGGTATGTTTTACAGGTGACGTTTCACGGGTCTAGGTTTCACTGGTAAGTTTCACGGGTCAAGGTTTCACGGGTAAGTTTCACGGGTAAGTTTCACGGGTATGTTTCATGGGTGATGTTTCACGGGTCTAGGTTTTACTGGTAAGTTTCACGGGTCAAGGTTTCACGGGTAAGTTTCACGGGTAAGTTTCACGGGTGACGTTTCACGGGTCTAGGTTTCACTGGTAAGTTTCACGGGTATGTTTCACGGGTGACGTTTCACGGGTCTAGGTTTCACTGGTAAGTTTCACGGGTCAAGGTTTCACGGGTAAGTTTCACGGGTAAGTTTCACGGGTATGTTTCACGGATGACGTTTCACGGGTCTTGGTTTCACTGGTAAGTTTCACGGGTCAAGGTTTCACGGGTAAGTTTCACGGGTAAGTTTCACGGGTATGTTTCACGGGTGACGTTTCACGGGTCTAGGTTTCACTGGTAAGTTTCACGGGTCAAAGTTTCACGGGTAAGTTTCACGGGTAAGTTTTACGGGTAAGTTTCACGGGTCTAGGTTTCACTGGTAAGTTTCACGGGTCAAGGTTTCACGGGTAAGTTTCACGGGTAAGTTTCACGGGTATGTTTCACGGGTGACGTTTCACGGGTCTAGGTTTCACTGGAAAGTTTCACGGATCAAGGTTTCACGGGTAAGTTTCACGGGTAAGTTTTACGGGTATGTTTTACAGGTGACGTTTCACGGGTCTAGGTTTCACTGGTAAGTTTCACGGGTCAAGGTTTCACGGGTAAGTTTCACGGGTAAGTTTCACGGGTATGTTTCATGGGTGATGTTTCACGGGTCTAGGTTTTACTGGTAAGTTTCACGGGTCAAGGTTTCACGGGTAAGTTTTACGGTTATGTTTTACAGGTGACGTTTCACGGGTAAGTTTCACGGGTAAGTTTCACGGGTATGTTTCACGGGTGACGTTTCACGGGTCTAGGTTTCACTGGTAAGTTTCACGGGTCAAGGTTTCACGGGTAAGTTTCACGGGTAAGTTTTACGGGTAAGTTTCACGGGTGACGTTTCACGGGTCTAGGTTTCACTGGAAAGTTTCACGGGTCAAGGATTCACGGGTAAGTTTCACGGGTAAGTTTTACGGGTATGTTTTACAGGTGACGTTTCACGGGTCTAGGTTTCACTGGTAAGTTTCACGGGTCAAGGTTTCACGGGTAAGATTCACGGGTAAGTTTCACGGGTATGTTTCATGGGTGATGTTTCACGGGTCTAGGTTTCACTGGTAAGTTTCACGGGTCAAGGATTCACGGGTAAGTTTCACGGGTAAGTTTCACGGGTATGTTTCACGGGTGACGTTTCACGGGTCTAGGTTTCACTGGAAAGTTTCACGGATCAAGGTTTCACGGGTAAGTTTCACGGGTAAGTTTTACGGGTATGTTTTACAGGTGACGTTTCACGGGTCTAGGTTTCACTGGTAAGTTTCACGGGTCAAGGTTTCACGGGTAAGTTTCACGGGTAAGTTTCACGGGTATGTTTCATGGGTGATGTTTCACGGGTCTAGGTTTTACTGGTAAGTTTCACGGGTCAAGGTTTCACGGGTAAGTTTCACGGGTAAGTTTCACGGGTGACGTTTCACGGGTCTAGGTTTCACTGGTAAGTTTCACGGGTATGTTTCACGGGTGACGTTTCACTGGTCTATGTTTCACTGGTAAGTTTCACGGGTCAAGGTTTCACGGGTAAGTTTCACTGGTAAGTTTCACGGGTATGTTTCACGGATGACGTTTCACGGGTCTTGGTTTCACTGGTAAGTTTCACGGGTCAAGGTTTCACGGGTAAGTTTCACGGGTAAGTTTTACGGTTATGTTTTACAGGTGACGTTTCACGGGTAAGTTTCACGGGTAAGTTTCACGGGTATGTTTTACGGGTGACGTTTCACGGGTCTAGGTTTCACTGGTAAGTTTCACGGGTCAAGGTTTCACGGGTAAGTTTCACGGGTAAGTTTTACGGGTAAGTTTCACGGGTGACGTTTCACGGGTCTAGGTTTCACTGGAAAGTTTCACGGGTCAAGGATTCACGGGTAAGTTTCACGGGTAAGTTTTACGGGTATGTTTTACAGGTGACGTTTCACGGGTCTAGGTTTCACTGGTAAGTTTCACGGGTCAAGGTTTCACGGGTAAGATTCACGGGTAAGTTTCACGGGTATGTTTCATGGGTGATGTTTCACGGGTCTAGGTTTCACTGGTAAGTTTCACGGGTCAAGGTTTTACGGGTAAGTTTCACGGGTATGTTTCACGGGTGACGTTTCACGGGTCTAGGTTTCACTGGTAAGTTTCACGGGTCAAGGTTTCACGGGTAAGATTCACGGGTAAGTTTCACGGGTATGTTTCACGGGTGACGTTTCACTGGTATAGGTTTCACTAGTAAGTTTCACGGGTCAAGGTTTCACGGGTAAGTTTCACGGGTAAGTTTCACGGGTAAGTTTCACGGGTATGTTTCACGGGTGACGTTTCACGGGTCTAGGTTTCACTGGTAAGTTTCACGGGTCAAGGTTTCACGGGTAAGTTTCACGGGTAAGTTTCACGGGTATGTTTCACGGGTGACGTTTCACGGGTCTAGGTTTCACTGGTAAGTTTCACGGGTCAAGGTTTCACGGGTAAGTTTTACGGGTAAGTTTCACGGGTAAGTTTTACGCGTAAGTTTCACGGGTGACGTTTCACGGGTCTAGGTTTCACTGGTAAGTTTCACGGGTCAAGGTTTCACGGGTAAGTTTAACGGGTAAGTTTTACGGGTAAGTTTCACGGGTGACGTTTCACGGGTCTAGGTTTCACTGGTATGTTTCACGGGTCTAGGTTTCACTGGTAAGTTTCACGGGTCAAGGTTTCAAGGGTAAGTTTCACGGGTAAGTTTCACGGGTATGTTTCACGGGTGACGTTTCACGGGTCTAGGTTTCACTGGAAAGTTTCACGGATCAAGGTTTCACGGGTAAGTTTCACGGGTAAGTTTTACGGGTATATTTTACAGGTGACGTTTCACGGGTCTAGGTTTCACTGGTAAGTTTCACGGGTCAAGGTTTCACGGGTAAGTTTCACGGGTAAGTTTCACGGGTATGTTTTATGGGTGATGTTTCACGGGTCTAGGTTTTACTGGTAAGTTTCACGGGTCAAGGTTTCACGGGTAAGTTTCACGGGTAAGTTTCACGGGTGACGTTTCACGGGTCTAGGTTTCACTGGTAAGTTTCACGGGTATGTTTCACGGGTCTAGGTTTCACTGGTAAGTTTCACGGGTCAAGGTTTCACGGGTAAGTTTCACTGGTAAGTTTCACGGGTATGTTTCACGGATGACGTTTCACGGGTCTTGGTTTCGCTGGTAAGTTTCACGGGTCAAGGTTTCACGGGTAAGTTTCACGGGTAAGTTTCACGGGTATGTTTCACGGGTGACGTTTCACGGGTCTAGGTTTCACTAGTAAGTTTCACGGGTCAAGGTTTCACGGGTAAGTTTCACGGGTAAGTTTCACGGGTATGTTTCATGGGTGATGTTTCACGGGTCTAGGTTTTACTGGTAAGTTTCACGGGTCAAGGTTTCACGGGTAAGTTTCACGGGTAAGTTTCACGGGTGACGTTTCACGGGTCTAGGTTTCACTGGTAAGTTTCACGGGTATGTTTCACGGGTAAGTTTTACGGGTATGTTTTACAGGTGACGTTTCACGGGTCTAGGTTTCACTGGTAAGTTTCACGGGTCAAGGTTTCACGGGTCAAGGTTTCACGGGTAAGTTTCACGGGTAAGTTTCACGGGTATGTTTTACAGGTGACGTTTCACGGGTCTAGGTTTCACTGGTAAGTTTCACGGGTCAAGGTTTCACGGGTAAGATTCACGGGTAAGTTTCACGGGTATGTTTCATGAGTGATGTTTCACGGGTCTAGGTTTCACTGGTAAGTTTCACGGGTCAAGGTTTTACGGGTAAGTTTCACGGGTAAGTTTCACGGGTATGTTTCACGGGTGACGTTTCACGGGTCTAGGTTTCACTGGTAAGTTTCACGGGTCAAGGTTTCACGGGTAAGTTTCACGGGTAAGTTTCACGGGTATGTTTCACGGGTGACGTTTCACGGGTCTAGGTTTCACTAGTAAGTTTCACGGGTCAAGGTTTCACGGGTAAGTTTCACGGGTAAGTTTCACGGGTATGTTTCACGAGTGACATTTCACGGGTCTAGGTTTCACTGGTAAGTTTCACGGGTCAAGGTTTCACGGGTAAGTTTCACGGGTAAGTTTCACGGGTATGTTTCACGGGTGACGTTTCACGGGTCTAGGTTTCACTGGTAAGTTTCACGGGTCAAGGTTTCACGGGTAAGTTTCACGGGTAAGTTTCACGGGTATGTTTCACGGGTGACGTTTCACGGGTCTAGGTTTCACTGGTAAGTTTCACGGGTCAAGGTTTTACGGGTAAGTTTCACGGGTAAATTTCACGGGTATGTTTCACGGGTGACGTTTCACGGGTCTAGGTTTCACGGGTAAGTTTCACGAGTCAAGGTTTCACGGGTAAGTTTCACGGGTAAGTTTCACGGGTATGTTTCACAAGTGACGTTTCACGGGTCTAGGTTTCACTGGAAAGTTTCACGGGTCAAGGTTTCACGGGTAAGTTTCACGGGTAAGTTTTACGGGTATGTTTTACAGGCGACGTTTCACGGGTCTAGGTTTCACTGGTAAGTTTCACGGGTCTAGGTTTCACGGGTAAGTTTCACGGGTAAGTTTCACGGGTATGTTTCACGGGTGACGTTTCACGGGTCTAGGTTTCACTGGTAAGTTTCACGGGTCAAGGTTTCACGGGTAAGTTTCACGGGTAAGTTTCACGGGTATGTTTCACGGGTGACGTTTCACGGGTCTAGGTTTCACTGGTAAGTTTCACAGTTCAAGGTTTTACGGGTAAGTTTCACGGGTAAGTTTCACGGGTATGTTTCACGGGTGACGTTTCACGGGTCTAGGTTTCACTGGTAAGTTTCACGGGTCAAGGTTTCACGGGTAAGTTTCACGGGTAAGTTTTACGGGTAAGTTTCACGGGTGACGTTTCACGGGTGCGTTTCACGGGTCTAGGTTTCACTGGTAAGTTTCACGGGTCAAGGTTTCACGGGTAAGTTTCACCGGTAAGTTTCACGGGTATGTTTCACAAGTGACGTTTCACGTGTCTAGGTTTCACTGGAAAGTTTCACGGGTCAAGGTTTCACTGGTAAGTTTAACGGGTCAAGGTTTCACGGGTAAGATTCACGGGTAAGTTTCACCGGTAAGTTTCACGGGTATGTTTCACAAGTGACGTTTCACGTGTCTAGGTTTCACTGGAAAGTTTCACGGGTCTAGGTTTCACTGGTAAGTTTCACGGGTCAAGGTTTCACGGGTAAGATTCACGGGTAAGTTTCACGGGTATGTTTCATGAGTGATGTTTCACGGGTCTAGGTTTCACTGGTAAGTTTCACGGGTCAAGGTTTTACGGGTAAGTTTCACGGGTAAGTTTCACGGGTATGTTTCACGGGTGACGTTTCACGGGTCTAGGTTTCACTGGTAAGTTTCACGGGTCAAGGTTTCACGGGTAAGTTTCACGGATAAGTTTCACGGGTATGTTTCACGGGTGACGTTTCACGGGTCTAGGTTTCACTAGTAAGTTTCACGGGTCAAGGTTTCACGGGTAAGTTTCACGGGTAAGTTTCACGGGTATGTTTCACGAGTGACATTTCACGGGTCTAGGTTTCACTGGTAAGTTTCACGGGTCAAGGTTTCACGGGTAAGTTTCACGGGTAAGTTTCACGGGTATGTTTCACGGGTGACGTTTCACGGGTCTAGGTTTCACTGGTAAGTTTCACGGGTCAAGGTTTCACGGGTAAGTTTCACGGGTAAGTTTCACGGGTATGTTTCACGGGTGACGTTTCACGGGTCTAGGTTTCACTGGTAAGTTTCACGGGTCAAGGTTTTACGGGTAAGTTTCACGGGTAAATTTCACGGGTATGTTTCACGGGTGACGTTTCACGGGTCTAGGTTTCACGGGTAAGTTTTACGGGTCAAGGTTTCACGGGTAAGTTTCACGGGTAAGTTTCACGGGTATGTTTCACAAGTGACGTTTCACGGGTCTAGGTTTCACTGGAAAGTTTCACGGGTCAAGGTTTCACGGGTAAGTTTCACGGGTAAGTTTTACGGGTATGTTTTACAGGCGACGTTTCACGGGTCTAGGTTTCACTGGTAAGTTTCACGGGTCTAGGTTTCACGGGTAAGTTTCACGGGTAAGTTTCACGGGTATGTTTCACGGGTGACGTTTCACGGGTCTAGATTTCACTGGTAAGTTTCACGGGTCAAGGTTTCACGGGTAAGTTTCACGGGTAAGTTTCACGGGTATGTTTCACGGGTGACGTTTCACGGGTCTAGGTTTCACTGGTAAGTTTCACAGTTCAAGGTTTTACGGGTAAGTTTCACGGGTAAGTTTCACGGGTATGTTTCACGGTTGACGTTTCACGGGTCTAGGTTTCACTGGTAAGTTTCACGGGTCAAGGTTTTACGGGTAAGTTTCACGGGTAAGTTTCACGGGTATGTTTCACGGGTGACGTTTCACGGGTCTAGGTTTCACTGGTAAGTTTCACGGGTCAAGGTTTCACGGGTAAGTTTCACGGGTAAGTTTCACGGGTATGTTTCACGGGTGACGTTTCACGGGTCTAGGTTTCACTAGTAAGTTTCACGGGTCAAGGTTTCACGGGTAAGTTTCACGGGTAAATTTCACGGGTATGTTTCACGGGTGACGTTTCACGGGTCTAGGTTTCACTGGTAAGTTTCACGGGTCAAGGTTTTACGGGTAAGTTTCACGGGTAAATTTCACGGGTATGTTTCACGGGTGACGTTTCACGGGTCTAGGTTTTACGGGTAAGTTTCACGGGTCAAGGTTTCACGGGTAAGTTTCACGGGTAAGTTTCACGGGTATGTTTCACAAGTGACGTTTCACGGGTCTAGGTTTCACTGGAAAGTTTCACGGGTCAAGGTTTCACGGGTAAGTTTCACGGGTAAGTTTTACGGATATGTTTTACAGGCGACGTTTTACGGGTCTAGGTTTCACTGGTAAGTTTCACGGGTCTAGGTTTCACGGGTAAGTTTCACGGGTAAGTTTCACGGGTATGTTTCACGGGTGACGTTTCACGGGTCTAGGTTTCACTGGTAAGTTTCACGGGTCAAGGTTTCACGGGTAAGTTTCACGGGTAAGTTTCACGGGTATGTTTCACGGGTGACGTTTCACGGGTCTAGGTTTCACTGGTAAGTTTCACAGTTCAAGGTTTTACGGGTAAGTTTCACGGGTAAGTTTCACGGGTATGTTTCACGGGTGACGTTTCACGGGTCTAGGTTTCACTGGTAAGTTTCACGGGTCAAGGTTTCACGGGTAAGTTTCACGGGTAAGTTTTACGGGTAAGTTTCACGGGTGACGTTTCACGGGTGCGTTTCACGGGTCTAGGTTTCACTGGTAAGTTTCACGGGTCAAGGTTTCACGGGTAAGTTTCACCGGTAAGTTTCACGGGTATGTTTCACAAGTGACGTTTCACGTGTCTAGGTTTCACTGGAAAGTTTCACGGGTCAAGGTTTCACGGGTAAGTTTCACGGGTAAGTTTTACGGGTATGTTTTACAGGCGACGTTTCACGGGTCTAGGTTTCACTGGTAAGTTTCACGGGTCTAGGTTTCACGGGTAAGTTTCACGGGTAAGTTTCACGGGTATGTTTCATGGGTGATGTTTCACGGGTCTAGGTTTCACTGGTAAGTTTCACGGGTCAAGGTTTCACGGGTATGTTTCACGGGTAAGTTTTACGGGTATGTTTTACAGGTGACGTTTCACGGGTCTAGGTTTCACTGGTAAGTTTCACGGGTCAAGGTTTCACGGGTAAGTTTCACGGGTAAGTTTCACGGGTATGTTTCATGGGTGATGTTTCACGGGTCTAGGTTTTACTGGTAAGTTTCACGGGTCAAGGTTTCACGGGTAAGTTTCACGGGTTAGTTTCACGGGTGACGTTTCACGGGTCTAGGTTTCACTGGTAAGTTTCACGGGTATGTTTCACGGGTGACGTTTCACGGGTCTAGGTTTCACTGGTAAGTTTCACGGGTCAAGGTTTCACGGGTAAGTTTCACGGGTAAGTTTCACGGGTATGTTTCACGGATGACGTTTCACGGGTCTTGGTTTCACTGGTAAGTTTCACGGGTCAAGGTTTCACGGGTAAGTTTCACGGGTAAGTTTCACGGGTAAGTTTCACGGGTATGTTTCACGGGTGACGTTTCACGGGTCTAGGTTTCACTGGTAAGTTTCACGGGTCAAGGTTTCACGGGTAAGTTTCACGGGTAAGTTTTACGGGTAAGTTTCACGGGTGACGTTTCACGGGTCTAGGTTTCACTGGAAAGTTTCACGGGTCAAGGATTCACGGGTAAGTTTCACGGGTAAGTTTTACGGGTATGTTTTACAGGTGACGTTTCACGGGTCTAGGTTTCACTGGTAAGTTTCACGGGTCAAGGTTTCACGGGTAAGTTTCACGGGTAAGTTTCACGGGTAAGTTTCACGGGTATGTTTCATGGGTGATGTTTCACGGGTCTAGGTTTTACTGGTAAGTTTCACGGGTCAAGGTTTCACGGGTAAGTTTCACGGGTAAGTTTCACGGGTGACGTTTCACGGGTCTAGGTTTCACTGGTAAGTTTCACGGGTATGTTTCACGGGTGACGTTTCACGGGTCTAGGTTTCACTGGTAAGTTTCACGGGTCAAGGTTTCACGGGTAAGTTTCACGGGTAAGTTTCACGGGTATGTTTCATGGGTGATGTTTCACGGGTCTAGGTTTCACTGGTAAGTTTCACGGGTCAAGGTTTCACGGGTAAGATTCACGGGTAAGTTTCACGGGTATGTTTCATGGGTGATGTTTCACGGGTCTAGGTTTCACTGGTAAGTTTCACGGGTCAAGGTTTTACGGGTAAGTTTCACGGGTAAGTTTCACGGGTATGTTTCACGGGTGACGTTTCACGGGTCTAGGTTTCGCTGGTAAGTTTCACGGGTCAAGGTTTCACGGGTAAGTTTCACGGGTAAGTTTCACGGGTATGTTTCACGGGTGACGTTTCACGGGTCTAGGTTTCACTAGTAAGTTTCACGGGTCAAGGTTTCACGGGTAAGTTTCACGGGTAAGTTTCACGGGTATGTTTCATGGGTGATGTTTCACGGGTCTAGGTTTTACTGGTAAGTTTCACGGGTCAAGGTTTCACGGGTAAGTTTCACGGGTAAGTTTCACGGGTGACGTTTTACGGGTCTAGGTTTCACTGGTAAGTTTCACGGGTATGTTTCACGGGTAAGTTTTACGGGTATGTTTTACAGGTGACGTTTCACGGGTCTAGGTTTCACTGGTAAGTTTCACGGGTCAAGGTTTCACGGGTCAAGGTTTCACGGGTAAGTTTCACGGGTAAGTTTCACGGGTATGATTTACAGGTGACGTTTCACGGGTCTAGGTTTCACTGGTAAGTTTCACGGGTCAAGGTTTCACGGGTAAGATTCACGGGTAAGTTTCACGGGTATGTTTCATGAGTGATGTTTCACGGGTCTAGGTTTCACTGGTAAGTTTCACGGGTCAAGGTTTTACGGGTAAGTTTCACGGGTAAGTTTCACGGGTATGTTTCACGGGTGACGTTTCACGGGTCTAGGTTTCACTGGTAAGTTTCACGGGTCAAGGTTTCACGGGTAAGTTTCACGGGTAAGTTTCACGGGTATGTTTCACGGGTGACGTTTCACGGGTCTAGGTTTCACTAGTAAGTTTCACGGGTCAAGGTTTCACGGGTAAGTTTCACGGGTAAGTTTCACGGGTATGTTTCACGAGTGACATTTCACGGGTCTAGGTTTCACTGGTAAGTTTCACGGGTCAAGGTTTCACGGGTAAGTTTCACGGGTAAGTTTCACGGGTATGTTTCACGGGTGACGTTTCACGGGTCTAGGTTTCACTGGTAAGTTTCACGGGTCAAGGTTTCACGGGTAAGTTTCACGGGTAAGTTTCACGGGTATGTTTCACGGGTGACGTTTCACGGGTCTAGGTTTCACTGGTAAGTTTCACGGGTCAAGGTTTTACGGGTAAGTTTCACGGGTAAATTTCACGGGTATGTTTCACGGGTAAGTTTCACGGGTATGTTTCACAAGTGACGTTTCACGGGTCTAGGTTTCACTGGAAAGTTTCACGGGTCAAGGTTTCACGGGTAAGTTTCACGGGTAAGTTTTACGGGTATGTTTTACAGGCGACGTTTCACGGGTCTAGGTTTCACTGGTAAGTTTCACGGGTCTAGGTTTCACGGGTAAGTTTCACGGGTAAGTTTCACGGGTATGTTTCACGGGTGACGTTTCACGGGTCTAGGTTTCACTGGTAAGTTTCACGGGTCAAGGTTTCACGGGTAAGTTTCACGGGTCAGTTTCACGAGTATGTTTCACGGGTGACGTTTCACGGGTCTAGGTTTCACTGGTAAGTTTCACAGTTCAAGGTTTTACGGGTAAGTTTCACGGGTAAGTTTCACGGGTATGTTTCACGGGTGACGTTTCACGGGTCTAGGTTTCACTGGTAAGTTTCACGGGTCAAGGTTTCACGGGTAAGTTTCACGGGTAAGTTTTACGGGTAAGTTTCACGGGTGACGTTTCACGGGTGCGTTTCACGGGTCTAGGTTTCACTGGTAAGTTTCACGGGTCAAGGTTTCACGGGTAAGTTTCACCGGTAAGTTTCACGGGTATGTTTCACAAGTGACGTTTCACGTGTCTAGGTTTCACTGGAAAGTTTCACGGGTCAAGGTTTCACGGGTAAGTTTCACGGGTAAGTTTTACGGGTATGTTTTACAGGCGACGTTTCACGGGTCTAGGTTTCACTGGTAAGTTTCACGGGTCTAGGTTTCACGGGTAAGTTTCACGGGTAAGTTTCACGGGTATGTTTCATGGGTGATGTTTCACGGGTCTAGGTTTCACTGGTAAGTTTCACGGGTCAAGGTTTCACGGGTAAGTTTCACGGGTAAAGTTTACGGGTATGTTTTACAGGTGACGTTTCACGGGTCTAGGTTTCACTGGTAAGTTTCACGGGTCAAGGTTTCACGGGTAAGTTTCACGGGTAAGTTTCACGGGTATGTTTCATGGGTGATGTTTCACGGATCTAGGTTTTACTGGTAAGTTTCACGGGTCAAGGTTTCACGGGTAAGTTTCACGGGTAAGTTTCACGGGTGACGTTTCACGGGTCTAGGTTTCACTGGTAAGTTTCACGAGTATGTTTCACGGGTGACGTTTCACGGGTCTAGGTTTCACTGGTAAGTTTCACGGGTCAAGGTTTCACGGGTAAGTTTCACGGGTAAGTTTCACGGGTATGTTTCACGGATGACGTTTCACGGGTCTTGGTTTCACTGGTAAGTTTCACGGGTCAAGGTTTCACGGGTAAGTTTCACGGGTAAGTTTTACGGGTATGTTTTACAGGTGACGTTTCACGGGTAAGTTTCACGGGTAAGTTTCACGGGTATGTTTCACGGGTGACGTTTCACGGGTCTAGGTTTCACTGGTAAGTTTCACGGGTCAAGGTTTCACGGGTAAGTTTCACGGGTAAGTTTTACGGGTAAGTTTCACGGGTGACGTTTCACGGGTCTAGGTTTCACTGGAAAGTTTCACGGGTCAAGGATTCACGGGTAAGTTTCACGGGTAAGTTTTACGGGTATGTTTTACAGGTGACGTTTCACGGGTCTAGGTTTCACTGGTAAGTTTCACGGGTCAAGGTTTCACGGGTAAGTTTCACGGGTAAGTTACACGGGTATGTTTCATGGGTGATGTTTCACGGGTCTAGGTTTTACTGGTAAGTTTCACGGGTCAAGGTTTCACGGGTAAGTTTCACGGGTAAGTTTCACGGGTGACGTTTCACGGGTCTAGGTTTCACTGGTAAGTTTCACGGGTATGTTTCACGGGTGACGTTTCACGGGTCTAGGTTTCACTGGTAAGTTTCACGGGTCAAGGTTTCACGGGTAAGTTTCACGGGTAAGTTTCACGGGTATGTTTCACGGGTAAGTTTCACGGGTGACGTTTCACGGGTCTAGGTTTCACTGGTAAGTTTCACGGGTATGTTTCACGGGTGACGTTTCACGGGTCTAGGTTTCACTGGTAAGTTTCACGGGTCAAGGTTTCACGGGTAAGTTTCACGGGTAAGTTTCACGGGTATGTTTCACGGATGACGTTTCACGGGTCTTGGTTTCACTGGTAAGTTTCACGGGTCAAGGTTTCACGGGTAAGTTTCACGGGTAAGTTTTACGGGTATGTTTTACAGGTGACGTTTCACGGGTAAGTTACACGGGTAAGTTTCACGGGTATGTTTCACGGGTGACGTTTCACGGGTTTTGGTTTCACTGGTAAGTTTCACGGGTCAAGGTTTCACGGGTAAGTTTCACGGGTATGTTTCACGGGTGACGTTTCACGGGTCTAGGTTTCACTGGTAAGTTTCACGGGTCAAGGTTTCACGGGTAAGTTTCACGGGTAAGTTTTACGGGTAAGTTTCACGGGTCTAGGTTTCAATGGTAAGTTTCACGGGTCAAGGTTTCACGGGTAAGTTTCACGGGTAAGTTTCACGGGTATGTTTCACGGGTGACGTTTCACGGGTCTAGGTTTCACTGGAAAGTTTCACGGATCAAGGTTTCACGGGTAAGTTTCACGGGTAAGTTTTACGGGTATGTTTTACAGGTGACGTTTCACGGGTCTAGGTTTCACTGGTAAGTTTCACGGGTCAAGGTTTCACGGGTAAGTTTCACGGGTAAGTTTCACGGGTATGTTTCATGGGTGATGTTTCACGGGTCTAGGTTTCACTGGTAAGTTTCACGGGTCAAGGTTTCACGGGTAAGTTTCACGGGTAAGTTTCACGGGTAAGTTTTACGGGTATGTTTTACAGGTGACGTTTCACGGGTCTAGGTTTCACTGGTAAGTTTCACGGGTCAAGGTTTCACGGGTAAGTTTCACGGGTAAGTTTCACGGGTATGTTTCATGGGTGATGTTTCACGGGTCTAGGTTTTACTGGTAAGTTTCACGGGTCAAGGTTTCACGGGTAAGTTTCACGGGTAAGTTTCACGGGTGACGTTTCACGGGTCTAGGTTTCACTGGTAAGTTTCACGGGTATGTTTCACGGGTGACGTTTCACGGGTCTAGGTTTCACTGGTAAGTTTCACGGGTCAAGGTTTCACGGGTAAGTTTCACGGGTAAGTTTCACGGGTATGTTTCACGGATGACGTTTCACGGGTCTTGGTTTCACTGGTAAGTTTCACGGGTCAAGGTTTCACGGGTAAGTTTCACGGGTAAGTTTTACGGGTATGTTTTACAGGTGACGTTTCACGGGTAAGTTTCACGGGTAAGTTTCACGGGTAAGTTTCACGGGTATGTTTCACGGGTGACGTTTCACGGGTCTAGGTTTCACTGGTAAGTTTTACGGGTCAAGGTTTCACGGGTAAGTTTCACGGGTAAGTTTTACGGGTATGTTTCACGGGTGACGTTTCACGGGTCTAGGTTTCACTGGTAAGTTTCACAGTTCAAGGTTTTACGGGTAAGTTTCACGGGTAAGTTTCACGGGTATGTTTCACGGGTGACGTTTCACGGGTCTAGGTTTCACTGGTAAGTTTCACGGGTCAAGGTTTCACGGGTAAGTTTCACGGGTAAGTTTTACGGGTAAGTCTCACGGGTGACGTTTCACGGGTGCGTTTCACGGGTCTAGGTTTCACTGGTAAGTTTCACGGGTCAAGGTTTCACGGGTAAGTTTCACCGGTAAGTTTCACGGGTATGTTTCACAAGTGACGTTTCACGGGTCTAGGTTTCACTGGAAAGTTTCACGGGTCAAGGTTTCACGGGTAAGTTTCACGGGTAAGTTTTACGGGTATGTTTTACAGGCGACGTTTCACGGGTCTAGGTTTCACTGGTAAGTTTCACGGGTCTAGGTTTCACGGGTAAGTTTCACGGGTATGTTTCATGGGTGATGTTTCACGGGTCTAGGTTTCACTGGTAAGTTTCACGGGTCAAGGTTTCACGGGTAAGTTTCACGGGTAAGTTTCACGGGTAAGTTTTACGGGTATGTTTTACAGGTGACGTTTCACGGGTCTAGGTTTCACTGGTAAGTTTCACGGGTCAAGGTTTCACGGGTAAGTTTCACGGGTAAGTTTCACGGGTATGTTTCATGGGTGATGTTTCACGGGTCTAGGTTTTACTGGTAAGTTTCACGGGTCAAGGTTTCACGGGTAAGTTTCACGGGTAAGTTTCACGGGTGACGTTTCACGGGTCTAGGTTTCACTGGTAAGTTTCACGGGTATGTTTCACGGGTGACGTTTCACGGGTCTAGGTTTCACTGGTAAGTTTCACGGGTTAAGGTTTCACGGGTAAGTTTCACGGGTAAGTTTCACGGGTATGTTTCACGGATGACGTTTCACGGGTCTTGGTTTCACTGGTAAGTTTCACGGGTCAAGGTTTCACGGGTAAGTTTCACGGGTAAGTTTTACGGGTATGTTTTACAGGTGACGTTTCACGGGTAAGTTTCACGGGTAAGTTTCACGGGTATGTTTCACGGGTGACGTTTCACGGGTCTAGGTTTCACTGGTAAGTTTCACGGGTCAAGGTTTCACGGGTAAGTTTCACGGGTAAGTTTTACGGGTAAGTTTCACGGGTGACGTTTCACGGGTCTAGGTTTCACTGGAAAGTTTCACGGGTCAAGGATTCACGGGTAAGTTTCACGGGTAAGTTTTACGGGTATGTTTTACAGGTGACGTTTCACGGGTCTAGGTTTCACTGGTAAGTTTCACGGGTCAAGGTTTCACGGGTAAGTTTCACGGGTAAGTTTCACGGGTATGTTTCATGGGTGATGTTTCACGGGTCTAGGTTTTACTGGTAAGTTTCACGGGTCAAGGTTTCACGGGTAAGTTTCACGGGTAAGTTTCACGGGTGACGTTTCACGGGTCTAGGTTTCACTGGTAAGTTTCACGGGTATGTTTCACGGGTGACGTTTCACGGGTCTAGGTTTCACTGGTAAGTTTCACGGGTCAAGGTTTCACGGGTAAGTTTCACGGGTAAGTTTCACGGGTATGTTTCACGGGTAAGTTTCACGGGTGACGTTTCACGGGTCTAGGTTTCACTGGTAAGTTTCACGGGTATGTTTCACGGGTGACGTTTCACGGGTCTAGGTTTCACTGGTAAGTTTCACGGGTCAAGATTTCACGGGTAAGTTTCACGGGTAAGTTTCACGGGTATGTTTCACGGATGACGTTTCACGGGTCTTGGTTTCACTGGTAAGTTTCACGGGTCAAGGTTTCACGGGTAAGTTTCACGGGTAAGTTTTACGGGTATGTTTTACAGGTGACGTTTCACGGGTAAGTTTCACGGGTAAGTTTCACGGGTATGTTTCACGGGTGACGTTTCACGGGTCTTGGTTTCACTGGTAAGTTTCACGGGTCAAGGTTTCACGGGTAAGTTTCACGGGTATGTTTCACGGGTGACGTTTCACGGGTGACGTTTCACGGGTCTAGGTTTCACTGGTAAGTTTCACGGGTCAAGGTTTCACGGGTAAGTTTCACGGGTAAGTTTTACGGGTAAGTTTCACGGGTCTAGGTTTCAATGGTAAGTTTCACGGGTCAAGGTTTCACGGGTAAGTTTCACGGGTAAGTTTCACGGGTATGTTTCACGGGTGACGTTTCACGGGTCTAGGTTTCACTGGAAAGTTTCACGGATCAAGGTTTCACGGGTAAGTTTCACGGGTAAGTTTTACGGGTATGTTTTACAGGTGACGTTTCACGGGTCTAGGTTTCACTGGTAAGTTTCACGGGTCAAGGTTTCACGGGTAAGTTTCACGGGTAAGTTTCACGGGTATGTTTCATGGGTGATGTTTCACGGGTCTAGGTTTTACTGGTAAGTTTCACGGGTCAAGGTTTCACGGGTAAGTTTCACGGGTAAGTTTCACGGGTGACGTTTCACGGGTCTAGGTTTCACTGGTAAGTTTCACGGGTATGTTTCACGGGTGACGTTTCACGGGTCTAGGTTTCACTGGTAAGTTTCACGGGTCAAGGTTTCACGGGTAAGTTTCACTGGTAAGTTTCACGGGTATGTTTCACGGATGACGTTTCACGGGTCTTGGTTTCACTGGTAAGTTTCACGGGTCAAGGTTTCACGGGTAAGTTTCACGGGTAAGTTTTACGGGTATGTTTTACAGGTGACGTTTCACGGGTAAGTTTCACGGGTAAGTTTCACGGGTAAGTTTCACGGGTATGTTTCACGGGTGACGTTTCACGGGTCTAGGTTTCACTGGTAAGTTTCACGGGTCAAGGTTTCACGGGTAAGTTTCACGGGTAAGTTTTACGGGTAAGTTTCACGGTTGACGTTTCACGGGTCTAGGTTTCACTGGAAAGTTTCACGGGTCAAGGATTCACGGGTAAGTTTCACGGGTAAGTTTTACGGGTATGTTTTACAGGTGACGTTTCACGGGTCTAGGTTTCACTGGTAAGTTTCACGAGTCAAGGTTTCACGGGTAAGTTTCACGGGTAAGTTTCACGGGTATGTTTCACGGGTGACGTTTCACGGGTCTAGGTTTCACTGGTAAGTTTCACGGGTCAAGGTTTCACGGGTAAGTTTCACGGGTAAGTTTTACGGGTAAGTTTCACGGGTGACGTTTCACGGGTCTAGGTTTCACTGGAAAGTTTCACGGGTCAAGGATTCACGGGTAAGTTTCACGGGTAAGTTTTACGGGTATGTTTTACAGGTGACGTTTCACGGGTCTAGGTTTCACTGGTAAGTTTCACGAGTCAAGGTTTCACGGGTAAGATTCACGGGTAAGTTTCACGGGTATGTTTCATGGGTGATGTTTCACGGGTCTAGGTTTCACTGGTAAGTTTCACGGGTCAAGGTTTTACGGGTAAGTTTCACGGGTATGTTTCACGGGTGACGTTTCACGGGTCTAGGTTTCACTGGTAAGTTTCACGGGTCAAGGTTTCACGGGTAAGATTCACGGGTAAGTTTCACGGGTATGTTTCACGGGTGACGTTTCACGGGTATAGGTTTCACTAGTAAGTTTCACGGGTCAAGGTTTCACGGGTAAGTTTCACGGGTAAGTTTCACGGGTATGTTTCACGGGTGACGTTTCACGGGTCTAGGTTTCACTGGTAAGTTTCACGGGTCAAGGTTTCACGGCTAAGTTTCACGGGTAAGTTTCACGGGTATGTTTCACAGGTGACGTTTCACGGGTCTAGGTTTCACTGGTAAGTTTCACGGGTCAAGGTTTCACGGGTAAGTTTTACGGGTAAGTTTCACGGGTAAGTTTTACGCGTAAGTTTCACGGGTGACGTTTCACGGGTCTAGGTTTCACTGGTAAGTTTCACGGGTCAAGGTTTCACGGGTAAGTTTAACGGGTAAGTTTTACGGGTAAGTTTCACGGGTGACGTTTCACGGGTCTAGGTTTCACTGGTAAGTTTCACGGGTCTAGGTTTCACTGGTAAGTTTCACGGGTCAAGGTTTCACGGGTAAGTTTCACGGGTAAGTTTCACGGGTATGTTTCACGGGTGACGTTTCACGGGTCTAGGTTTCACTGGAAAGTTTCACGGATCAAGGTTTCACGGGTAAGTTTCACGGGTAAGTTTCACGGGTAAGTTTTACGGGTATGTTTTGCAGGTGACGTTTCACGGGTCTAGGTTTCACTGGTAAGTTTCACGGGTCAAGGTTTCACGGGTAAGTTTCACGGGTAAGTTTCACGGGTATGTTTCATGGGTGATGTTTCACGGGTCTAGGTTTTACTGGTAAGTTTCACGGGTCAAGGTTTCACGGGTAAGTTTCACGGGTAAGTTTCACGGGTGACGTTTCACGGGTCTAGGTTTCACTGGTAAGTTTCACGGGTATGTTTCACGGGTGACGTTTCACGGGTCTAGGTTTCACTGGTAAGTTTCACGGGTCAAGGTTTCACGGGTAAGTTTCACGGGTAAGTTTCACGGGTATGTTTCACGGATGACGTTTCACGGGTCTTGGTTTCACTGGTAAGTTTCACGGGTCAAGGTTTCACGGGTAAGTTTTACGGGTATGTTATACAGGTGACGTTTCACGGGTAAGTTTCACGGGTAAGTTTCACGGGTATGTTTCACGGGTGACGTTTCACGGGTCTAGGTTTCACTGGTAAGTTTCACGGGTCAAGGTTTCACGGGTAAGTTTCACGGGTAAGTTTTACGGGTAAGTTTCACGGTTGACGTTTCACGGGTCTAGGTTTCACTGGAAAGTTTCACGGGTCAAGGATTCACGGGTAAGTTTCACGGGTAAGTTTTACGGGTATGTTTTACAGGTGACGTTTCACGGGTCTAGGTTTCACTGGTAAGTTTCACGAGTCAAGGTTTCACGGGTAAGTTTCACGGGTAAGTTTTACGGGTATGTTATACAGGTGACGTTTCACGGGTAAGTTTCACGGGTAAGTTTCACGGGTATGTTTCACGGGTGACGTTTCACGGGTCTAGGTTTCACTGGTAAGTTTCACGGGTCAAGGTTTCACGGGTAAGTTTCACGGGTAAGTTTTACGGGTAAGTTTCACGGTTGACGTTTCACGGGTCTAGGTTTCACTGGAAAGTTTCACGGGTCAAGGATTCACGGGTAAGTTTCACGGGTAAGTTTTACGGGTATGTTTTACAGGTGACGTTTCACGGGTCTAGGTTTCACTGGTAAGTTTCACGAGTCAAGGTTTCACGGGTAAGTTTCACGGGTAAGTTTCACGGGTATGTTTCACGGGTGACGTTTCACGGGTCTAGGTTTCACTGGTAAGTTTCACGGGTCAAGGTTTCACGGGTAAGTTTCACGGGTAAGTTTTACGGGTAAGTTTCACGGGTGACGTTTCACGGGTCTAGGTTTCACTGGAAAGTTTCACGGGTCAAGGATTCACGGGTAAGTTTCACGGGTAAGTTTTACGGGTATGTTTTACAGGTGACGTTTCACGGGTCTAGGTTTCACTGGTAAGTTTCACGAGTCAAGGTTTCACGGGTAAGATTCACGGGTAAGTTTCACGGGTATGTTTCATGGGTGATGTTTCACGGGTCTAGGTTTCACTGGTAAGTTTCACGGGTCAAGGTTTTACGGGTAAGTTTCACGGGTATGTTTCACGGGTGACGTTTCACGGGTCTAGGTTTCACTGGTAAGTTTCACGGGTCAAGGTTTCACGGGTAAGATTCACGGGTAAGTTTCACGGGTATGTTTCACGGGTGACGTTTCACGGGTATAGGTTTCACTAGTAAGTTTCACGGGTCAAGGTTTCACGGGTAAGTTTCACGGGTAAGTTTCACGGGTATGTTTCACGGGTGACGTTTCACGGGTCTAGGTTTCACTGGTAAGTTTCACGGGTCAAGGTTTCACGGCTAAGTTTCACGGGTAAGTTTCACGGGTATGTTTCACAGGTGACGTTTCACGGGTCTAGGTTTCACTGGTAAGTTTCACGGGTCAAGGTTTCACGGGTAAGTTTTACGGGTAAGTTTCACGGGTAAGTTTTACGCGTAAGTTTCACGGGTGACGTTTCACGGGTCTAGGTTTCACTGGTAAGTTTCACGGGTCAAGGTTTCACGGGTAAGTTTAACGGGTAAGTTTTACGGGTAAGTTTCACGGGTGACGTTTCACGGGTCTAGGTTTTACTGGTAAGTTTCACGGGTCTAGGTTTCACTGGTAAGTTTCACGGTTCAAGGTTTCACGGGTAAGTTTCACGGGTAAGTTTCACGGGTATGTTTCACGGGTGACGTTTCACGGGTCTAGGTTTCACTGGAAAGTTTCACGGATCAAGGTTTCACGGGTAAGTTTCACGGGTAAGTTTCACGGGTAAGTTTTACGGGTATGTTTTGCAGGTGACGTTTCACGGGTCTAGGTTTCACTGGTAAGTTTCACGGGTCAAGGTTTCACGGGTAAGTTTCACGGGAAAGTTTCACGGGTATGTTTCATGGGTGATGTTTCACGGGTCTAGGTTTTACTGGTAAGTTTCACGGGTCAAGGTTTCACGGGTAAGTTTCACGGGTAAGTTTCACGGGTGACGTTTCACGGGTCTAGGTTTCACTGGTAAGTTTCACGGGTATGTTTCACGGGTGACGTTTCACGGGTCTAGGTTTCACTGGTAAGTTTCACGGGTCAAGGTTTCACGGGTAAGTTTCACGGGTAAGTTTCACGGGTATGTTTCACGGATGACGTTTCACGGGTCTTGGTTTCACTGGTAAGTTTCACGGGTCAAGGTTTCACGGGTAAGTTTCACGGGTAAGTTTTACGGGTATGTTATACAGGTGACGTTTCACGGGTAAGTTTCACGGGTAAGTTTCACGGGTATGTTTCACGGGTGACGTTTCACGGGTCTAGGTTTCACTGGTAAGTTTCACGAGTCAAGGTTTCACGGGTAAGTTTCACGGGTAAGTTTTACGGGTAAGTTTCACGGGTGACGTTTCACGGGTCTAGGTTTCACTGGAAAGTTTCACGGGTCAAGGATTCACGGGTAAGTTTCACGGGTAAGTTTTGCGGGTATGTTTTACAGGTGACGTTTCACGGGTCTAGGTTTCACTGGTAAGTTTCACGGGTCAAGGTTTCACGGGTAAGTTTCACGGGTAAGTTTCACGGGTATGTTTCATGGGTGATGTTTCACGGGTCTAGGTTTCACTGGTAAGTTTCACGGGTCAAGGTTTTACGGGTAAGTTTCACGGGTAAGTTTCACGAGTATGTTTCACGGGTGACGTTTCACGGGTCTAGGTTTCGCTGGTAAGTTTCACGGGTCAAGGTTTCACGGGTAAGTTTCACGGGTAAGTTTCACGGGTATGTTTCACGGGTGACGTTTCACGGGTCTAGGTTTCACTAGTAAGTTTCACGGGTCAAGGTTTCACGGGTAAGTTTCACGGGTAAGTTTCACGGGTATGTTTCATGGGTGATGTTTCACGGGTCTAGGTTTTACTGGTAAGTTTCACGGGTCAAGGTTTCACGGGTAAGTTTCACGGGTAAGTTTCACGGGTGACGTTTCACGGGTCTAGGTTTCACTGGTAAGTTTCACGGGTATGTTTCACGGGTAAGTTTTACGGGTATGTTTTACAGGTGACGTTTCACGGGTCTAGGTTTCACTGGAAAGTTTCACGGGTCAAGGTTTCACGGGTCAAGGTTTCACGGGTAAGTTTCACGGGTATGTTTTACAGGTGACGTTTCACGGGTCTAGGTTTCACTGGTAAGTTTCACGGGTCAAGGTTTCACGGGTAAGATTCACGGGTAAGTTTTACGGGTATGTTTCATGAGTGATGTTTCACGGGTCTAGGTTTCACTGGTAAGTTTCACGGGTCAAGGTTTTACGGGTAAGTTTCACGGGTAAGTTTCACGGGTATGTTTCACGGGTGACGTTTCACGGGTCTAGGTTTCACTGGTAAGTTTCACGGGTCAAGGTTTCACGGGTAAGTTTCACGGGTAAGTTTCACGGGTATGTTTCACGGGTGACGTTTCACGGGTCTAGGTTTCACTAGTAAGTTTCACGGGTCAAGGTTTCACGGGTAAGTTTCACGGGTAAGTTTCACGGGTATGTTTCACGAGTGACATTTCACGGGTCTAGGTTTCACTGGTAAGTTTCACGGGTCAAGGTTTCACGGGTAAGTTTCACGGGTAAGTTTCACGGGTATGTTTCACGGGTGACGTTTCACGGGTCTAGGTTTCACTGGTAAGTTTCACGGGTCAAGGTTTCACGGGTAAGTTTCACGGGTAAGTTTCACGGGTATGTTTCACGGGTGACGTTTCACGGGTCTAGGTTTCACTGGTAAGTTTCACGGGTCAAGGTTTTACGGGTAAGTTTCACGGGTAAATTTCACGGGTATGTTTCACGGGTGACGTTTCACGGGTCTAGGTTTCACGGGTAAGTTTCACGGGTCAAGGTTTCACAGGTAAGTTTCACGGGTATGTTTCACAAGTGACGTTTCACGGGTCTAGGTTTCACTGGAAAGTTTCACGGGTCAAGGTTTCACGGGTAAGTTTCACGGGTAAGTTTTACGGGTATGTTTTACAGGCGACGTTTCACGGGTCTAGGTTTCACTGGTAAGTTTCACGGGTCTAGGTTTCACGGGTAAGTTTCACGGGTAAGTTTCACGGGTATGTTTCACGGGTGACGTTTCACGGGTCTAGGTTTCACTGGTAAGTTTCACGGGTCAAGGTTTCACGGGTAAGTTTCACGGGTAAGTTTCACGGGTATGTTTCACGGGTGACGTTTCACGGGTCTAGGTTTCACTGGTAAGTTTCACAGTTCAAGGTTTTACGGGTAAGTTTCACGGGTAAGTTTCACGGGTATGTTTCACGGGTGACGTTTCACGGGTCTAGGTTTCACTGGTAAGTTTCACGGGTCAAGGTTTCACGGGTAAGTTTCACGGGTAAGTTTTACGGGTAAGTTTCACGGGTGACGTTTCACGGGTGCGTTTCACGGGTCTAGGTTTCACTGGTAAGTTTCACGGGTCAAGGTTTCACGGGTAAGTTTCACCGGTAAGTTTCACGGGTATGTTTCACAAGTGACGTTTCACGTGTCTAGGTTTCACTGGAAAGTTTCACGGGTCAAGGTTTCACGGGTAAGTTTCACGGGTAAGTTTTACGGGTATGTTTTACAGGCGACGTTTCACGGGTCTAGGTTTCACTGGTAAGTTTCACGGGTCTAGGTTTCACGGGTAAGTTTCACGGGTAAGTTTCACGGGTATGTTTCATGGGTGATGTTTCACGGGTCTAGGTTTCACTGGTAAGTTTCACGGGTCAAGGTTTCACGGGTAAGTTTCACGGGTAAGTTTCACGGGTAAGTTTCACGGGTAAGTTTTACGGGTATGTTTTACAGGTGACGTTTCACGGGTCTAGGTTTCACTGGTAAAGTTTCACGGGTCAAGGTTTCACGGGTAAGTTTCACGGGTAAGTTTCACGGGTATGTTTCATGGGTGATGTTTCACGGGTCTAGGTTTTACTGGTAAGTTTCACGGGTCAAGGTTTCACGGGTAAGTTTCACGGGTAAGTTTCACGGGTGACGTTTCACGGGTCTAGGTTTCACTGGTAAGTTTCACGGGTATGTTTCACGGGTGACGTTTCACGGGTCTAGGTTTCACTGGTAAGTTTCACGGGTCAAGGTTTCACGGGTAAGTTTCACGGGTAAGTTTCACGGGTATGTTTCACGGATGACGTTTCACGGGTCTTGGTTTCACTGGTAAGTTTCACGGGTCAAGGTTTCACGGGTAAGTTTCACGGGTAAGTTTTACGGGTATGTTTTACAGGTGACGTTTCACGGGTAAGTTTCACGGGTAAGTTTCACGGGTAAGTTTCACGGGTATGTTTCACGGGTGACGTTTCACGGGTCTAGGTTTCACTGGTAAGTTTCACGGGTCAAGGTTTCACGGGTAAGTTTCACGGGTAAGTTTTACGGGTAAGTTTCACGGGTGACGTTTCACGGGTCTAGGTTTCACTGGAAAGTTTCACGGGTCAAGGATTCACGGGTAAGTTTCACGGGTAAGTTTTACGGGTATGTTTTACAGGTGACGTTTCACGGGTCTAGGTTTCACTGGTAAGTTTCACGGGTCAAGGTTTCACGGGTAAGTTTCACGGGTAAGTTTCACGGGTATGTTTCATGTGTGATGTTTCACGGGTCTAGGTTTTACTGGTAAGTTTCACGGGTCAAGGTTTCACGGGTAAGTTTCACGGGTAAGTTTCACGGGTGACGTTTCACGGGTCTAGGTTTCACTGGTAAGTTTCACGGGTATGTTTCACGGGTGACGTTTCACGGGTCTAGGTTTCACTGGTAAGTTTCACGGGTCAAGGTTTCACGGGTAAGTTTCACGGGTAAGTTTCACGGGTATGTTTCACGGGTAAGTTTCACGGGTGACGTTTCACGGGTCTAGGTTTCACTGGTAAGTTTCACGGGTATGTTTCACGGGTGACGTTTCACGGGTCTAGGTTTCACTGGTAAGTTTCACGGGTCAAGGTTTCACGGGTAAGTTTCACGGGTAAGTTTCACGGGTATGTTTCACGGGTGACGTTTCACGGGTCTAGGTTTCACTGGTAAGTTTCACGGGTCAAGGTTTTACGGGTAAGTTTCACGGGTAAATTTCACGGGTATGTTTCACGGGTGACGTTTCACGGGTCTAGGTTTCACGGGTAAGTTTCACGGGTCAAGGTTTCACGGGTAAGTTTCACGGGTAAGTTTCACGGGTATGTTTCACAAGTGACGTTTCACGGGTCTAGGTTTCACTGGAAAGTTTCACGGGTCAAGGTTTCACTGGAAAGTTTCACGGGTCAAGGATTCACGGGTAAGTTTCACGGGTAAGTTTTACGGGTATGTTTTACAGATGACGTTTCACGGGTCTAGGTTTCACTGGTAAGTTTCACGGGTCAAGGTTTTACGGGTAAGTTTCACGGGTAAGTTTCACGGGTATGTTTCACGGGTGACGTTTCACGGGTCTAGGTTTCGCTGGTAAGTTTCACGGGTCAAGGTTTCACGGGTAAGTTTCACGGGTAAGTTTCACGGGTATGTTTCACGGGTGACGTTTCACGGGTCTAGGTTTCACTAGTAAGTTTCACGGGTCAAGGTTTCACGGGTAAGTTTCACGGGTAAGTTTCACGGGTATGTTTCATGGGTGATGTTTCACGGGTCTAGGTTTTACTGGTAAGTTTCACGGGTCAAGGTTTCACTGTTAAGTTTCACGGGTGACGTTTCACGGGTCTAGGTTTCACTGGTAAGTTTCACGGGTATGTTTCACGGGTAAGTTTTACGGGTATGTTTTACAGTTGACGTTTCACGGGTCTAGGTTTCACTGGTAAGTTTCACGGGTCAAGGTTTCACGGGTAAGTTTCACGGGTAAGTTTCACGGGTATGTTTTACAGGTGACGTTTCACGGGTCTAGGTTTCACTGGTAAGTTTCACGGGTCAAGGTTTCACGGGTAAGATTCACGGGTAAGTTTCACGGGTATGTTTCATGAGTGATGTTTCACGGGTCTAGGTTTCACTGGTAAGTTTCACGGGTCAAGGTTTTACGGGTAAGTTTCACGGGTAAGTTTCACGGGTATGTTTCACGGGTGACGTTTCACGGGTCTAGGTTTCACTGGTAAGTTTCACGGGTCAAGGTTTCACGGGTAAGTTTCACGGGTAAGTTTCACGGGTATGTTTCACGGGTGACGTTTCACGGGTCTAGGTTTCACTAGTAAGTTTCACGGGTCAAGGTTTCACGGGTAAGTTTCACGGGTAAGTTTCACGGGTATGTTTCACGAGTGACATTTCACGGGTCTAGGTTTCACTGGTAAGTTTCACGGGTCAAGGTTTCACGGGTAAGTTTCACGGGTAAGTTTCACGGGTATGTTTCACGGGTGACGTTTCACGGGTCTAGGTTTCACTGGTAAGTTTCACGGGTCAAGGTTTCACGGGTAAGTTTCACGGGTAAGTTTCACGGGTATGTTTCACGGGTGACGTTTCACGGGTCTAGGTTTCACTGGTAAGTTTCACGGGTCAAGGTTTTACGGGTAAGTTTCACGGGTAAATTTCACGGGTATGTTTCACGGGTGACGTTTCACGGGTCTAGGTTTCACGGGTAAGTTTCACGGGTCAAGGTTTCACGGGTAAGTTTCACGGGTAAGTTTCACGGGTATGTTTCACAAGTGACGTTTCACGGGTCTAGGTTTCACTGGAAAGTTTCACGGGTCAAGGTTTCACGGGTAAGTTTCACGGGTAAGTTTTACGGGTATGTTTTACAGGCGACGTTTCACGGGTCTAGGTTTCACTGGTAAGTTTCACGGGTCTAGGTTTCACGGGTAAGTTTCACAGGTAAGTTTCACGGGTATGTTTCACGGGTGACGTTTCACGGGTCTAGGTTTCACTGGTAAGTTTCACGGGTCAAGGTTTCACGGGTAAGTTTCACGGGTAAGTTTCACGGGTATATTTCACGGGTGACGTTTCACGGGTCTAGGTTTCACTGGTAAGTTTCACAGTTCAAGGTTTTACGGGTAAGTTTCACGGGTAAGTTTCACGGGTATGTTTCACGGGTGACGTTTCACGGGTCTAGGTTTCACTGGTAAGTTTCACGGGTCAAGGTTTCACGGGTAAGTTTCACGGGTAAGTTTTACGGGTAAGTTTCACGGGTGACGTTTCACGGGTGCGTTTCACGGGTCTAGGTTTCACTGGTAAGTTTCACGGGTCAAGGTTTCACGGGTAAGTTTCACCGGTAAGTTTCACGAGTATGTTTCACAAGTGACGTTTCACGTGTCTAGGTTTCACTGGAAAGTTTCACGGGTCAAGGTTTCACGGGTAAGTTTCACGGGTAAGTTTTACGGGTATGTTTTACAGGCGACGTTTCACGGGTCTAGGTTTCACTGGTAAGTTTCACAGATCTAGGTTTCACGGGTAAGTTTCACGGGTAAGTTTCACGGGTATGTTTCATGGGTGATGTTTCACGGGTCTAGGTTTCACTGGTAAGTTTCACGGGTCAAGGTTTCACGGGTAAGTTTCACGGGTAAGTTTTACGGGTATGTTTTACAGGTGACGTTTCACGGGTCTAGGTTTCACTGGTAAGTTTCACGGGTCAAGGTTTCACGGGTAAGTTTCACGGGTAAGTTTCACGGGTATGTTTCATGGGTGATGTTTCACGGGTCTAGGTTTCACTGGTAAGTTTCACGGGTCAAGGTTTCATGGGTAAGTTTCACGGGTGACGTTTCACGGGTCTAGGTTTCACTGGTAAGTTTCACGGGTATGTTTCACGGGTGACGTTTCACGGGTCTAGTTTTCACTGGTAAGTTTCACGGGTCAAGGTTTCACGGGTAAGTTTCACGGGTAAGTTTCACGGGTATGTTTCACGGATGACGTTTCACGGGTCTTGGTTTCACTGGTAAGTTTCACGGGTCAAGGTTTCACGGGTAAGTTTCACGGGTAAGTTTTACGGGTATGTTATACAGGTGACGTTTCACGGGTAAGTTTCACGGGTAAGTTTCACGGGTAAGTTTCACGGGTAAGTTTTACGGGTATGTTTTGCAGGTGACGTTTCACGGGTCTAGGTTTCACTGGTAAGTTTCACGGGTCAAGGTTTCACGGGTAAGTTTCACGGGTAAGTTTCACGGGTATGTTTCATGGGTGATGTTTCACGGGTCTAGGTTTTACTGGTAAGTTTCACGGGTCAAGGTTTCACGGGTAAGTTTCACGGGTAAGTTTCACGGGTGACGTTTCACGGGTCTAGGTTTCACTGGTAAGTTTCACGGGTATGTTTCACGGGTGACGTTTCACGGGTCTAGGTTTCACTGGTAAGTTTCACGGGTCAAGGTTTCACGGGTAAGTTTCACGGGTAAGTTTCACGGGTATGTTTCACGGATGACGTTTCACGGGTCTTGGTTTCACTGGTAAGTTTCACGGGTCAAGGTTTCACGGGTAAGTTTCACGGGTAAGTTTTACGGGTATGTTATACAGGTGACGTTTCACGGGTAAGTTTCACGGGTAAGTTTCACGGGTATGTTTCACGGGTGACGTTTCACGGGTCTAGGTTTCACTGGTAAGTTTCACGAGTCAAGGTTTCACGGGTAAGTTTCACGGGTAAGTTTTACGGGTAAGTTTCACGGGTGACGTTTCACGGGTCTAGGTTTCACTGGAAAGTTTCACGGGTCAAGGATTCACGGGTAAGTTTCACGGGTAAGTTTTACGGGTATGTTTTACAGGTGACGTTTCACGGGTCTAGGTTTCACTGGTAAGTTTCACGGGTCAAGGTTTCACGGGTAAGTTTCACGGGTAAGTTTCACGGGTATGTTTCATGGGTGATGTTTCACGGGTCTAGGTTTCACTGGTAAGTTTCACGGGTCAAGGTTTTACGGGTAAGTTTCACGGGTAAGTTTCACGGGTATGTTTCACGGGTGACGTTTCACGGGTCTAGGTTTCGCTGGTAAGTTTCACGGGTCAAGGTTTCACGGGTAAGTTTCACGGGTAAGTTTCACGGGTATGTTTCACGGGTGACGTTTCACGGGTCTAGGTTTCACTAGTAAGTTTCACGGGTCAAGGTTTCACGGGTAAGTTTCACGGGTAAGTTTCACGGGTATGTTTCATGGGTGATGTTTCACGGGTCTAGGTTTTACTGGTAAGTTTCACGGGTCAAGGTTTCACGGGTAAGTTTCACGGGTAAGTTTCACGGGTGACGTTTCACGGGTCTAGGTTTCACTGGTAAGTTTCACGGGTATGTTTCACGGGTAAGTTTTACGGGTATGTTTTACAGGTGACGTTTCACGGGTCTAGGTTTCACTGGAAAGTTTCACGGGTCAAGGTTTCACGGGTCAAGGTTTCACGGGTAAGTTTCACGGGTATGTTTTACAGGTGACGTTTCACGGGTCTAGGTTTCACTGGTAAGTTTCACGGGTCAAGGTTTCACGGGTAAGATTCACGGGTAAGTTTTACGGGTATGTTTCATGAGTGATGTTTCACGGGTCTAGGTTTCACTGGTAAGTTTCACGGGTCAAGGTTTTACGGGTAAGTTTCACGGGTAAGTTTCACGGGTATGTTTCACGGGTGACGTTTCACGGGTCTAGGTTTCACTGGTAAGTTTCACGGGTCAAGGTTTCACGGGTAAGTTTCACGGGTAAGTTTCACGGGTATGTTTCACGGGTGACGTTTCACGGGTCTAGGTTTCACTAGTAAGTTTCACGGGTCAAGGTTTCACGGGTAAGTTTCACGGGTAAGTTTCACGGGTATGTTTCACGAGTGACATTTCACGGGTCTAGGTTTCACTGGTAAGTTTAACGGGTCAAGGTTTCACGGGTAAGTTTCACGGGTAAGTTTCACGGGTATGTTTCACGGGTGACGTTTCACGGGTCTAGGTTTCACTGGTAAGTTTCACGGGTCAAGGTTTCACGGGTAAGTTTCACGGGTAAGTTTCACGGGTATGTTTCACGGGTGACGTTTCACGGGTCTAGGTTTCACTGGTAAGTTTCACGGGTCAAGGTTTTACGGGTAAGTTTCACGGGTAAATTTCACGGGTATGTTTCACGGGTGACGTTTCACGGGTCTAGGTTTCACGGGTAAGTTTCACGGGTCAAGGTTTCACAGGTAAGTTTCACGGGTATGTTTCACAAGTGACGTTTCACGGGTCTAGGTTTCACTGGAAAGTTTCACGGGTCAAGGTTTCACGGGTAAGTTTCACGGGTAAGTTTTACGGGTATGTTTTACAGGCGACGTTTCACGGGTCTAGGTTTCACTGGTAAGTTTCACGGGTCTAGGTTTCACGGGTAAGTTTCACGGGTAAGTTTCACGGGTATGTTTCACGGGTGACGTTTCACGGGTCTAGGTTTCACTGGTAAGTTTCACGGGTCAAGGTTTCACGGGTAAGTTTCACGGGTAAGTTTCACGGGTATGTTTCACGGGTGACGTTTCACGGGTCTAGGTTTCACTGGTAAGTTTCACAGTTCAAGGTTTTACGGGTAAGTTTCACGGGTAAGTTTCACGGGTATGTTTCACGGGTGACGTTTCACGGGTCTAGGTTTCACTGGTAAGTTTCACGGGTCAAGGTTTCACGGGTAAGTTTCACGGGTAAGTTTTACGGGTAAGTTTCACGGGTGACGTTTCACGGGTGCGTTTCACGGGTCTAGGTTTCACTGGTAAGTTTCACGGGTCAAGGTTTCACGGGTAAGTTTCACCGGTAAGTTTCACGGGTATGTTTCACAAGTGACGTTTCACGTGTCTAGGTTTCACTGGAAAGTTTCACGGGTCAAGGTTTCACGGGTAAGTTTCACGGGTAAGTTTTACGGGTATGTTTTACAGGCGACGTTTCACGGGTCTAGGTTTCACTGGTAAGTTTCACGGGTCTAGGTTTCACGGGTAAGTTTCACGGGTAAGTTTCACGGGTATGTTTCATGGGTGATGTTTCACGGGTCTAGGTTTCACTGGTAAGTTTCACGGGTCAAGGTTTCACGGGTAAGTTTCACGGGTAAGTTTCACGGGTAAGTTTCACGGGTAAGTTTTACGGGTATGTTTTACAGGTGACGTTTCACGGGTCTAGGTTTCACTGGTAAGTTTCACGGGTCAAGGTTTCACGGGTAAGTTTCACGGGTAAGTTTCACGGGTATGTTTCATGGGTGATGTTTCACGGGTCTAGGTTTTACTGGTAAGTTTCACGGGTCAAGGTTTCACGGGTAAGTTTCACGGGTAAGTTTCACGGGTGACGTTTCACGGGTCTAGGTTTCACTGGTAAGTTTCACGGGTATGTTTCACGGGTGACGTTTCACGGGTCTAGGTTTCACTGGTAAGTTTCACGGGTCAAGGTTTCACGGGTAAGTTTCACGGGTAAGTTTCACGGGTATGTTTCACGGATGACGTTTCACGGGTCCTGGTTTCACTGGTAAGTTTCACGGGTCAAGGTTTCACGGGTAAGTTTCACGGGTAAGTTTTACGGGTATGTTTTACAGGTGACGTTTCACGGGTAAGTTTCACGGGTAAGTTTCACGGGTAAGTTTCACGGGTATGTTTCACGGGTGACGTTTCACGGGTCTAGGTTTCACTGGTAAGTTTCACGGGTCAAGGTTTCACGGGTAAGTTTCACGGGTAAGTTTTACGGGTAAGTTTCACGGGTGACGTTTCACGGGTCTAGGTTTCACTGGAAAGTTTCACGGGTCAAGGATTCACGGGTAAGTTTCACGGGTAAGTTTTACGGGTATGTTTTACAGGTGACGTTTCACGGGTCTAGGTTTCACTGGTAAGTTTCACGGGTCAAGGTTTCACGGGTAAGTTTCACGGGTAAGTTTCACGGGTATGTTTCATGAGTGATGTTTCACGGGTCTAGGTTTTACTGGTAAGTTTCACGGGTCAAGGTTTCACGGGTAAGTTTCACGGGTAAGTTTCACTGGTGACGTTTCACGGGTCTAGGTTTCACTGGTAAGTTTCACGGGTATGTTTCACGGGTGACGTTTCACGGGTCTAGGTTTCACTGGTAAGTTTCACGGGTCAAGGTTTCACGGGTAAGTTTCACGGGTAAGTTTCACGGGTATGTTTCACGGGTAAGTTTCACGGGTGACGTTTCACGGGTCTAGGTTTCACTGGTAAGTTTCACGGGTATGTTTCACGGGTGACGTTTCACGGGTCTAGGTTTCACTGGTAAGTTTCACGGGTCAAGGTTTCACGGGTAAGTTTCACGGGTAAGTTTCACGGGTATGTTTCACGGGTGACGTTTCACGGGTCTAGGTTTCACTGGTAAGTTTCACGGGTCAAGGTTTTACGGGTAAGTTTCACGGGTAAATTTCACGGGTATGTTTCACGGGTGACGTTTCACGGGTCTAGGTTTCACGGGTAAGTTTCACGGGTCAAGGTTTCACGGGTAAGTTTCACGGGTAAGTTTCACGGGTATGTTTCACAAGTGACGTTTCACGGGTCTAGGTTTCACTGGAAAGTTTCACGGGTCAAGGTTTCACTGGAAAGTTTCACGGGTCAAGGATTCACGGGTAAGTTTCACGGGTAAGTTTTACGGGTATGTTTTACAGATGACGTTTCACGGGTCTAGGTTTCACTGGTAAGTTTCACGGGTCAAGGTTTCACGGGTAAGATTCACGGGTAAGTTTCACGGGTATGTTTCATGGGTGATGTTTCACGGGTCTAGGTTTCACTGGTAAGTTTCACGGGTCAAGGTTTTACGGGTAAGTTTCACGGGTAAGTTTCACGGGTATGTTTCACGGGTGACGTTTCACGGGTCTAGGTTTCGCTGGTAAGTTTCACGGGTCAAGGTTTCACGGGTAAGTTTCACGGGTAAGTTTCACGGGTATGTTTCACGGGTGACGTTTCACGGGTCTAGGTTTCACTAGTAAGTTTCACGGGTCAAGGTTTCACGGGTAAGTTTCACGGGTAAGTTTCACGGGTATGTTTCATGGGTGATGTTTCACGGGTCTAGGTTTTACTGGTAAGTTTCACGGGTCAAGGTTTCACTGTTAAGTTTCACGGGTGACGTTTCACGGGTCTAGGTTTCACTGGTAAGTTTCACGGGTATGTTTCACGGGTAAGTTTTACGGGTATGTTTTACAGTTGACGTTTCACGGGTCTAGGTTTCACTGGTAAGTTTCACGGGTCAAGGTTTCACGGGTAAGTTTCACGGGTAAGTTTCACGGGTATGTTTTACAGGTGACGTTTCACGGGTCTAGGTTTCACTGGTAAGTTTCACGGGTCAAGGTTTCACGGGTAAGATTCACGGGTAAGTTTCACGGGTATGTTTCATGAGTGATGTTTCACGGGTCTAGGTTTCACTGGTAAGTTTCACGGGTCAAGGTTTTACGGGTAAGTTTCACGGGTAAGTTTCACGGGTATGTTTCACGGGTGACGTTTCACGGGTCTAGGTTTCACTGGTAAGTTTCACGGGTCAAGGTTTCACGGGTAAGTTTCACGGGTAAGTTTCACGGGTATGTTTCACGGGTGACGTTTCACGGGTCTAGGTTTCACTAGTAAGTTTCACGGGTCAAGGTTTCACGGGTAAGTTTCACGGGTAAGTTTCACGGGTATGTTTCACGAGTGACATTTCACGGGTCTAGGTTTCACTGGTAAGTTTCACGGGTCAAGGTTTCACGGGTAAGTTTCACGGGTAAGTTTCACGGGTATGTTTCACGGGTGACGTTTCACGGGTCTAGGTTTCACTGGTAAGTTTCACGGGTCAAGGTTTCACGGGTAAGTTTCACGGGTAAGTTTCACGGGTATGTTTCACGGGTGACGTTTCACGGGTCTAGGTTTCACTGGTAAGTTTCACGGGTCAAGGTTTTACGGGTAAGTTTCACGGGTAAATTTCACGGGTATGTTTCACGGGTGACGTTTCACGGGTCTAGGTTTCACGGGTAAGTTTCACGGGTCAAGGTTTCACGGGTAAGTTTCACGGGTAAGTTTCACGGGTATGTTTCACAAGTGACGTTTCACGGGTCTAGGTTTCACTGGAAAGTTTCACGGGTCAAGGTTTCACGGGTAAGTTTCACGGGTAAGTTTTACGGGTATGTTTTACAGGCGACGTTTCACGGGTCTAGGTTTCACTGGTAAGTTTCACGGGTCTAGGTTTCACGGGTAAGTTTCACAGGTAAGTTTCACGGGTATGTTTCACGGGTGACGTTTCACGGGTCTAGGTTTCACTGGTAAGTTTCACGGGTCAAGGTTTCACGGGTAAGTTTCACGGGTAAGTTTCACGGGTATATTTCACGGGTGACGTTTCACGGGTCTAGGTTTCACTGGTAAGTTTCACAGTTCAAGGTTTTACGGGTAAGTTTCACGGGTAAGTTTCACGGGTATGTTTCACGGGTGACGTTTCACGGGTCTAGGTTTCACTGGTAAGTTTCACGGGTCAAGGTTTCACGGGTAAGTTTCACGGGTAAGTTTTACGGGTAAGTTTCACGGGTGACGTTTCACGGGTGCGTTTCACGGGTCTAGGTTTCACTGGTAAGTTTCACGGGTCAAGGTTTCACGGGTAAGTTTCACCGGTAAGTTTCACGGGTATGTTTCACAAGTGACGTTTCACGTGTCTAGGTTTCACTGGAAAGTTTCACGGGTCAAGGTTTCACGGGTAAGTTTCACGGGTAAGTTTTACGGGTATGTTTTACAGGCGACGTTTCACGGGTCTAGGTTTCACTGGTAAGTTTCACAGATCTAGGTTTCACGGGTAAGTTTCACGGGTAAGTTTCACGGGTATGTTTCATGGGTGATGTTTCACGGGTCTAGGTTTCACTGGTAAGTTTCACGGGTCAAGGTTTCACGGGTAAGTTTCACGGGTAAGTTTTACGGGTATGTTTTACAGGTGACGTTTCACGGGTCTAGGTTTCACTGGTAAGTTTCACGGGTCAAGGTTTCACGGGTAAGTTTCACGGGTAAGTTTCACGGGTATGTTTCATGGGTGATGTTTCACGGGTCTAGGTTTCACTGGTAAGTTTCACGGGTCAAGGTTTCATGGGTAAGTTTCACGGGTAAGTTTCACGGGTGACGTTTCACGGGTCTAGGTTTCACTGGTAAGTTTCACGGGTATGTTTCACGGGTGACGTTTCACGGGTCTAGTTTTCACTGGTAAGTTTCACGGGTCAAGGTTTCACGGGTAAGTTTCACGGGTAAGTTTCACGGGTATGTTTCACGGATGACGTTTCACGGGTCTTGGTTTCACTGGTAAGTTTCACGGGTCAAGGTTTCACGGGTAAGTTTCACGGGTAAGTTTTACGGGTATGTTTTACAGGTGACGTTTCACGGGTAAGTTTCACGGGTAAGTTTCACGGGTATGTTTCACGGGTGACGTTTCACGGGTCTAGGTTTCACTGGTAAGTTTCACGGGTCAAGGTTTCACGGGTAAGTTTCACGGGTAAGTTTTACGGGTAAGTTTCACGGGTGACGTTTCACGGGTCTAGGTTTCACTGGAAAGTTTCACGGGTCAAGGATTCACGGGTAAGTTTCACGGGTAAGTTTTACGGGTATGTTTTACAGGTGACGTTTCACGGGTCTAGGTTTCACTGGTAAGTTTCACGGGTCAAGGTTTCACGGGTAAGTTTCACGGGTAAGTTTCACGGGTATGTTTCATGGGTGATGTTTCACGGGTCTAGGTTTTACTGGTAAGTTTCACGGGTCAAGGTTTCACGGGTAAGTTTCACGGGTAAGTTTCACAGGTGACGTTTCACGGGTCTAGGTTTCACTGGTAAGTTTCACGGGTATGTTTCACGGGTGACGTTTCACGGGTCTAGGTTTCACTGGTAAGTTTCACGGGTCAAGGTTTCACGGGTAAGTTTCACGGGTAAGTTTCACGGGTATGTTTCACGGGTAAGTTTCACGGGTGACGTTTCACGGGTCTAGGTTTCACTGGTAAGTTTCACGGGTATGTTTCACGGGTGACGTTTCACGGGTCTAGGTTTCACTGGTAAGTTTCACGGGTCAAGGTTTCACGGGTAAGTTTCACGGGTAAGTTTCACGGGTATGTTTCACGGATGACGTTTCACGGGTCTTGGTTTCACTGGTAAGTTTCACGGGTCAAGGTTTCACGGGTAAGTTTCACGGGTAAGTTTTACGGGTATGTTTAACAGGTGACGTTTCACGGGTAAGTTACACGGGTAAGTTTCACGGGTATGTTTCACGGGTGACGTTTCACGGGTCTTGGTTTCACTGGTAAGTTTCACGGGTCAAGGTTTCACGGGTAAGTTTCACGGGTCAAGGTTTCACGGGTAAGTTTCACGGGTAAGTTTCACGGGTGACGTTTCACGGGTCTAGGTTTCACTGGTAAGTTTCACGGGTATGTTTCACGGGTAAGTTTCACGGGTCTAGGTTTCAATGGTAAGTTTCACGGGTCAAGGTTTCACGGGTAAGTTTCACGGGTAAGTTTCACGGGTATGTTTCACGGGTGACGTTTCACGGGTCTAGGTTTCACTGGAAAGTTTCACGGATCAAGGTTTCACGGGTAAGTTTCACAGGTAAGTTTTACGGGTATGTTTTACAGGTGACGTTTCACGGGTCTAGGTTTCACTGGTAAGTTTCACGGGTCAAGGTTTCACGGGTAAGTTTCACGGGTAAGTTTCACGGGTATGTTTCATGGGTGATGTTTCACGGGTCTAGGTTTCACTGGTAAGTTTCACGGGTCAAGGTTTCACGGGTAAGTTTCACGGGTAAGTTTCACGGGTAAGTTTTACGGGTATGTTTTACAGGTGACGTTTCACGGGTCTAGGTTTCACTGGTAAGTTTCACGGGTCAAGGTTTCACGGGTAAGTTTCACGGGTAAGTTTCACTGGTATGTTTCATGGGTGATGTTTCACGGGTCTAGGTTTTACTGGTAAGTTTCACGGGTCAAGGTTTCACGGGTAAGTTTCACGGGTAAGTTTCACGGGTGACGTTTCACGGGTCTAGGTTTCACTGGTAAGTTTCACGGGTATGTTTCACGGGTGACGTTTCACGGGTCTAGGTTTCACTGGTAAGTTTCACGGGTCAAGGTTTCACGGGTAAGTTTCACGGGTAAGTTTCACGGGTATGTTTCACGGGTAAGTTTCACGGGTGACGTTTCACGGGTCTAGGTTTCACTGGTAAGTTTCACGGGTATGTTTCACGGGTGACGTTTCACGGGTCTAGGTTTCACTGGTAAGTTTCACGGGTCAAGGTTTCACGGGTAAGTTTCACGGGTAAGTTTCACGGGTATGTTTCACGGATGACGTTTCACGGGTCTTGGTTTCACTGGTAAGTTTCACGGGTCAAGGTTTCACGGGTAAGTTTCACGGGTAAGTTTTACGGGTATGTTTTACAGGTGACGTTTCACGGGTAAGTTACACGGGTAAGTTTCACGGGTATGTTTCACGGGTGACGTTTCACGGGTCTTGGTTTCACTGGTAAGTTTCACGGGTCAAAGTTTCACGGGTAAGTTTCACGGGTATGTTTCACGGGTGACGTTTCACGGGTCTAGGTTTCACTGGTAAGTTTCACGGGTCAAGGTTTCACGGGTAAGTTTCACGGGTAAGTTTTACGGGTAAGTTTCACGGGTCTAGGTTTCAATGGTAAGTTTCACGGGTCAAGGTTTCACGGGTAAGTTTCACGGGTAAGTTTCACGGGTATGTTTCACGGGTGACGTTTCACGGGTCTAGGTTTCACTGGAAAGTTTCACGGATCAAGGTTTCACGGGTAAGTTTCACGGGTAAGTTTTACGGGTATGTTTTACAGGTGACGTTTCACGGGTCTAGGTTTCACTGGTAAGTTTCACGGGTCAAGGTTTCACGGGTAAGTTTCACGGGTAAGTTTCACGGGTATGTTTCATGGGTGATGTTTCACGGGTCTAGGTTTCACTGGTAAGTTTCACGGGTCAAGGTTTCACGGGTAAGTTTCACGGGTAAGTTTCACGGGTAAGTTTTACGGGTATGTTTTACAGGTGACGTTTCACGGGTCTAGGTTTCACTGGTAAGTTTCACGGGTCAAGGTTTCACGGGTAAGTTTCACGGGTAAGTTTCACGGGTAAGTTTCACGGGTATGTTTCATGGGTGATGTTACCCGGGTCTAGGTTTTACTGGTAAGTTTCACGGGTCAAGGTTTCACGGATAAGTTTCACGGGTAAGTTTCACGGGTGACGTTTCACGGGTCTAGGTTTCACTGGTAAGTTTCACGGGTATGTTTCACGGGTGACGTTTCACGGGTCTAGGTTTCACTGGTAAGTTTCACGGGTCAAGGTTTCACGGGTAAGTTTCACGGGTAAGTTTCACGGGTATGTTTCACGGATGACGTTTCACGGGTCTTGGTTTCACTGGTAAGTTTCACGGGTCAAGGTTTCACGGGTAAGTTTCACGGGTAAGTTTTACGGGTATGTTTTACAGGTGACGTTTCACGGGTAAGTTTCACGGGTAAGTTTCACGGGTATGTTTCACGGGTGACGTTTCACGGGTCTAGGTTTCACTGGTAAGTTTTACGGGTCAAGGTTTCACGGGTAAGTTTCACGGGTAAGTTTCACGGGTATGTTTCACGGGTGACGTTTCACGGGTCTAGGTTTCACTGGTAAGTTTCACAGTTCAAGGTTTTACGGGTAAGTTTCACGGGTAAGTTTCACGGGTATGTTTCACGGGTGACGTTTCACGGGTCTAGGTTTCACTGGTAAGTTTCACGGGTCAAGGTTTCACGGGTAAGTTTCACGGGTAAGTTTTACGGGTAAGTCTCACGGGTGACGTTTCACGGGTGCGTTTCACGGGTCTAGGTTTCACTGGTAAGTTTCACGGGTCAAGGTTTCACGGGTAAGTTTCACCGGTAAGTTTCACGGGTATGTTTCACAAGTGACGTTTCACGGGTCTAGGTTTCACTGGAAAGTTTCACGGGTCAAGGTTTCACGGGTAAGTTTCACGGGTAAGTTTTACGGGTATGTTTTACAGGCGACGTTTCACGGGTCTAGGTTTCACTGGTAAGTTTCACGGGTCTAGGTTTCACGGGTAAGTTTCACGGGTATGTTTCATGGGTGATGTTTCACGGGTCTAGGTTTCACTGGTAAGTTTCACGGGTCAAGGTTTCACGGGTAAGTTTCACGGGTAAGTTTCACGGGTAAGTTTTACGGGTATGTTTTACAGGTGACGTTTCACGGGTCTAGGTTTCACTGGTAAGTTTCACGGGTCAAGGTTTCACGGGTAAGTTTCACGGGTAAGTTTCACGGGTATGTTTCATGGGTGATGTTTCACGGGTCTAGGTTTTACTGGTAAGTTTCACGGGTCAAGGTTTCACGGGTAAGTTTCACGGGTAAGTTTCACGGGTGACGTTTCACGGGTCTAGGTTTCACTGGTAAGTTTCACGGGTATGTTTCACGGGTGACGTTTCACGGGTCTAGGTTTCACTGGTAAGTTTCACGGGTCAAGGTTTCACGGGTAAGTTTCACGGGTAAGTTTCACGGGTATGTTTCACGGATGACGTTTCACGGGTCTTGGTTTCACTGGTAAGTTTCACGGGTCAAGGTTTCACGGGTAAGTTTCACGGGTAAGTTTTACGGGTATGTTTTACAGGTGACGTTTCACGGGTAAGTTTCACGGGTAAGTTTCACGGGTATGTTTCACGGGTGACGTTTCACGGGTCTAGGTTTCACTGGTAAGTTTCACGGGTCAAGGTTTCACGGGTAAGTTTCACGGGTAAGTTTTACGGGTATGTTTTACAGGTGACGTTTCACGGGTCTAGGTTTCACTGGTAAGTTTCACGGGTATGTTTCACGGGTGACGTTTCACGGGTCTAGGTTTCACTGGTAAGTTTCACGGGTCAAGGTTTCACGGGTAAGTTTCACGGGTAAGTTTCACGGGTATGTTTCACGGGTGACGTTTCACGGGTCTAGGTTTCACTGGAAAGTTTCACGGGTCAAGGATTCACGGGTAAGTTTCACGGGTAAGTTTTACGGGTATGTTTTACAGGTGACGTTTCACGGGTCTAGGTTTCACTGGAAAGTTTCACGGGTCAAGGATTCACGGGTAAGTTTCACGGGTAAGTTTTACGGGTATGTTTCATGGGTGATGTTTCACGGGTCTAGGTTTTACTGGTAAGTTTCACGGGTCAAGGTTTCACGGGTAAGTTTCACGGGTAAGTTTCACGGATGACGTTTCACGGGTCTAGGTTTCACTGGTAAGTTTCACGGGTATGTTTCACGGGTGACGTTTCACGGGTCTAGGTTTCACTGGTAAGTTTCACGGGTCAAGGTTTCACGGGTAAGTTTCACGGGTAAGTTTTACGGGTATGTTTTACAGGTGACGTTTCACGGGTAAGTTACACGGGTAAGTTTCACGGGTATGTTTCACGGGTGACGTTTCACGGGTCTTGGTTTCACTGGTAAGTTTCACGGGTCAAGGTTTCACGGGTAAGTTTCACGGGTATGTTTCACGGGTGACGTTTCACGGGTCTAGGTTTCACTGGTAAGTTTCACGGGTCAAGGTTTCACGGGTAAGTTTCACGGGTAAGTTTTACGGGTAAGTTTCACGGGTCTAGGTTTCAATGGTAAGTTTCACGGGTAAGTTTCACGGGTAAGTTTCACGGGTATGTTTCACGGGTGACGTTTCACGGGTCTAGGTTTCACTGGAAAGTTTCACGGATCAAGGTTTCACGGGTAAGTTTCACGGGTAAGTTTTACGGGTATGTTTTACAGGTGACGTTTCACGGGTCTAGGTTTCACTGGTAAGTTTCACGGGTCAAGGTTTCACGGGTAAGTTTCACGGGTAAGTTTCACGGGTATGTTTCATGGGTGATGTTTCACGGGTCTAGGTTTCACTGGTAAGTTTCACGGGTCAAGGTTTCACGGGTAAGTTTCACGGGTAAGTTTCACGGGTAAGTTTTACGGGTATGTTTTACAGGTGACGTTTCACGGGTCTAGGTTTCACTGGTAAGTTTCACGGGTCAAGGTTTCACGGGTAAGTTTCACGGGTAAGTTTCACGGGTATGTTTCATGGGTGATGTTTCACGGGTCTAGGTTTTACTGGTAAGTTTCACGGGTCAAGGTTTCACGGGTAAGTTTCACGGGTAAGTTTCACGGGTGACGTTTCACGGGTCTAGGTTTCACTGGTAAGTTTCACGGGTATGTTTCACGGGTGACGTTTCACGGGTCTAGGTTTCACTGGTAAGTTTCACGGGTCAAGGTTTCACGGGTAAGTTTCACGGGTATGTTTCACGGATGACGTTTCACGGGTCTTGGTTTCACTGGTAAGTTTCACGGGTCAAGGTTTCACGGGTAAGTTTCACGGGTAAGTTTTACGGGTATGTTTTACAGGTGACGTTTCACGGGTAAGTTTCACGGGTAAGTTTCACGGGTATGTTTCATGGGTGACGTTTCACGGGTCTAGGTTTCACTGGTAAGTTTTACGGGTCAAGGTTTCACGGGTAAGTTTCACGGGTAAGTTTCACGGGTATGTTTCACGGGTGACGTTTCACGGGTCTAGGTTTCACTGGTAAGTTTCACAGTTCAAGGTTTTACGGGTAAGTTTCACGGGTAAGTTTCACGGGTATGTTTCACGGGTGACGTTTCACGGGTCTAGGTTTCACTGGTAAGTTTCACGGGTCAAGGTTTCACGGGTAAGTTTTACGGGTAAGTTTCACGGGTGACGTTTCACGGGTCTAGGTTTCACTGTAAAGTTTCACGGGTCAAGGATTCACGGGTAAGTTTCACGGGTAAGTTTTACGGGTATGTTTTACAGGTGACGTTTCACGGGTCTAGGTTTCACTGGTAAGTTTCACGGGTCAAGGTTTCACGGGTAAGTTTCACGGGTAAGTTTCACGGGTATGTTTCATGGGTGATGTTTCACGGGTCTAGGTTTCACTGGTAAGTTTCACGGGTCAAGGTTTTACGGGTAAGTTTCACGGGTAAGTTTCACGGGGATGTTTCACGGGTGACGTTTCACGGGTCTAGGTTTCACTGGTAAGTTTCACGGGTCAAGGTTTCACGGGTAAGTTTCACGGGTGAGTTTCACGGGTAAGTTTTACGGGTATGTTTTACAGGTGACGTTTCACGGGTCTAGGTTTCACTGGTAAGTTTCACGGGTCAAGGTTTCACGGGTAAGTTTCACGGGTAAGTTTCACGGGTATGTTTCATGGGTGATGTTTCACGGGTCTAGGTTTTACTGGTAAGTTTCACGGGTCAAGGTTTCACGGGTAAGTTTCACGGGTAAGTTTCACGGGTGACGTTTCACGGGTCTAGGTTTCACTGGTAAGTTTCACGGGTATGTTTCACGGGTGACGTTTCACGGGTCTAGGTTTCACTGGTAAGTTTCACGGGTCAAGGTTTCACGGGTAAGTTTCACGGGTAAGTTTCACGGGTATGTTTCACGGATGACGTTTCACGGGTCTTGGTTTCACTGGTAAGTTTCACGGGTCAAGGTTTCACGGGTAAGTTTTACGGGTAAGTTTTACGGGTATGTTTTACAGGTGACGTTTCACGGGTAAGTTTCACGGGTAAGTTTCACGGGTATGTTTCACGGGTGAAGTTTCACGGGTCTTGGTTTCACTGGTAAGTTTCACGGGTCAAGGTTTCACGGGTAAGTTTCACGGGTAAGTTTTACGGGTATGTTTTACAGGTGACGTTTCACGGGTAAGTTTCACGGGTAAGTTTCACGGGTATGTTTCACGGGTGAAGTTTCACGGGTCTAGGTTTCAATGGTAAGTTTCACGGGTCAAGGTTTCACGGGTAAGTTTCACGGGTAAGTTTCACGGGTATGTTTCACGGGTGACGTTTCACGGGTCTAGGTTTCACTGGTAAGTTTCACGGGTCAAGGTTTCACGGGTAAGTTTCACGGGTAAGTTTCACGGGTATGTTTCACGGGTGACGTTTCACGGGTCTAGGTTTCACTGGAAAGTTTCACGGGTCAAGGATTCACGGGTAAGTTTCACGGGTATGTTTCATGGGTGATGTTTCACGGGTCTAGGTTTCACTGGTAAGTTTCACGGGTCAAGGTTTCACGGGTAAGTTTCACGGGTAAGTTTCACGGGTAAGTTTTACGGGTATGTTTTACAGGTGACGTTTCACGGGTCTAGGTTTCACTGGTAAGTTTCACGGGTCAAGGTTTCACGGGTAAGTTTCACGGGTAAGTTTCACGGGTATGTTTCATGGGTGATGTTACCCGGGTCTAGGTTTTACTGGTAAGTTTCACGGGTCAAGGTTTCACGGGTAAGTTTCACGGGTAAGTTTCACGGGTGACGTTTCACGGGTCTAGGTTTCACTGGTAAGTTTCACGGGTATGTTTCACGGGTGACGTTTCACGGGTCTAGGTTTCACTGGTAAGTTTCACGGGTCAAGGTTTCACGGGTAAGTTTCACGGGTAAGTTTCACGGGTATGTTTCACGGATGACGTTTCACGGGTCTTGGTTTCACTGGTAAGTTTCACGGGTCAAGGTTTCACGGGTAAGTTTCACGGGTAAGTTTTACGGGTATGTTTTACAGGTGACGTTTCACGGGTAAGTTTCACGGGTATGTTTCACGGGTGACGTTTCACGGGTCTAGGTTTCACTGGTAAGTTTTACGGGTCAAGGTTTCACGGGTAAGTTTCACGGGTAAGTTTCACTGGTATGTTTCACGGGTGACGTTTCACGGGTCTAGGTTTCACTGGTAAGTTTCACAGTTCAAGGTTTTACGGGTAAGTTTCACGGGTAAGTTTCACGGGTATGTTTCACGGGTGACGTTTCACGGGTCTAGGTTTCACTGGTAAGTTTCACGGGTCAAGGTTTCACGGGTAAGTTTCACGGGTAAGTTTTACGGGTAAGTCTCACGGGTGACGTTTCACGGGTGCGTTTCACGGGTCTAGGTTTCACTGGTAAGTTTCACGGGTCAAGGTTTCACGGGTAAGTTTCACCGGTAAGTTTCACGGGTATGTTTCACAAGTGACGTTTCACGGGTCTAGGTTTCACTGGAAAGTTTCACGGGTCAAGGTTTCACGGGTAAGTTTCACGGGTAAGTTTTACGGGTATGTTTTACAGGCGACGTTTCACGGGTCTAGGTTTCACTGGTAAGTTTCACGGGTCTAGGTTTCACGGGTAAGTTTCACGGGTATGTTTCATGGGTGATGTTTCACGGGTCTAGGTTTCACTGGTAAGTTTCACGGGTCAAGGTTTCACGGGTAAGTTTCACGGGTAAGTTTCACGGGTAAGTTTTACGGGTATGTTTTACAGGTGACGTTTCACGGGTCTAGGTTTCACTGGTAAGTTTCACGGGTCAAGGTTTCACGGGTAAGTTTCACGGGTAAGTTTCACGGGTATGTTTCATGGGTGATGTTTCACGGGTCTAGGTTTTACTGGTAAGTTTCACGGGTCAAGGTTTCACGGGTAAGTTTCACGGGTGACGTTTCACGGGTCTAGGTTTCACTGGTAAGTTTCACGGGTATGTTTCACGGGTGACGTTTCACGGGTCTAGGTTTCACTGGTAAGTTTCACGGGTCAAGGTTTCACGGGTAAGTTTCACGGGTAAGTTTCACGGGTATGTTTCACGGATGACGTTTCACGGGTCTTGGTTTCACTGGTAAGTTTCACGGGTCAAGGTTTCACGGGTAAGTTTCACGGGTAAGTTTTACGGGTATGTTTTACAGGTGACGTTTCACGGGTAAGTTTCACGGGTAAGTTTCACGGGTATGTTTCACGGGTGACGTTTCACGGGTCTAGGTTTCACTGGTAAGTTTCACGGGTCAAGGTTTCACGGGTAAGTTTCACGGGTAAGTTTTACGGGTAAGTTTCACGGGTGACGTTTCACGGGTCTAGGTTTCACTGGAAAGTTTCACGGGTCAAGGATTCACGGGTAAGTTTCACGGGTAAGTTTTACGGGTATGTTTTACAGGTGACGTTTCACGGGTCTAGGTTTCACTGGTAAGTTTCACGGGTATGTTTCACGGGTGACGTTTCACGGGTCTAGGTTTCACTGGTAAGTTTCACGGGTCAAGGTTTCACGGGTAAGTTTCACGGGTAAGTTTTACGGGTAAGTTTCACGGGTGACGTTTCACGGGTCTAGGTTTCACTGGAAAGTTTCACGGGTCAAGGATTCACGGGTAAGTTTCACGGGTAAGTTTTACGGGTATGTTTTATAGGTGACGTTTCACGGGTCTAGGTTTCACTGGTAAGTTTCACGGGTCAAGGTTTCACGGGTAAGTTTCACGGGTAAGTTTCACGGGTATGTTTCATGGGTGATGTTTCACGGGTCTAGGTTTTACTGGTAAGTTTCACGGGTCAAGGTTTCACGGGTAAGTTTCACGGGTAAGTTTCACGGGTGACGTTTCACGGGTCTAGGTTTCACTGGTAAGTTTCACGGGTATGTTTCACGGGTGACGTTTCACGGGTCTAGGTTTCACTGGTAAGTTTCACGGGTCAAGGTTTCACGGGTAAGTTTCACGGGTAAGTTTCACGGGTATGTTTCACGGGTAAGTTTCACGGGTGACGTTTCACGGGTCTAGGTTTCACTGGTAAGTTTCACGGGTATGTTTCACGGGTGACGTTTCACGGGTCTAGGTTTCACTGGTAAGTTTCACGGGTCAAGGTTTCACGGGTAAGTTTCACGGGTAAGTTTCACGGGTATGTTTCACGGATGACGTTTCACGGGTCTTGGTTTCACTGGTAAGTTTCACGGGTCAAGGTTTCACGGGTAAGTTTCACGGGTAAGTTTTACGGGTATGTTTTACAGGTGACGTTTCACGGGTAAGTTACACGGGTAAGTTTCACGGGTATGTTTCACGGGTGACGTTTCACGGGTCTTGGTTTTACTGGTAAGTTTCACGGGTCAAGGTTTCACGGGTAAGTTTCACGGGTATGTTTCACGGGTGACGTTTCACGGGTCTAGGTTTCACTGGTAAGTTTCACGGGTCAAGGTTTCACGGGTAAGTTTCACGGGTAAGTTTTACGGGTAAGTTTCACGGGTCTAGGTTTCAATGGTAAGTTTCACGGGTCAAGGTTTCACGGGTAAGTTTCACGGGTAAGTTTCACGGGTATGTTTCACGGGTGACGTTTCACGGGTCTAGGTTTCACTGGAAAGTTTCACGGATCAAGGTTTCACGGGTAAGTTTCACGGGTAAGTTTTACGGGTATGTTTTACAGGTGACGTTTCACGGGTCTAGGTTTCACTGGTAAGTTTCACGGGTCAAGGTTTCACGGGTAAGTTTCACGGGTAAGTTTCACGGGTATGTTTCATGGGTGATGTTTCACGGGTCTAGGTTTCACTGGTAAGTTTCACGGGTCAAGGTTTCACGGGTAAGTTTCACGGGTAAGTTTCACGGGTAAGTTTTACGGGTATGTTTTACAGGTGACGTTTCACGGGTCTAGGTTTCACTGGTAAGTTTCACGGGTCAAGGTTTCACGGGTAAGTTTCACGGGTAAGTTTCACGGGTATGTTTCATGGGTGATGTTTCACGGGTCTAGGTTTTACTGGTAAGTTTCACGGGTCAAGGTTTCACGGGTAAGTTTCACGGGTAAGTTTCACGGGTGACGTTTCACGGGTCTAGGTTTCACTGGTAAGTTTCACGGGTATGTTTCACGGGTGACGTTTCACGGGTCTAGGTTTCACTGGTAAGTTTCACGGGTCAAGGTTTCACGGGTAAGTTTCACGGGTAAGTTTCACGGGTATGTTTCACGGATGACGTTTCACGGGTCTTGGTTTCACTGGTAAGTTTCACGGGTCAAGGTTTCACGGGTAAGTTTCACGGGTAAGTTTTACGGGTATGTTTTACAGGTGACGTTTCACGGGTAAGTTTCACGGGTAAGTTTCACGGGTATGTTTCACGGGTGACGTTTTACGGGTCTAGGTTTCACTGGTAAGTTTTACGGGTCAAGGTTTCACGGGTAAGTTTCACGGGTAAGTTTCACGGGTATGTTTCACGGGTGACGTTTCACGGGTCTAGGTTTCACTGGTAAGTTTCACAGTTCAAGGTTTTACGGGTAAGTTTCACGGGTAAGTTTCACGGGTATGTTTCACGGGTGACGTTTCACGGGTCTAGGTTTCACTGGTAAGTTTCACGGGTCAAGGTTTCACGGGTAAGTTTCACGGGTAAGTTTTACGGGTAAGTCTCACGGGTGACGTTTCACGGGTGCGTTTCACGGGTCTAGGTTTCACTGGTAAGTTTCACGGGTCAAGGTTTCACGGGTAAGTTTCACCGGTAAGTTTCACGGGTATGTTTCACAAGTGACGTTTCACGGGTCTAGGTTTCACTAGAAAGTTTCACGGGTCAAGGTTTCACGGGTAAGTTTCACGGGTAAGTTTTACGGGTATGTTTTACAGGCGACGTTTCACGGGTCTAGGTTTCACTGGTAAGTTTCACGGGTCTAGGTTTCACGGGTAAGTTTCACGGGTATGTTTCATGGGTGATGTTTCACGGGTCTAGGTTTCACTGGTAAGTTTCACGGGTCAAGGTTTCACGGGTAAGTTTCACGGGTAAGTTTCACGGGTAAGTTTTACGGGTATGTTTTACAGGTGACGTTTCACGGGTCTAGGTTTCACTGGTAAGTTTCACGGGTCAAGGTTTCACGGGTAAGTTTCACGGTTAAGTTTCACGGGTATGTTTCATGGGTGATGTTTCACGGGTCTAGGTTTTACTGGTAAGTTTCACGGGTCAAGGTTTCACGGGTAAGTTTCACGGGTAAGTTTCACGGGTGACGTTTCACGGGTCTAGGTTTCACTGGTAAGTTTCACGGGTATGTTTCACGGGTGACGTTTCACGGGTCTAGGTTTCACTGGTAAGTTTCACGGGTCAAGGTTTCACGGGTAAGTTTCACGGGTAAGTTTCACGATTATGTTTCACGGATGACGTTTCACGGGTCTTGGTTTCACTGGTAAGTTTCACGGGTCAAGGTTTCACGGGTAAGTTTCACGGGTAAGTTTTACGGGTATGTTTTACAGGTGACGTTTCACGGGTAAGTTTCACGGGTAAGTTTCACGGGTATGTTTCACGGGTGACGTTTCACGGGTCTAGGTTTCACTGGTAAGTTTCACGGGTCAAGGTTTCACGGGTAAGTTTCACGGGTAAGTTTTACGGGTAAGTTTCACGGGTGACGTTTCACGGGTCTAGGTTTCACTGGAAAGTTTCACGGGTCAAGGATTCACGGGTAAGTTTCACGGGTAAGTTTTACGGGTATGTTTTACAGGTGACGTTTCACGGGTCTAGGTTTCACTGGTAAGTTTCACGGGTATGTTTCACGGGTGACGTTTCACGGGTCTAGGTTTCACTGGTAAGTTTCACGGGTCAAGGTTTCACGGGTAAGTTTCACGGGTAAGTTTTACGGGTAAGTTTCACGGGTGACGTTTCACGGGTCTAGGTTTCACTGGAAAGTTTCACGGGTCAAGGATTCACGGGTAAGTTTCACGGGTAAGTTTTACGGGTATGTTTTACAGGTGACGTTTCACGGGTCTAGGTTTCACTGGTAAGTTTCACGGGTCAAGGTTTCACGGGTAAGTTTCACGGGTAAGTTTCACGGGTATGTTTCATGGGTGATGTTTCACGGGTCTAGGTTTTACTGGTAAGTTTCACGGGTCAAGGTTTCACGGGTAAGTTTCACGGGTAAGTTTCACGGGTGACGTTTCACGGGTCTAGGTTTCACTGGTAAGTTTCACGGGTATGTTTCACGGGTGACGTTTCACGGGTCTAGGTTTCACTGGTAAGTTTCACGGGTCAAGGTTTCACGGGTAAGTTTCACGGGTAAGTTTCACGGGTATGTTTCACGGGTAAGTTTCACGGGTGACGTTTCACGGGTCTAGGTTTCACTGGTAAGTTTCACGGGTATGTTTCACGGGTGACGTTTCACGGGTCTAGGTTTCACTGGTAAGTTTCACGGGTCAAGGTTTCACGGGTAAGTTTCACGGGTATGTTTCACGGATGACGTTTCACGGGTCTTGGTTTCACTGGTAAGTTTCACGGGTCAAGGTTTCACGGGTAAGTTTCACGGGTAAGTTTTACGGGTATGTTTTACAGGTGACGTTTCACGGGTAAGTTACACGGGTAAGTTTCACGGGTATGTTTCACGGGTGACGTTTCACGGGTCTTGGTTTTACTGGTAAGTTTCACGGGTCAAGGTTTCACGGGTAAGTTTCACGGGTATGTTTCACGGGTGACGTTTCACGGGTCTAGGTTTCACTGGTAAGTTTCACGGGTCAAGGTTTCACGGGTAAGTTTCACGGGTAAGTTTTACGGGTAAGTTTCACGGGTCTAGGTTTCAATGGTAAGTTTCACGGGTCAAGGTTTCACGGGTAAGTTTCACGGGTATGTTTCACGGGTGACGTTTCACGGGTCTAGGTTTCACTGGAAAGTTTCACGGATCAAGGTTTCACGGGTAAGTTTCACGGGTAAGTTTTACGGGTATGTTTTACAGGTGACGTTTCACGGGTCTAGGTTTCACTGGTAAGTTTCACGGGTCAAGGTTTCACGGGTAAGTTTCACGGGTATGTTTCATGGGTGATGTTTCACGGGTCTAGGTTTCACTGGTAAGTTTCACGGGTCAAGGTTTCACGGGTAAGTTTCACGGGTAAGTTTCACGGGTAAGTTTTACGGGTATGTTTTACAGGTGACGTTTCACGGGTCTAGGTTTCACTGGTAAGTTTCACGGGTCAAGGTTTCACGGGTAAGTTTCACGGGTAAGTTTCACGGGTATGTTTCATGGGTGATGTTTCACGGGTCTAGGTTTTACTGGTAAGTTTCACGGGTCAAGGTTTCACGGGTAAGTTTCACGGGTAAGTTTCACGGGTGACGTTTCACGGGTCTAGGTTTCACTGGTAAGTTTCACGGGTATGTTTCACGGGTGACGTTTCACGGGTCTAGGTTTCACTGGTAAGTTTCACGGGTCAAGGTTTCACGGGTAAGTTTCACGGGTAAGTTTCACGGGTATGTTTCAAGGATGACGTTTCACGGGTCTTGGTTTCACTGGTAAGTTTCACGGGTCAAGGTTTCACGGGTAAGTTTCACGGGTAAGTTTTACGGGTATGTTTTACAGGTGACGTTTCACGGGTAAGTTTCACGGGTAAGTTTCACGGGTATGTTTCACGGGTGACGTTTCACGGGTCTAGGTTTCACTGGTAAGTTTTACGGGTCAAGGTTTCACGGGTAAGTTTCACGGGTAAGTTTCACGGGTATGTTTCACGGGTGACGTTTCACGGGTCTAGGTTTCACTGGTAAGTTTCACAGTTCAAGGTTTTACGGGTAAGTTTCACGGGTAAGTTTCACGGGTATGTTTCACGGGTGACGTTTCACGGGTCTAGGTTTCACTGGTAAGTTTCACGGGTCAAGGTTTCACGGGTAAGTTTCACGGGTAAGTTTTACGGGTAAGTCTCACGGGTGACGTTTCACGGGTGCGTTTCACGGGTCTAGGTTTCACTGGTAAGTTTCACGGGTCAAGGTTTCACGGGTAAGTTTCACCGGTAAGTTTCACGGGTATGTTTCACAAGTGACGTTTCACGGGTCTAGGTTTCACTGGAAAGTTTCACGGGTCAAGGTTTCACGGGTAAGTTTCACGGGTAAGTTTTACGGGTATGTTTTACAGGCGACGTTTCACGGGTCTAGGTTTCACTGGTAAGTTTCACGGGTCTAGGTTTCACGGGTAAGTTTCACGGGTATGTTTCATGGGTGATGTTTCACGGGTCTAGGTTTCACTGGTAAGTTTCACGGGTCAAGGTTTCACGGGTAAGTTTCACGGGTAAGTTTCACGGGTAAGTTTTACGGGTATGTTTTACAGGTGACGTTTCACGGGTCTAGGTTTCACTGGTAAGTTTCACGGGTCAAGGTTTCACGGGTAAGTTTCACGGGTAAGTTTCACGGGTATGTTTCATGGGTGATGTTTCACGGGTCTAGGTTTTACTGGTAAGTTTCACGGGTCAAGGTTTCACGGGTAAGTTTCACGGGTAAGTTTCACGGGTGACGTTTCACGGGTCTAGGTTTCACTGGTAAGTTTCACGGGTATGTTTCACGGGTGACGTTTCACGGGTCTAGGTTTCACTGGTAAGTTTCACGGGTCAAGGTTTCACGGGTAAGTTTCACGGGTAAGTTTCACGATTATGTTTCACGGATGACGTTTCACGGGTCTTGGTTTCACTGGTAAGTTTCACGGGTCAAGGTTTCACGGGTAAGTTTCACGGGTAAGTTTTACGGGTATGTTTTACAGGTGACGTTTCACGGGTAAGTTTCACGGGTAAGTTTCACGGGTATGTTTCACGGGTGACGTTTCACGGGTCTAGGTTTCACTGGTAAGTTTTACGGGTCAAGGTTTCACGGGTAAGTTTCACGGGTAAGTTTCACGGGTATGTTTCACGGGTGACGTTTCACGGGTCTAGGTTTCACTGGTAAGTTTCACAGTTCAAGGTTTTACGGGTAAGTTTCACGGGTAAGTTTCACGGGTATGTTTCACGGGTGACGTTTCACGGGTCTAGGTTTCACTGGTAAGTTTCACGGGTCAAGGTTTCACGGGTAAGTTTTACGGGTAAGTCTCACGGGTGACGTTTCACGGGTGCGTTTCACGGGTCTAGGTTTCACTGGTAAGTTTCACGGGTCAAGGTTTCACGGGTCAAGGTTTCACGGGTAAGTTTCACCGGTAAGTTTCACGGGTATGTTTCACAAGTGACGTTTCACGGGTCTAGGTTTCACTGGAAAGTTTCACGGGTCAAGGTTTCACGGGTAAGTTTCACGGGTAAGTTTTACGGGTATGTTTTACAGGCGACGTTTCACGGGTCTAGGTTTCACTGGTAAGTTTCACGGGTCTAGGTTTCACGGGTAAGTTTCACGGGTATGTTTCATGGGTGATGTTTCACGGGTCTAGGTTTCACTGGTAAGTTTCACGGGTCAAGGTTTCACGGGTAAGTTTCACGGGTAAGTTTCACGGGTAAGTTTTACGGGTATGTTTTACAGGTGACGTTTCACGGGTCTAGGTTTCACTGGTAAGTTTCACGGGTCAAGGTTTCACGGGTAAGTTTCACGGGTAAGTTTCACGGGTATGTTTCATGGGTGATGTTTCACGGGTCTAGGTTTTACTGGTAAGTTTCACGGGTCAAGGTTTCACGGGTAAGTTTCACGGGTAAGTTTCACGGGTGACGTTTCACGGGTCTAGGTTTCACTGGTAAGTTTCACGGGTATGTTTCACGGGTGACGTTTCACGGGTCTAGGTTTCACTGGTAAGTTTCACGGGTCAAGGTTTCACGGGTAAGTTTCACGGGTAAGTTTCACGATTATGTTTCACGGATGACGTTTCACGGGTCTTGGTTTCACTGGTAAGTTTCACGGGTCAAGGTTTCACGGGTAAGTTTCACGGGTAAGTTTTACGGGTATGTTTTACAGGTGACGTTTCACGGGTAAGTTTCACGGGTAAGTTTCACGGGTATGTTTCACGGGTGACGTTTCACGGGTCTAGGTTTCACTGGTAAGTTTCACGGGTCAAGGTTTCACGGGTAAGTTTCACGGGTAAGTTTTACGGGTAAGTTTCACGGGTGACGTTTCACGGGTCTAGGTTTCACTGGAAAGTTTCACGGGTCAAGGATTTACGGGTAAGTTTCACGGGTAAGTTTTACGGGTATGTTTTACAGGTGACGTTTCACGGGTCTAGGTTTCACTGGTAAGTTTCACGGGTCAAGGTTTCACGGGTAAGTTTCACAGGTAAGTTTCACGGGTATGTTTCATGGGTGATGTTTCACGGGTCTAGGTTTTACTGGTAAGTTTCACGGGTCAAGGTTTCACGGGTAAGTTTCACGGGTAAGTTTCACGGGTGACGTTTCACGGGTCTAGGTTTCACTGGTAAGTTTCACGGGTATGTTTCACGGGTGACGTTTCACGGGTCTAGGTTTCACTGGTAAGTTTCACGGGTCAAGGTTTCACGGGTAAGTTTCACGGGTAAGTTTCACGGGTATGTTTCACGGATGACGTTTCACGGGTCTTGGTTTCACTGGTAAGTTTCACGGGTCAAGGTTTCACGGGTAAGTTTCACGGGTAAGTTTTACGGGTATGTTTTACAGGTGACGTTTCACGGGTAAGTTTCACGGGTAAGTTTCACGGGTATGTTTCACGGGTGACGTTTCACGGGTCTAGGTTTCACTGGTAAGTTTTACGGGTCAAGGTTTCACGGGTAAGTTTCACGGGTAAGTTTCACGGGTATGTTTCACGGGTGACGTTTCACGGGTCTAGGTTTCACTGGTAAGTTTCACAGTTCAAGGTTTTACGGGTAAGTTTCACGGGTAAGTTTCACGGGTATGTTTCACGGGTGACGTTTCACGGGTCTAGGTTTCACTGGTAAGTTTCACGGGTCAAGGTTTCACGGGTAAGTTTCACGGGTAAGTTTTACGGGTAAGTCTCACGGGTGACGTTTCACGGGTGCGTTTCACGGGTCTAGGTTTCACTGGTAAGTTTCACGGGTCAAGGTTTCACGGGTAAGTTTCACCGGTAAGTTTCACGGGTATGTTTCACAAGTGACGTTTCACGGGTCTAGGTTTCACTGGAAAGTTTCACGGGTCAAGGTTTCACGGGTAAGTTTCACGGGTAAGTTTTACGGGTATGTTTTACAGGCGACGTTTCACGGGTCTAGGTTTCACTGGTAAGTTTCACGGGTCTAGGTTTCACGGGTAAGTTTCACGGGTATGTTTCATGGGTGATGTTTCACGGGTCTAGGTTTCACTGGTAAGTTTCACGGGTCAAGGTTTCACGGGTAAGTTTCACGGGTAAGTTTCACGGGTAAGTTTTACGGGTATGTTTTACAGGTGACGTTTCACGGGTCTAGGTTTCACTGGTAAGTTTCACGGGTCAAGGTTTCACAAGTAAGTTTCACGGGTAAGTTTCACGGGTATGTTTCATGGGTGATGTTTCACGGGTCTAGGTTTTACTGGTAAGTTTCACGGGTCAAGGTTTCACGGGTAAGTTTCACGGGTAAGTTTCACGGGTGACGTTTCACGGGTCTAGGTTTCACTGGTAAGTTTCACGGGTATGTTTCACGGGTGACGTTTCACGGGTCTAGGTTTCACTGGTAAGTTTCACGGGTCAAGGTTTCACGGGTAAGTTTCACGGGTAAGTTTCACGGGTATGTTTCACGGATGACGTTTCACGGGTCTTGGTTTCACTGGTAAGTTTCACGGGTCAAGGTTTCACGGGTAAGTTTCACGGGTAAGTTTTACGGGTGACGTTTCACGGGTCTTGGTTTCACTGGTAAGTTTCACGGGTCAAGGTTTCACGGGTAAGTTTCACGGGTATGTTTCACGGGTGACGTTTCACGGGTCTAGGTTTCACTGGTAAGTTTCACGGGTCAAGGTTTCACGGGTAAGTTTCACGGGTAAGTTTTACGGGTAAGTTTCACGGGTCTAGGTTTCAATGGTAAGTTTCACGGGTCAAGGTTTCACGGGTAAGTTTCACGGGTAAGTTTCACGGGTATGTTTCACGGGTGACGTTTCACGGGTCTAGGTTTCACTGGAAAGTTTCACGGATCAAGGTTTCACGGGTAAGTTTCACGGGTAAGTTTTACGGGTATGTTTTACAGGTGACGTTTCACGGGTCTAGGTTTCACTGGTAAGTTTCACGGGTCAAGGTTTCACGGGTAAGTTTCACGGGTAAGTTTCACGGGTATGTTTCATGGGTGATGTTTCACGGGTCTAGGTTTCACTGGTAAGTTTCACGGGTCAAGGTTTCACGGGTAAGTTTCACGGGTAAGTTTCACGGGTAAGTTTTACGGGTATGTTTTACAGGTGACGTTTCACGGGTCTAGGTTTCACTGGTAAGTTTCACGGGTCAAGGTTTCACGGGTAAGTTTCACGGGTAAGTTTCACGGGTATGTTTCATGGGTGATGTTTCACGGGTCTAGGTTTTACTGGTAAGTTTCACGGGTCAAGGTTTCACGGGTAAGTTTCACGGGTAAGTTTCACGGGTGACGTTTCACGGGTCTAGGTTTCACTGGTAAGTTTCACGGGTATGTTTCACGGGTGACGTTTCACGGGTCTAGGTTTCACTGGTAAGTTTCACGGGTCAAGGTTTCACGGGTAAGTTTCACGGGTAAGTTTCACGGGTATGTTTCATGGATGACGTTTCACGGGTCTTGGTTTCACTGGTAAGTTTCACGGGTCAAGGTTTCACGGGTAAGTTTCACGGGTAAGTTTTACGGGTATGTTTTACAGGTGACGTTTCACGGGTAAGTTTCACGGGTAAGTTTCACGGGTATGTTTCACGGGTGACGTTTCACGGGTCTAGGTTTCACTGGTAAGTTTCACGGGTATGTTTCACGGGTGACGTTTCACGGGTCTAGGTTTCACTGGTAAGTTTCACGGGTCAAGGTTTCACGGGTAAGTTTCACGGGTAAGTTTTACGGGTATGTTTTACAGGTGACGTTTCACGGGTAAGTTACACGGGTAAGTTTCACGGGTATGTTTCACGGGTGACGTTTCACGGGTCTTGGTTTCACTGGTAAGTTTCACGGGTCAAGGTTTCACGGGTAAGTTTCACGGGTATGTTTCACGGGTGACGTTTCACGGGTCTAGGTTTCACTGGTAAGTTTCACGGGTCAAGGTTTCACGGGTAAGTTTCACGGGTAAGTTTTACGGGTAAGTTTCACGGGTCTAGGTTTCAATGGTAAGTTTCACGGGTCAAGGTTTCACGGGTAAGTTTCACGGGTAAGTTTCACGGGTATGTTTCACGGGTGACGTTTCACGGGTCTAGGTTTCACTGGAAAGTTTCACGGATCAAGGTTTCACGGGTAAGTTTCACGGGTAAGTTTTACGGGTATGTTTTACAGGTGACGTTTCACGGGTCTAGGTTTCACTGGTAAGTTTCACGGGTCAAGGTTTCACGGGTAAGTTTCACGGGTAAGTTTCACGGGTATGTTTCATGGGTGATGTTTCACGGGTCTAGGTTTCACTGGTAAGTTTCACGGGTCAAGGTTTCACGGGTAAGTTTCACGGGTAAGTTTCACGGGTAAGTTTTACGGGTATGTTTTACAGGTGACGTTTCACGGGTCTAGGTTTCACTGGTAAGTTTCACGGGTCAAGGTTTCACGGGTAAGTTTCACGGGTAAGTTTCACGGGTATGTTTCATGGGTGATGTTTCACGGGTCTAGGTTTTACTGGTAAGTTTCACGGGTCAAGGTTTCACGGGTAAGTTTCACGGGTAAGTTTCACGGGTGACGTTTCACGGGTCTAGGTTTCACTGGTAAGTTTCACGGGTATGTTTCACGGGTGACGTTTCACGGGTCTAGGTTTCACTGGTAAGTTTCACGGGTCAAGGTTTCACGGGTAAGTTTCACGGGTAAGTTTCACGGGTATGTTTCACGGATGACGTTTCACGGGTCTTGGTTTTACTGGTAAGTTTTACGGGTCAAGGTTTCACGGGTAAGTTTCACGGGTAAGTTTTACGGGTATGTTTTACAGGTGACGTTTCACGGGTAAGTTTCACGGGTAAGTTTCACGGGTATGTTTCATGGGTGACGTTTCACGGGTCTAGGTTTCACTGGTAAGTTTTACGGGTCAAGGTTTCACGGGTAAGTTTCACGGGTAAGTTTCACGGGTATGTTTCACGGGTGACGTTTCACGGGTCTAGGTTTCACTGGTAAGTTTCACGGGTCTAGGTTTCACGGGTAAGTTTCACGGGTATGTTTCATGGGTGATGTTTCACGGGTCTAGGTTTCACTGGTAAGTTTCACGGGTCAAGGTTTCACGGGTAAGTTTCACGGGTAAGTTTCACGGGTAAGTTTTACGGGTATGTTTTACAGGTGACGTTTCACGGGTCTAGGTTTCACTGGTAAGTTTCACGGGTCAAGGTTTCACGGGTAAGTTTCACGGGTAAGTTTCACGGGTATGTTTCATGGGTGATGTTTCACGGGTCTAGGTTTTACTGGTAAGTTTCACGGGTCAAGGTTTCACGGGTAAGTTTCACGGGTAAGTTTCACGGGTGACGTTTCACGGGTCTAGGTTTCACTGGTAAGTTTCACGGGTATGTTTCACGGGTGACGTTTCACGGGTCTAGGTTTCACTGGTAAGTTTCACGGGTCAAGGTTTCACGGGTAAGTTTCACGGGTAAGTTTCACGGGTATGTTTCACGGATGACGTTTCACGGGTCTTGGTTTCACTGGTAAGTTTCACGGGTCAAGGTTTCACGGGTAAGTTTCACGGGTAAGTTTTACGGGTATGTTTTACAGGTGACGTTTCACGGGTAAGTTTCACGGGTAAGTTTCACGGGTATGTTTCACGGGTGACGTTTCACGGGTCTAGGTTTCACTGGTAAGTTTCACGGGTCAAGGTTTCACGGGTAAGTTTCACGGGTAAGTTTTACGGGTAAGTTTCACGGGTGACGTTTCACGGGTCTAGGTTTCACTGGAAAGTTTCACGGGTCAAGGATTCACGGGTAAGTTTCACGGGTAAGTTTTACGGGTATGTTTTACAGGTGACGTTTCACGGGTCTAGGTTTCACTGGTAAGTTTCACGGGTATGTTTCACGGGTGACGTTTCACGGGTCTAGGTTTCACTGGTAAGTTTCACGGGTCAAGGTTTCACGGGTCAAGGTTTCACGGGTAAGTTTCACGGGTAAGTTTCACGGGTATGTTTTACAGGTGACGTTTCACGGGTCTAGGTTTCACTGGTAAGTTTCACGGGTCAAGGTTTCACGGGTAAGATTCACGGGTAAGTTTCACGGGTATGTTTCATGAGTGATGTTTCACGGGTCTAGGTTTCACTGGTAAGTTTCACGGGTCAAGGTTTTACGGGTAAGTTTCACGGGTAAGTTTCACGGGTATGTTTCACGGGTGACGTTTCACGGGTCTAGGTTTAACTGGTAAGTTTTACGGGTCAAGGTTTCACGGGTAAGTTTCACGGGTAAGTTTCACGGGTATGTTTCACGGGTGACGTTTCACGGGTCTAGGTTTCGCTGGTAAGTTTCACGGGTCAAGGTTTCACGGGTAAGTTTCACGGGTATGTTTCACGGGTGACGTTTCACGGGTCTAGGTTTCACTGGTAAGTTTCACGGGTCAAGGTTTCACGGGTAAGTTTCACGGGTAAGTTTCACGGGTATGTTTCACGGGTGACGTTTCACGGGTCTAGGTTTCACTGGTAAGTTTCACGGGTCAAGGTTTCACGGGTAAGTTTCACGGGTAAGTTTCACGGGTATGTTTCACGGGTGACGTTTCACGGGTCTAGGTTTCACTGGTAAGTTTCACGGGTCAAGGTTTTACGGGTAAGTTTCACGGGTAAATTTCACGGGTATGTTACACGGGTGACGTTTCACGGGTCTAGGTTTCACGGGTAAGTTTCACGGGTCAAGGTTTCACGGGTAAGTTTCACGGGTAAGTTTCACGGGTATGTTTCACAAGTGACGTTTCACGGGTCTAGGTTTCACTGGAAAGTTTCACGGGTCAAGGTTTCACGGGTAAGTTTTACGGGTAAGTTTTACGGGTATGTTTTACAGGCGACGTTTCACGGGTCTAGGTTTCACTGGTAAGTTTCACGGGTCTAGGTTTCACGGGTAAGTTTCACGGGTAAGTTTCACGGGTATGTTTCACGGGTGACGTTTCACGGGTCTAGGTTTCACTGGTAAGTTTCACGGGTCAAGGTTACACGGGTAAGTTTCACGGGTATGTTTCACGGGTGACGTTTCACGGGTCTAGGTTTCACTGGTAAGTTTCACAGTTCAAGGTTTTACGGGTAAGTTTCACGGGTAAGTTTCACGGGTATGTTTCACGGGTGACGTTTCACGGGTCTAGGTTTCACTGGTAAGTTTCACGGGTCAAGGTTTCACGGGTAAGTTTCACGGGTAAGTTTTACGGGTAAGTTTCACGGGTGACGTTTCACGGGTGCGTTTCACGGGTCTAGGTTTCACTGGTAAGTTTCACGGGTCAAGGTTTCACGGGTAAGTTTCACCGGTAAGTTTCACGGGTATGTTTCACAAGTGACGTTTCACGGGTCTAGGTTTCACTGGAAAGTTTCACGGGACAAGGTTTCACGGGTAAGTTTCACGGGTAAGTTTTACGGGTATATTTTACAGGCGACGTTTCACGGGTCTAGGTTTCACTGGTAAGTTTCACGGGTCTAGGTTTCACGGGTAAGTTTCACGGGTAAGTTTCACGGGTATGTTTCATGGGTGATGTTTCACGGGTCTAGGTTTCACTGGTAAGTTTCACGGGTCAAGGTTTCACGGGTAAGTTTCACGGGTGAGTTTCACGGGTAAGTTTTACGGGTATGTTTTACAGGTGACGTTTCACGGGTCTAGGTTTCACTGGTAAGTTTCACGGGTCAAGGTTTCACGGGTAAGTTTCACGGGTAAGTTTCACGGGTATGTTTCATGGGTGATGTTTCACGGGTCTAGGTTTTACTGGTAAGTTTCACGGGTCAAGGTTTCACGGGTAAGTTTCACGGGTAAGTTTCACGGGTGACGTTTCACGGGTCTAGGTTTCACTGGTAAGTTTCACGGGAATGTTTCACGGGTGACGTTTCACGGGTCTAGGTTTCACTGGTAAGTTTCACGGGTCAAGGTTTCACGGGTAAGTTTCACGGGTAAGTTTCACGGGTATGTTTCACGGATGACGTTTCACGGGTCTTGGTTTCACTGGTAAGTTTCACGGGTCAAGGTTTCACGGGTAAGTTTCACGGGTAAGTTTTACGGGTATGTTTTACAGGTGACGTTTCACGGGTAAGTTTCACGGGTAAGTTTCACGGGTATGTTTCACGGGTGACGTTTCACGGGTCTAGGTTTCACTGGTAAGTTTCACGGGTCAAGGTTTCACGGGTAAGTTTCACGGGTAAGTTTTACGGGTAAGTTCGACGGGTGACGTTTCACGGGTCTAGGTTTCACTGGAAAGTTTCACGGGTCAAGGATTCACGGGTAAGTTTCACGGGTAAGTTTTAAGGGTATGTTTTACAGGTGACGTTTCACGGGTCTAGGTTTCACTGGTAAGTTTCACGGGTATGTTTCACGGGTGACGTTTCACGGGTCTAGGTTTCACTGGTAAGTTTCACGGGTCAAGGTTTCACGGGTAAGTTTCACGGGTAAGTTTTACGGGTAAGTTTCACGGGTGACGTTTCACGGGTCTAGGTTTCACTGGAAAGTTTCACGGGTCAAGGATTCACGGGTAAGTTTCACGGGTAAGTTTTACGGGTATGTTTTACAGGTGACGTTTCACGGGTCTAGGTTTCACTGGTAAGTTTCACGGGTCAAGGTTTCACGGGTAAGTTTCACGGGTAAGTTTCACGGGTATGTTTCATGGGTGATGTTTCACGGGTCTAGGTTTTACTGGTAAGTTTCACGGGTCAAGGTTTCACGGGTAAGTTTCACGGGTAAGTTTCACGGGTGACGTTTCACGGGTCTAGGTTTCACTGGTAAGTTTCACGGGTATGTTTCACGGGTGACGTTTCACGGGTCTAGGTTTCACTGGTAAGTTTCACGGGTCAAGGTTTCACGGGTAAGTTTCACGGGTAAGTTTTACGGGTATGTTTTACAGGTGACGTTTCACGGGTAAGTTACACGGGTAAGTTTCACGGGTATGTTTCACGGGTGACGTTTCACGGGTCTTGGTTTCACTGGTAAGTTTCACGGGTCAAGGTTTCACGGGTAAGTTTCACGGGTATGTTTCACGGGTGACGTTTCACGGGTCTAGGTTTCACTGGTAAGTTTCACGGGTCAAGGTTTCACGGGTAAGTTTCACGGGTAAGTTTTACGGGTAAGTTTCACGGGTCTAGGTTTCAATGGTAAGTTTCACGGGTCAAGGTTTCACGGGTAAGTTTCACGGGTAAGTTTCACGGGTATGTTTCACGGGTGACGTTTCACGGGTCTAGGTTTCACTGGAAAGTTTCACGGATCAAGGTTTCACGGGTAAGTTTCACGGGTAAGTTTTACGGGTATGTTTTACAGGTGACGTTTCACGGGTCTAGGTTTCACTGGTAAGTTTCACGGGTCAAGGTTTCACGGGTAAGTTTCACGGGTAAGTTTCACGGGTATGTTTCATGGGTGATGTTTCACGGGTCTAGGTTTCACTGGTAAGTTTCACGGGTCAAGGTTTCACGGGTAAGTTTCACGGGTAAGTTTCACGGGTAAGTTTTACGGGTATGTTTTACAGGTGACGTTTCACGGGTCTAGGTTTCACTGGTAAGTTTCACGGGTCAAGGTTTCACGGGTAAGTTTCACGGGTAAGTTTCACGGGTATGTTTCATGGGTGATGTTTCACGGGTCTAGGTTTTACTGGTAAGTTTCACGGGTCAAGGTTTCACGGGTAAGTTTCACGGGTAAGTTTCACGGGTGACTTTTCACGGGTCTAGGTTTCACTGGTAAGTTTCACGGGTATGTTTCACGGGTGACGTTTCACGGGTCTAGGTTTCACTGGTAAGTTTCACGGGTCAAGGTTTCACGGGTAAGTTTCACGGGTAAGTTTCACGGGTATGTTTCACGGATGACGTTTCACGGGTCTTGGTTTCACTGGTAAGTTTTACGGGTCAAGGTTTCACGGGTAAGTTTCACGGGTAAGTTTTACGGGTATGTTTTACAGGTGACGTTTCACGGGTAAGTTTCACGGGTAAGTTTCACGGGTATGTTTCATGGGTGACGTTTCACGGGTCTAGGTTTCACTGGTAAGTTTTACGGGTCAAGGTTTCACGGGTAAGTTTCACGGGTAAGTTTCACGGGTATGTTTCACGGGTGACGTTTCACGGGTCTAGGTTTCACTGGTAAGTTTCACGGGTCAAGGTTTCACGGGTAAGTTTCACGGGTAAGTTTCACGGGTAAGTTTTACGGGTATGTTTTACAGGTGACGTTTCACGGGTCTAGGTTTCACTGGTAAGTTTCACGGGTCAAGGTTTCACGGGTATGTTTCACGGGTGACGTTTCACGGGTCTAGGTTTCACTGGTAAGTTTCACGGGTCAAGGTTTCACGGGTAAGTTTCACGGGTAAGTTTTACGGGTAAGTTTCACGGGTGACGTTTCACGGGTCTAGGTTTCACTGGAAAGTTTCACGGGTCAAGGATTCACGGGTAAGTTTCACGGGTAAGTTTTACGGGTATGTTTTACAGGTGACGTTTCACGGGTCTAGGTTTCACTGGTAAGTTTCACGGGTATGTTTCACGGGTGACGTTTCACGGGTCTAGGTTTCACTGGTTAGTTTCACGGGTCAAGGTTTCACGGGTAAGTTTCACGGGTAAGTTTTACGGGTAAGTTTCACGGGTGACGTTTCACGGGTCTAGGTTTCACTGGAAAGTTTCACGGGTCAAGGATTCACGGGTAAGTTTCACGGGTAAGTTTTACGGGTATGTTTTACAGGTGACGTTTCACGGGTCTAGGTTTCACTGGTAAGTTTCACGGGTCAAGGTTTCACGGGTAAGTTTCACGGGTAAGTTTCACGGGTATGTTTCATGGGTGATGTTTCACGGGTCTAGGTTTTACTGGTAAGTTTCACGGGTCAAGGTTTCACGGGTAAGTTTCACGGGTAAGTTTCACGGGTGACGTTTCACGGGTCTAGGTTTCACTGGTAAGTTTCACGGGTATGTTTCACGGGTGACGTTTCACGGGTCTAGGTTTCACTGGTAAGTTTCACGGGTCAAGGTTTCACGGGTAAGTTTCACGGGTAAGTTTTACGGGTATGTTTTACAGGTGACGTTTCACGGGTAAGTTACACGGGTAAGTTTCACGGGTATGTTTCACGGGTGACGTTTCACGGGTCTTGGTTTCACTGGTAAGTTTCACGGGTCAAGGTTTCACGGGTAAGTTTCACGGGTATGTTTCACGGGTGACGTTTCACGGGTCTAGGTTTCACTGGTAAGTTTCACGGGTCAAGGTTTCACGGGTAAGTTTCACGGGTAAGTTTTACGGGTAAGTTTCACGGGTCTAGGTTTCAATGGTAAGTTTCACGGGTCAAGGTTTCACGGGTAAGTTTCACGGGTATGTTTCACGGGTGACGTTTCACGGGTCTAGGTTTCACTGGAAAGTTTCACGGATCAAGGTTTCACGGGTAAGTTTCACGGGTAAGTTTTACGGGTATGTTTTACAGGTGACGTTTCACGGGTCTAGGTTTCACTGGTAAGTTTCACGGGTCAAGGTTTCACGGGTAAGTTTCACGGGTAAGTTTCACGGGTATGTTTCATGGGTGATGTTTCACGGGTCTAGGTTTCACTGGTAAGTTTCACGGGTCAAGGTTTCACGGGTAAGTTTCACGGGTAAGTTTCACGGGTAAGTTTTACGGGTATGTTTTACAGGTGACGTTTCACGGGTCTAGGTTTCACTGGTAAGTTTCACGGGTCAAGGTTTCACGGGTAAGTTTCACGGGTAAGTTTCACGGGTATGTTTCATGGGTGATGTTTCACGGGTCTAGGTTTTACTGGTAAGTTTCACGGGTCAAGGTTTCACGGGTAAGTTTCACGGGTAAGTTTCACGGGTGACGTTTCACGGGTCTAGGTTTCACTGGTAAGTTTCACGGGTATGTTTCACGGGTGACGTTTCACGGGTCTAGGTTTCACTGGTAAGTTTCACGGGTCAAGGTTTCACGGGTAAGTTTCACGGGTAAGTTTCACGGGTATGTTTCACGGATGACGTTTCACGGGTCTTGGTTTCACTGGTAAGTTTCACGGGTCAAGGTTTCACGGGTAAGTTTCACGGGTAAGTTTTACGGGTATGTTTTACAGGTGACGTTTCACGGGTAAGTTTCACGGGTAAGTTTCACGGGTATGTTTCATGGGTGACGTTTCACGGGTCTAGGTTTCACTGGTAAGTTTTACGGGTCAAGGTTTCACGGGTAAGTTTCACGGGTAAGTTTCACGGGTATGTTTCACGGGTGACGTTTCACGGGTCTAGGTTTCACTGGTAAGTTTCACAGTTCAAGGTTTTACGGGTAAGTTTCACGGGTAAGTTTCACGGGTATGTTTCACGGGTGACGTTTCACGGGTCTAGGTTTCACTGGTAAGTTTCACGGGTCAAGGTTTCACGGGTAAGTTTCACGGGTAAGTTTTACGGGTAAGTCTCACGGGTGACGTTTCACGGGTGCGTTTCACGGGTCTAGGTTTCACTGGTAAGTTTCACGGGTCAAGGTTTCACGGGTAAGTTTCACCGGTAAGTTTCACGGGTATGTTTCACAAGTGACGTTTCACGGGTCTAGGTTTCACTGGAAAGTTTCACGGGTCAAGGTTTCACGGGTAAGTTTCACGGGTAAGTTTTACGGGTATGTTTTACAGGCGACGTTTCACGGGTCTAGGTTTCACTGGTAAGTTTCACGGGTCTAGGTTTCACGGGTAAGTTTCACGGGTATGTTTCATGGGTGATGTTTCACGGGTCTAGGTTTCACTGGTAAGTTTCACGGGTCAAGGTTTCACGGGTAAGTTTCACGGGTAAGTTTCACGGGTAAGTTTTACGGGTATGTTTTACAGGTGACGTTTCACGGGTCTAGGTTTCACTGGTAAGTTTCACGGGTCAAGGTTTCACGGGTAAGTTTCACGGGTAAGTTTCACGGGTATGTTTCATGGGTGATGTTTCACGGGTCTAGGTTTTACTGGTAAGTTTCACGGGTCAAGGTTTCACGGGTAAGTTTCACGGGTAAGTTTCACGGGTAACGTTTCACGGGTCTAGGTTTCACTGGTAAGTTTCACGGGTATGTTTCACGGGTGACGTTTCACGGGTCTAGGTTTCACTGGTAAGTTTCACGGGTCAAGGTTTCACGGGTAAGTTTCACGGGTAAGTTTCACGGGTATGTTTCACGGATGACGTTTCACGGGTCTTGGTTTCACTGGTAAGTTTCACGGGTCAAGGTTTCACGGGTAAGTTTCACGGGTAAGTTTTACGGGTATGTTTTACAGGTGACGTTTCACGGGTAAGTTTCACGGGTAAGTTTCACGGGTATGTTTCACGGGTGACGTTTCACGGGTCTAGGTTTCACTGGTAAGTTTCACGGGTCAAGGTTTCACGGGTAAGTTTCACGGGTAAGTTTTACGGGTAAGTTTCACGGGTGACGTTTCACGGGTCTAGGTTTCACTGGAAAGTTTCACGGGTCAAGGATTTACGGGTAAGTTTCACGGGTATGTTTTACAGGTGACGTTTCACGGGTCTAGGTTTCACTGGTAAGTTTCACGGGTCAAGGTTTCACGGGTAAGTTTCACAGGTAAGTTTCACGGGTATGTTTCATGGGTGATGTTTCACGGGTCTAGGTTTTACTGGTAAGTTTCACGGGTCAAGGTTTCACGGGTAAGTTTCACGGGTAAGTTTCACGGGTAAGTTTCACGGGTGACGTTTCACGGGTCTAGGTTTCACTGGTAAGTTTCACGGGTATGTTTCACGGGTGACGTTTCACGGGTCTAGGTTTCACTGGTAAGTTTCACGGGTCAAGGTTTCACGGGTAAGTTTCACGGGTAAGTTTCACGGGTATGTTTCACGGGTAAGTTTCACGGGTGACGTTTCACGGGTCTAGGTTTCACTGGTAAGTTTCACGGGTATGTTTCACGGGTGACGTTTCACGGGTCTAGGTTTCACTGGTAAGTTTCACGGGTCAAGATTTCACGGGTAAGTTTCACGGGTAAGTTTCACGAGTATGTTTCACGGATGACGTTTCACGGGTCTTGGTTTCACTGGTAAGTTTCACGGGTCAAGGTTTCACGGGTAAGTTTCACGGGTAAGTTTTACGGGTATGTTTTACAGGTGACGTTTCACGGGTAAGTTTCACGGGTAAGTTTCACGGGTATGTTTCACGGGTGACGTTTCACGGGTCTTGGTTTCACTGGTAAGTTTCACGGGTCAAGGTTTCACGGGTAAGTTTCACGGGTATGTTTCACGGGTGACGTTTCACGGGTCTAGGTTTCACTGGTAAGTTTCACGGGTCAAGGTTTCACGGGTAAGTTTCACGGGTAAGTTTTACGGGTAAGTTTCACGGGTCTAGGTTTCAATGGTAAGTTTCACGGGTCAAGGTTTCACGGGTAAGTTTCACGGGTAAGTTTCACGGGTATGTTTCACGGGTGACGTTTCACGGGTCTAGGTTTCACTGGAAAGTTTCACGGATCAAGGTTTCACGGGTAAGTTTTACGGGTATGTTTTACAGGTGACGTTTCACGGGTCTAGGTTTCACTGGTAAGTTTCACGGGTCAAGGTTTCACGGGTAAGTTTCACGGGTAAGTTTCACGGGTATGTTTCATGGGTGATGTTTCACGGGTCTAGGTTTTACTGGTAAGTTTCACGGGTCAAGGTTTCACGGGTAAGTTTCACGGGTAAGTTTCACGGGTGACGTTTCACGGGTCTAGGTTTCACTGGTAAGTTTCACGGGTATGTTTCACGGGTGACGTTTCACGGGTCTAGGTTTCACTGGTAAGTTTCACGGGTCAAGGTTTCACGGGTAAGTTTCACTGGTAAGTTTCACGGGTATGTTTCACGGATGACGTTTCACGGGTCTTGGTTTCACTGGTAAGTTTCACGGGTCAAGGTTTCACGGGTAAGTTTCACGGGTAAGTTTTACGGGTATGTTTTACAGGTGACGTTTCACGGGTAAGTTTCACGGGTAAGTTTCACGGGTATGTTTCACGGGTGACGTTTCACGGGTCTAGGTTTCACTGGTAAGTTTCACGGGTCAAGGTTTCACGGGTAAGTTTCACGGGTAAGTTTTACGGGTAAGTTTCACGGGTGACGTTTCACGGGTCTAGGTTTCACTGGAAAGTTTCACGGGTCAAGGATTCACGGGTAAGTTTCACGGGTAAGTTTTACGGGTATGTTTTACAGGTGACGTTTCACGGGTCTAGGTTTCACTGGTAAGTTTCACGAGTCAAGGTTTCACGGGTAAGTTTCACGGGTAAGTTTCACGGGTATGTTTCACGGGTGACGTTTCACGGGTCTAGGTTTCACTGGTAAGTTTCACGGGTCAAGGTTTCACGGGTAAGTTTCACGGGTAAGTTTTACGGGTAAGTTTCACGGGTGACGTTTCACGGGTCTAGGTTTCACTGGAAAGTTTCACGGGTCAAGGATTCACGGGTAAGTTTCACGGGTAAGTTTTACGGGTATGTTTTACAGGTGACGTTTCACGGGTCTAGGTTTCACTGGTAAGTTTCACGAGTCAAGGTTTCACGGGTCAAGGTTTCACGGGTAAGTTTCACGGGTATGTTTCATGGGTGATGTTTCACGGGTCTAGATTTCACTGGTAAGTTTCACGGGTCAAGGTTTTACGGGTAAGTTTCACGGGTATGTTTCACGGGTGACGTTTCACGGGTCTAGGTTTCACTGTTAAGTTTCACGGGTCAAGGTTTCACGGGTAAGATTCACGGGTAAGTTTCACGGGTATGTTTCACGGGTGACGTTTCACGGGTATAGGTTTCACTAGTAAGTTTCACGGGTCAAGGTTTCACGGGTAAGTTTCACGGGTAAGTTTCACGGGTATGTTTCACGGGTATGTTTCACGGGTGACGTTTCACGGGTCTAGGTTTCACTGGTAAGTTTCACGGGTCAAGGTTTCACGGCTAAGTTTCACGGGTAAGTTTCACGGGTATGTTTCACGGGTGACGTTTCACGGGTCTAGGTTTCACTGGTAAGTTTCACGGGTCAAGGTTTCACGGGTAAGTTTTACGGGTAAGTTTCACGGGTAAGTTTTACGCGTAAGTTTCACGGGTGACGTTTCACGGGTCTAGGTTTCACTGGTAAGTTTCACGGGTCAAGGTTTCACGGGTAAGTTTAACGGGTAAGTTTTACGGGTAAGTTTCACGGGTGACGTTTCACGGGTCTAGGTTTCACTGGTAAGTTTCACGGGTCTAGGTTTCACTGGTAAGTTTCACGGGTCAAGGTTTCACGGGTCAAGGTTTCACGGGTAAGTTTCACGGGTATGTTTCATGGGTGATGTTTCACGGGTCTAGGTTTCACTGGTAAGTTTCACGGGTCAAGGTTTCACGGGTAAGATTCACGGGTAAGTTTCACGGGTATGTTTCACGGGTGACGTTTCACGGGTATAGGTTTCACTAGTAAGTTTCACGGGTCAAGGTTTCACGGGTAAGTTTCACGGGTAAGTTTCACGGGTATGTTTCACGGGTATGTTTCACGGGTGACGTTTCACGGGTCTAGGTTTCACTGGTAAGTTTCACGGGTTAAGGTTTCACGGCTAAGTTTCACGGGTAAGTTTCACGGGTATGTTTCACGGGTGACGTTTCACGGGTCTAGGTTTCACTGGTAAGTTTCACGGGTCAAGGTTTCACGGGTAAGTTTTACGGGTAAGTTTCACGGGTAAGTTTTACGCGTAAGTTTCACGGGTGACGTTTCACGGGTCTAGGTTTCACTGGTAAGTTTCACGGGTCAAGGTTTCACGGGTAAGTTTAACGGGTAAGTTTTACGGGTAAGTTTCACGGGTGACGTTTCACGGGTCTAGGTTTCACTGGTAAGTTTCACGGGTCTAGGTTTCACTGGTAAGTTTCACGGGTCAAGGTTTCACGGGTAAGTTTCACGGGTAAGTTTCACGGGTATGTTTCACGGGTGACGTTTCACGGGTCTAGGTTTCACTGGAAAGTTTCACGGATCAAGGTTTCACGGGTAAGTTTCACGGGTAAGTTTCACGGGTAAGTTTTACGGGTATGTTTTGCAGGTGACGTTTCACGGGTCTAGGTTTCACTGGTAAGTTTCACGGGTCAAGGTTTCACGGGTAAGTTTCACGGGTAAGTTTCACGGGTATGTTTCATGGGTGATGTTTCACGGGTCTAGGTTTTACTGGTAAGTTTCACGGGTCAAGGTTTCACGGGTAAGTTTCACGGGTAAGTTTCACGGGTGACGTTTCACGGGTCTAGGTTTCACTGGTAAGTTTCACGGGTATGTTTCACGGATGACGTTTCACGGGTCTTGGTTTCACTGGTAAGTTTCACGGGTCAAGGTTTCACGGGTAAGTTTCACGGGTAAGTTTTACGGGTATGTTATACAGGTGACGTTTCACGGGTAAGTTTCACGGGTAAGTTTCACGGGTATGTTTCACGGGTGACGTTTCACGGGTCTAGGTTTCACTGGTAAGTTTCACGAGTCAAGGTTTCACGGGTAAGTTTCACGGGTAAGTTTTACGGGTAAGTTTCACGGGTGACGTTTCACGGGTCTAGGTTTCACTGGAAAGTTTCACGGGTAAGGATTCACGGGTAAGTTTCACGGGTAAGTTTTACGGGTATGTTTTACAGGTGACGTTTCACGGGTCTAGGTTTCACTGGTAAGTTTCACGGGTCAAGGTTTCACGGGTAAGTTTCACGGGTAAGTTTCACGGGTATGTTTCATGGGTGATGTTTCACGGGTCTAGGTTTCACTGGTAAGTTTCACGGGTCAAGGTTTTACGGATAAGTTTCACGGGTAAGTTTCACGGGTATGTTTCACGGGTGACGTTTCACGGGTCTAGGTTTCGCTGGTAAGTTTCACGGGTCAAGGTTTCACGGGTAAGTTTCACGGGTAAGTTTCACGGGTATGTTTCACGGGTGACGTTTCACGGGTCTAGGTTTCACTAGTAAGTTTCACGGGTCAAGGTTTCACGGGTAAGTTTCACGGGTAAGTTTCACGGGTATGTTTCATGGGTGATGTTTCACGGGTCTAGGTTTTACTGGTAAGTTTCACGGGTCAAGGTTTCACGGGTAAGTTTCACGGGTAAGTTTCACGGGTGACGTTTCACGGGTCTAGGTTTCACTGGTAAGTTTCACGGGTATGTTTCACGGGTAAGTTTTACGGGTATGTTTTACAGGTGACGTTTCACGGGTCTAGGTTTCACTGGTAAGTTTCACGGGTCAAGGTTTCACGGGTCAAGGTTTCACGGGTAAGTTTCACGGGTAAGTTTCACGGGTATGTTTTACTGGTGACGTTTCACGGGTCTAGGTTTCACTGGTAAGTTTCACGGGTCAAGGTTTCACGGGTAAGATTCACGGGTAAGTTTCACGGGTATGTTTCATGAGTGATGTTTCACGGGTCTAGGTTTCACTGGTAAGTTTCACGGGTCAAGGTTTTACGGGTAAGTTTCACGGGTAAGTTTCACGGGTATGTTTCACGGGTGACGTTTCACGGGTCTAGGTTTCACTGGAAAGTTTCACGGATCAAGGTTTCACGGGTAAGTTTCACGGGTAAGTTTCACGGGTAAGTTTTACGGGTATGTTTTGCAGGTGACGTTTCACGGGTCTAGGTTTCACTGGTAAGTTTCACGGGTCAAGGTTTCACGGGTAAGTTTCACGGGTAAGTTTCACGGGTATGTTTCATGGGTGATGTTTCACGGGTCTAGGTTTTACTGGTAAGTTTCACGGGTCAAGGTTTCACGGGTAAGTTTCACGGGTAAGTTTCACGGGTGACGTTTCACGGGTCTAGGTTTCACTGGTAAGTTTCACGGGTATGTTTCACGGGTGACGTTTCACGGGTCTAGGTTTCACTGGTAAGTTTCACGGGTCAAGGTTTCACGGGTAAGTTTCACGGGTAAGTTTCACGGGTATGTTTCACGGATGACGTTTCACGGGTCTTGGTTTCACTGGTAAGTTTCACGGGTCAAGGTTTCACGGGTAAGTTTCACGGGTAAGTTTTACGGGTATGTTATACAGGTGACGTTTCACGGGTAAGTTTCACGGGTAAGTTTCACGGGTATGTTTCACGGGTGACGTTTCACGGGTCTAGGTTTCACTGGTAAGTTTCACGAGTCAAGGTTTCACGGGTAAGTTTCACGGGTAAGTTTTACGGGTAAGTTTCACGGGTGACGTTTCACGGGTCTAGGTTTCACTGGAAAGTTTCACGGGTCAAGGATTCACGGGTAAGTTTCACGGGTAAGTTTTACGGGTATGTTTTACAGGTGACGTTTCACGGGTCTAGGTTTCACTGGTAAGTTTCACGGGTCAAGGTTTCACGGGTAAGTTTCACGGGTAAGTTTCACGGGTATGTTTCATGGGTGATGTTTCACGGGTCTAGGTTTCACTGGTAAGTTTCACGGGTCAAGGTTTTACGGGTAAGTTTCACGGGTAAGTTTCACGGGTATGTTTCACGGGTGACGTTTCACGGGTCTAGGTTTCGCTGGTAAGTTTCACGGGTCAAGGTTTCACGGGTAAGTTTCACGGGTAAGTTTCACGGGTATGTTTCACGGGTGACGTTTCACGGGTCTAGGTTTCACTAGTAAGTTTCACGGGTCAAGGTTTCACGGGTAAGTTTCACGGGTAAGTTTCACGGGTATGTTTCATGGGTGATGTTTCACGGGTCTAGGTTTTACTGGTAAGTTTCACGGGTCAAGGTTTCACGGGTAAGTTTCACGGGTAAGTTTCACGGGTGACGTTTCACGGGTCTAGGTTTCACTGGTAAGTTTCACGGGTATGTTTCACGGGTAAGTTTTACGGGTATGTTTTACAGGTGACGTTTCACGGGTCTAGGTTTCACTGGTAAGTTTCACGGGTCAAGGTTTCACGGGTCAAGGTTTCACGGGTAAGTTTCACGGGTAAGTTTCACGGGTATGTTTTACAGGTGACGTTTCACGGGTCTAGGTTTCACTGGTAAGTTTCACGGGTCAAGGTTTCACGGGTAAGATTCACGGGTAAGTTTCACGGGTATGTTTCATGAGTGATGTTTCACGGGTCTAGGTTTCACTGGTAAGTTTCACGGGTCAAGGTTTTCCGGGTAAGTTTCACGGGTAAGTTTCACGGGTATGTTTCACGGGTGACGTTTCACGGGTCTAGGTTTCACTGGTAAGTTTCACGGGTCAAGGTTTCACGGGTAAGTTTCACGGGTAAGTTTCACGGGTATGTTTCACGGGTGACGTTTCACGGGTCTAGGTTTCACTGGTAAGTTTCACGGGTCAAGGTTTCACGGGTAAGTTTCACGGGTAAGTTTCACGGGTATGTTTCACGGGTGACGTTTCACGGGTCTAGGTTTCACTGGTAAGTTTCACGGGTCAAGGTTTTACGGGTAAGTTTCACGGGTAAATTTCACGGGTATGTTTCACGGGTGACGTTTCACGGGTCTAGGTTTCACGGGTAAGTTTCACGGGTCAAGGTTTCACGGGTAAGTTTCACGGGTAAGTTTCACGGGTATGTTTCACAAGTGACGTTTCACGGGTCTAGGTTTCATTGGAAAGTTTCACGGGTCAAGGTTACACGGGTAAGTTTCACGGGTAAATTTCACGGGTATGTTTCACGGGTGACGTTTCACGGGTCTAGGTTTCACTGGTAAGTTTCACAGTTCAAGGTTTTACGGGTAAGTTTCACGGGTAAGTTTCACGGGTATGTTTCACGGGTGACGTTTCACGGGTCTAGGTTTCACTGGTAAGTTTCACGGGTCAAGGTTTCACGGGTAAGTTTCACGGGTAAGTTTTACGGGTAAGTTTCACGGGTGACGTTTCACGGGTGCGTTTCACGGGTCTAGGTTTCACTGGTAAGTTTCACGGGTCAAGGTTTCACGGGTAAGTTTCACCGGTAAGTTTCACGGGTATGTTTCACAAGTGACGTTTCACGGGTCTAGGTTTCACTGGAAAGTTTCACGGGACAAGGTTTCACGGGTAAGTTTCACGGGTAAGTTTTACGGGTATGTTTTACAGGCGACGTTTCACGGGTCTAGGTTTCACTGGTAAGTTTCACGGGTCTAGGTTTCACGGGTAAGTTTCACGGGTAAGTTTCACGGGTATGTTTCATGGGTGATGTTTCACGGGTCTAGGTTTCACTGGTAAGTTTCACGGGTCAAGGTTTCACGGGTAAGTTTCACGGGTGAGTTTCACGGGTAAGTTTTACGGGTATGTTTTACAGGTGACGTTTCACGGGTCTAGGTTTCACTGGTAAGTTTCACGGGTCAAGGTTTCACGGGTAAGTTTCACGGGTAAGTTTCACGGGTATGTTTCATGGGTGATGTTTCACGGGTCTAGGTTTTACTGGTAAGTTTCACGGGTCAAGGTTTCACGGGTAAGTTTCACGGGTAAGTTTCACGGGTGACGTTTCACGGGTCTAGGTTTCACTGGTAAGTTTCACGGGAATGTTTCACGGGTGACGTTTCACGGGTCTAGGTTTCACTGGTAAGTTTCACGGGTCAAGGTTTCACGGGTAAGTTTCACGGGTAAGTTTCACGGGTATGTTTCACGGATGACGTTTCACGGGTCTTGGTTTCACTGGTAAGTTTCACGGGTCAAGGTTTCACGGGTAAGTTTTACGGGTAAGTTTTACGGGTATGTTTTACAGGTGACGTTTCACGGGTAAGTTTCACGGGTAAGTTTCACGGGTATGTTTCACGGGTGAAGTTTCACGGGTCTTGGTTTCACTGGTAAGTTTCACGGGTCAAGGTTTCACGGGTAAGTTTCACGGGTAAGTTTTACGGGTATGTTCTACAGGTGACGTTTCACGGGTAAGTTTCACGGGTAAGTTTCACGGGTATGTTTCACGGGTGAAGTTTTACGGGTCTAGGTTTCACTGGTAAGTTTCACGGGTCAAGGTTTCACGGGTAAGATTCACGGGTAAGTTTTACGGGTAAGTTTCACGGGTGACGTTTCACGGGTCTAGGTTTCACTGGAAAGTTTCACGGGTCAAGGATTCACGGGTAAGTTTCACGGGTAAGTTTTACGGGTATGTTTTACAGGTGACGTTTCACGGGTCTAGGTTTCACTGGTAAGTTTCACGGGTCAAGGTTTCACGGGTAAGATTCACGGGTAAGTTTCACGGGTATGTTTCATGGGTGATGTTTCACGGGTCTAGGTTTTACTGGTAAGTTTCACGGGTCAAGGTTTCACGGGTAAGTTTCACGGGTAAGTTTCACGGGTGACGTTTCACGGGTCTAGGTTTCACTGGTAAGTTTCACGGGTATGTTTCACTGGTAAGTTTTACGGGTATGTTTTACAGGTGACGTTTCACGGGTCTAGGTTTCACTGGTAAGTTTCACGGGTCAAGGTTTCACGGGTCAAGGTTTCACGGGTAAATTTCACGGGTATGTTTTACAGGTGACGTTTCACGGGTCTAGGTTTCACTGGTAAGTTTCACGGGTCAAGGTTTCACGGGTAAGATTCACGGGTTAGTTTCACGGGTATGTTTCACGGGTGACGTTTCACGGGTCTAGGTTTCACTGGAAAGTTTCACGGGTCAAGGTTTCACGGGTAAGTTTCACGGGTAAGTTTCACGGGTATGTTTCACGGGTGACGTTTCACAGGTCTAGGTTTCACTGGTAAGTTTCACGAGTCAAGGTTTCACGGGTAAGTTTCACGGGTAAGTTTCACGGGTATGTTTCACGGGTGACGTTTCACGGGTCTAGGTTTCACTGGTAAGTTTCACGGGTCAAGGTTTCACTAGTAAGTTTCACGGGTAAGTTTCACGGGTATGTTTCACGGATGACGTTTCACGGGTCTTGGTTTCACTGGTAAGTTTCACGGGTCAAGGTTTCACGGGTAAGTTTCACGGGTAAGTTTTACGGGTATGTTTTACAGGTGACGTTTCACGGGTAAGTTTCACGGGTAAGTTTCACGGGTATGTTTCACGGGTGACGTTTCACGGGTCTAGGTTTCACTGGTAAGTTTCACGGGTCAAGGTTTCACGGGTAAGTTTCACGGGTAAGTTTTACGGGTAAGTTTCACGGGTGACGTTTCACGGGTCTAGGTTTCACTGGAAAGTTTCACGGGTCAAGGATTCACGGGTAAGTTTCACGGGTAAGTTTTACGGGTATGTTTTACAGGTGACGTTTCACGGGTCTAGGTTTCACTGGTAAGTTTCACGGGTCAAGGTTTCACGGGTAAGTTTCACGGGTAAGTTTCACGGGTATGTTTCATGGGTGATGTTTCACGGGTCTAGGTTTTAATGGGAAGTTTCACGGGTCAAGGTTTCACGGGTAAGTTTCACGGGTAAGTTTCACGGGTATGTTTCACGGATGACGTTTCACGGGTTTTGGTTTCACTGGTAAGTTTCACGGGTCAAGGTTTCACGGGTAAGTTTCACGGGTAAGTTTTACGGGTATGTTTTACAGGTGACGTTTCACGGGTAAGTTTCACGGGTAAGTTTCACGGGTATGTTTCACGGGTGACGTTTCACGGGTCTTGGTTTCACTGGTAAGTTTCACGGGTCAAGGTTTCACGGGTAAGTTTCACGGGTATGTTTCACGGGTGACGTTTCACGGGTCTAGGTTTCACTGGTAAGTTTCACGGGTCAAGGTTTCACGGGTAAGTTTCACGGGTAAGTTTTACGGGTAAGTTTCACGGGTCTAGGTTTCAATGGTAAGTTTCACGGGTCAAGGTTTTACGGGTAAGTTTCACGGGTAAGTTTCACGGGTATGTTTCACGGGTGACGTTTCACGGGTCTAGGTTTCACTGGTAAGTTTCACGGGTCAAGGTTTCACGGGTAAGTTTCACGGGTAAGTTTCACGGGTATGTTTCACGGGTGACGTTTCACGGGTCTAGGTTTCGCTGGTAAGTTTCACGGGTCAAGGTTTCACGGGTAAGTTTCACGGGTAAGTTTCACGGGTATGTTTCACGGGTGACGTTTCACGGGTCTAGGTTTCACTGGTAAGTTTCACGGGTCAAGGTTTCACGGGTAAGTTTCACGGGTAAGTTTCACGGGTATGTTTCACGGGTGACGTTTCACGGGTCTAGGTTTCACTGGTAAGTTTCACGGGTCAAGGTTTCACGGGTAAGTTTCACGAGTAAGTTTCACGGGTATGTTTCACGGGTGACGTTTCACGGGTCTAGGTTTCACTGGTAAGTTTCACGGGTCAAGGTTTTACGGGTAAGTTTCACGGGTAAATTTCACGGGTATGTTTCACGGGTGACGTTTCACGGGTCTAGGTTTCACGGGTAAGTTTCACGGGTCAAGGTTTCACGGGTAAGTTTCACGGGTAAGTTTCACGGGTATGTTTCACAAGTGACGTTTCACGGGTCTAGGTTTCACTGGAAAGTTTCACGGGTCAAGGTTTCACGGGTAAGTTTCACGGGTAAGTTTTACGGGTATGTTTTACAGGCGACGTTTCACGGGTCTAGGTTTCACTGGTAAGTTTCACGGGTCTAGGTTTCACGGGTAAGTTTCACGGGTAAGTTTCACGGGTATGTTTCACGGGTGACGTTTCACGGGTCTAGGTTTCACTGGTAAGTTTAACGGGTCAAGGTTTCACGGGTAAGTTTCACGGGTAAATTTCACGGGTATGTTTCACGGGTGACGTTTCACGGGTCTAGGTTTCATTGGTAAGTTTCACAGTTCAAGGTTTTACGGGTAAGTTTCACGGGTAAGTTTCACGGGTATGTTTCACGGGTGACGTTTCACGGGTCTAGGTTTCACTGGTAAGTTTCACGGGTCAAGGTTTCACGGGTAAGTTTCACGGGTAAGTTTTACGGGTAAGTTTCACGGGTGACGTTTCACGGGTGCGTTTCACGGGTCTAGGTTTCACTGGTAAGTTTCACGGGTCAAGGTTTCACGCGTAAGTTTCACCGGTAAGTTTCACGGGTATGTTTGACGTTTCACGGGTCTAGGTTTCACTGGAAAGTTTCACGGGTCAAGGTTTCACGGGTAAGTTTCACGGGTAAGTTTTACGGATATGTTTTACAGGCGACGTTTCACGGGTCTAGGTTTCACTGGTAAGTTTCACGGGTCTAGGTTTCACGGGTAAGTTTCACGGGTAAGTTTCACGGGTATGTTTCATGGGTGATGTTTCACGGGTCTAGGTTTCACTGGTAAGTTTCACGGGTCAAGGTTTCACGGGTAAGTTTCACGGGTAAGTTTCACGGGTAAGTTTTACGGGTATGTTTTACAGGTGACGTTTCACGGGTCTAGGTTTCACTGGTAAGTTTCACGGGTCAAGGTTTCACGGGTAAGTTTCACGGGTAAGTTTCACGGGTATGTTTCATGGGTGATGTTTCACGGGTCTAGGTTTTACTGGTAAGTTTCACGGGTCAAGGTTTCACGGGTAAGTTTCACGGGTAAGTTTCACGGGTGACGTTTCACGGGTCTAGGTTTCACTGATAAGTTTCACGGGTATGTTTCACGGGTGACGTTTCACGGGTCTAGGTTTCACTGGTAAGTTTCACGGGTCAAGGTTTCACGGGTAAGTTTCACGGGTAAGTTTCACGGGTATGTTTCACGGATGACGTTTCACGGGTCTTGGTTTTACTGGTAAGTTTCACGGGTATGTTTCACGGGTGACGTTTCACGGGTCTAGGTTTCACTGGTAAGTTTCACGGGTCAAGGTTTCACGGGTAAGTTTCACGGGTAAGTTTCACGGGTATGTTTCACGGATGACGTTTCACGGTTCTTGGTTTCACTGGTAAGTTTCACGGGTCAAGGTTTCACGGGTAAGTTTCACGGGTAAGTTTTACGGGTATGTTTTACAGGTGACGTTTCACGGGTAAGTTTCACGGGTAAGTTTCACGGGTATGTTTCACGGGTGACGTTTCACGGGTCTAGGTTTCACTGGTAAGTTTCACGAGTCAAGGTTTCACGGGTAAGTTTCACGGGTAAGTTTTACGGGTAAGTTTCACGGGTGACGTTTCACGGGTCTAGGTTTCACTGTAAAGTTTCACGGGTCAAGGATTCACGGGTAAGTTTCACGGGTAAGTTTTACGGGTATGTTTTACAGGTGACGTTTCACGGGTCTAGGTTTCACTGGTAAGTTTCACGGGTCAAGGTTTCACGGGTAAGTTTCACGGGTAAGTTTCACGGGTATGTTTCATGGGTGATGTTTCACGAGTCTAGGTTTCACTGGTAAGTTTCACGGGTCAAGGTTTTACGGGTAAGTTTCACGGGTAAGTTTCACGGGGATGTTTCACGGGTGACGTTTCACGGGTCTAGGTTTCGCTGGTAAGTTTCACGGGTCAAGGTTTCACGGGTAAGTTTCACGGGTAAGTTTCACGGGTATGTTTCACGGGTGACGTTTCACGGGTCTAGGTTTCACTAGTAAGTTTCACGGGTCAAGGTTTCACGGGTAAGTTTTACGGGTAAGTTTCACGGGTACGTTTCATGGGTGATGTTTCACGGGTCTAGGTTTTACTGGTAAGTTTCACGGGTCAAGGTTTCACGGGTAAGTTTCACGGGTAAGTTTCACGGGTCTAGGTTTCACTGGTAAGTTTCACGGGTATGTTTCACGGGTAAGTTTTACGGGTATGTTTTACAGGTGACGTTTCACGGGTCTAGGTTTCACTTTTAAGTTTCACGGGTCAAGGTTTCACGGGTAAGTTTCACGGGTAAGTTTCACGGGTATGTTTCACGGGTGACGTTTCACGGGTCTAGGTTTCACTGGAAAGTTTCACGGATCAAGGTTTCACGGGTAAGTTTCACGGGTAAGTTTCACGGGTAAGTTTTACGGGTATGTTTTACAGGTGACGTTTCACGGGTATAGGTTTCACTGGTAAGTTTCACGGGTTAAGGTTTCACGGGTAAGTTTCACGGGTAAGTTTCACGGGTATGTTTCATGGGTGATGTTTCACGGGTCTAGGTTTTACTGGTAAGTTTCACGGGTCAAGGTTTCACGGGTAAGTTTCACGGGTAAGTTTCACGGGTAAGTTTTACGGGTGACGTTTCACGGGTCTAGGTTTCACTGGTAAGTTTCACGGGTATGTTTCACGGGTGACGTTTCACGGGTCTAGGTTTCACTGGTAAGTTTCACGGGTCAAGGTTTCACGGGTAAGTTTCACGGGTAAGTTTCACGGGTAAGTTTCACGGGTATGTTTCACGGATGACGTTTCACGGGTCTTGGTTTCACTGGTAAGTTTCACGGGTCAAGGTTTCACGGGTAAGTTTCACGGGTAAGTTTTACGGGTATGTTTTACAGGTGACGTTTCACGGGTAAGTTTCACGGGTAAGTTTCACGGGTGACGTTTCACGGGTCTAGGTTTCACTGGTAAGTTTCACGGGTATGTTTCACGGGTGACGTTTCACGGGTCTAGGTTTCACTGGTAAGTTTCACGGGTCAAGGTTTCACGGGTAAGTTTCACGGGTAAGTTTCACGGGTATGTTTCACGGATGACGTTTCACGGGTCTTGGTTTTACTGGTAAGTTTCACGGGTATGTTTCACGGGTGACGTTTCACGGGTCTAGGTTTCACTGGTAAGTTTCACGGGTCAAGGTTTCACGGGTAAGTTTCACGGGTAAGTTTCACGGGTATGTTTCACGGATGACGTTTCACGGGTCTTGGTTTCACTGGTAAGTTTCACGGGTCAAGGTTTCACGGGTAAGTTTCACGGGTAAGTTTTACGGGTATGTTTTACAGGTGACGTTTCACGGGTAAGTTTCACGGGTAAGTTTCACGGGTATGTTTCACGGGTGACGTTTCACGGGTCTAGGTTTCACTGGTAAGTTTCACGAGTCAAGGTTTCACGGGTAAGTTTCACGGGTAAGTTTTACGGGTAAGTTTCACGGGTGACGTTTCACGGGTCTAGGTTTCACTGTAAAGTTTCACGGGTCAAGGATTCACGGGTAAGTTTCACGGGTAAGTTTTACGGGTATGTTTTACAGGTGACGTTTCACGGGTCTAGGTTTCACTGGTAAGTTTCACGGGTCAAGGTTTCACGGGTAAGTTTCACGGGTAAGTTTCACGGGTATGTTTCATGGGTGATGTTTCACGGGTCTAGGTTTCACTGGTAAGTTTCACGGGTCAAGGTTTTACGGGTAAGTTTCACGGGTAAGTTTCACGGGGATGTTTCACGGGTGACGTTTCACGGGTCTAGGTTTCGCTGGTAAGTTTCACGGGTCAAGGTTTCACGGGTAAGTTTCACGGGTAAGTTTCACGGGTATGTTTCACGGGTGACGTTTCACGGGTCTAGGTTTCACTAGTAAGTTTCACGGGTCAAGGTTTCACGGGTAAGTTTTACGGGTAAGTTTCACGGGTATGTTTCATGGGTGATGTTTCACGGGTCTAGGTTTTACTGGTAAGTTTCACGGGTCAAGGTTTCACGGGTAAGTTTCACGGGTAAGTTTCACGGGTCTAGGTTTCACTGGTAAGTTTCACGGGTATGTTTCACGGGTAAGTTTTACGGGTATGTTTTACAGGTGACGTTTCACGGGTCTAGGTTTCACTTTTAAGTTTCACGGGTCAAGGTTTCACGGGTAAGTTTCACGGGTAAGTTTCACGGGTATGTTACACGGGTGACGTTTCACGGGTCTAGGTTTCACTGGAAAGTTTCACGGATCAAGGTTTCACGGGTAAGTTTCACGGGTAAGTTTCACGGGTAAGTTTTACGGGTATGTTTTACAGGTGACGTTTCACGGGTATAGGTTTCACTGGTAAGTTTCACGGGTCAAGGTTTCACGGGTAAGTTTCACGGGTAAGTTTCACGGGTATGTTTCATGGGTGATGTTTCACGGGTCTAGGTTTTACTGGTAAGTTTCACGGGTCAAGGTTTCACGGGTAAGTTTCACGGGTAAGTTTCACGGGTAAGTTTTACGGGTGACGTTTCACGGGTCTAGGTTTCACTGGTAAGTTTCACGGGTATGTTTCACGGGTGACGTTTCACGGGTCTAGGTTTCACTGGTAAGTTTCACGGGTCAAGGTTTCACGGGTAAGTTTCACGGGTATGTTTCACGGATGACGTTTCACGGGTCTTGGTTTCACTGGTAAGTTTCACGGGTCAAGGTTTCACGGGTAAGTTTCACGGGTAAGTTTCACGGGTATGTTTCACGGGTGACGTTTCACGGGTAAGTTTTACGGGTAAGTTTCACGGGTGACGTTTCACGGGTCTAGGTTTCACTGGAAAGTTTCACGGGTCAAGGATTCACGGGTAAGTTTCACGGGTAAGTTTTACGGGTATGTTTCACGGGTGACGTTTCACGGGTCTAGGTTTCACTGGTAAGTTTCACGGGTCAAGGTTTCACGGGTAAGTTTCACGGGTAAGTTTTACGGGTAAGTTTCACGGGTGACGTTTCACGGGTCTAGGTTTCACTGGAAAGTTTCACGGGTCAAGGATTCACGGGTAAGTTTCACGGGTAAGTTTTACGGGTATGTTTCACGGGTGACGTTTCACGGGTCTAGGTTTCACTGGTAAGTTTCACGGGTCAAGGTTTTACGGGTAAGTTTCACGGGTAAGTTTCACGGGTATGTTTCACGGGTGACGTTTCACGGGTCTAGGTTTCACTGGTAAGTTTCACGGGTCAAGGTTTCACGGGTAAGTTTCACGGGTAAGTTTTACGGGTAAGTTTCACGGGTGACGTTTCACGGGTCTAGGTTTCACTGGAAAGTTTCACGGGTCAAGGATTCACGGGTAAGTTTCACGGGTAAGTTTTACGGGTATGTTTCACGGGTGACGTTTCACGGGTCTAGGTTTCACTGGTAAGTTTCACGGGTCAAGGTTTTACGGGTAAGTTTCACGGGTAAGTTTCACGGGTTTTTTTCACGGGTGACGTTTCACGGGTCTAGGTTTCACTGGTAAGTTTCACGGGTCAAGGTTTCACGGGTAGGTTTCACGGGTAAGTTTCACGGGTATGTTTCACGGGTGACGTTTCACGGGTCTAGGTTTCACTGGAAAGTTTCACGGATCATGGTTTCACGGGTAAGTTTCACGGGTAAGTTTCACGGGTAAGTTTTACGGGTATGTTTTACAGGTGACGTTTCACGGGTCTAGGTTTCACTGGTAAGTTTCACGGGTCAAGGTTTCACGGGTAAGTTTCACGGGTAAGTTTCACGGGTATGTTTCATGGGTGATGTTTCACGGGTCTAGGTTTTACTGGTAAGTTTCACGGGTCAAGGTTTCACGGGTAAGTTTCACGGGTAAGTTTCACGGGTAAGTTTCACGGGTAAGTTTCACGGGTGACGTTTCACGGGGCTAGGTTTCACTGGTAAGTTTCACGGGTATGTTTCACGGGTGACGTTTCACGGGTCTAGGTTTCACTGGTAAGTTTCACGGGTCAAGGTTTCACGGGTAAGTTTCACGGGTAAGTTTCACGGGTATGTTTCACGGATGACGTTTCACGGGTCTTGGTTTCACTGGTAAGTTTCACGGGTCAAGGTTTCACGGGTAAGTTTCACGGGTAAGTTTTACGGGTATGTTTTACAGGTGACGTTTCACGGGTAAGTTTCACGGGTAAGTTTCACGGGTATGTTTCACGGGTGACGTTTCACGGGTCTAGGTTTCACTGGTAAGTTTCACGGGTCAAGGTTTCACGGGTAAGTTTCACGGGTAAGTTTTACGGGTAAGTTTCACGGGTGACGTTTCACGGGTCTAGGTTTCACTGGAAAGTTTCACGGGTCAAGGATTCACGGGTAAGTTTCACGGGTAAGTTTTACGGGTATGTTTTACAGGTGACGTTTCACGGGTCTAGGTTTCACTGGTAAGTTTCACGGGTAAGTTTCACGGGTATGTTTCACGGGTGACGTTTCACGGGTCTAGGTTTCACTGGTAAGTTTCACGGGTCAAGGATTCACGGGTAAGTTTCACGGGTAAGTTTCACGGGTATGTTTCACGGGTGACGTTTCACGGGTCTTGGTTTCACTGGTAAGTTTCACGGGTCAAGGTTTCACGGGTAAGTTTCACGGGTATGTTTCACGGGTGACGTTTCACGGGTCTAGGTTTCACTGGTAAGTTTCACGGGTCAAGGTTTTACGGGTAAGTTTCACGGGTAAGTTTCACGGGTATGTTTTACGGGTGACGTTTCACGGGTCTAGGTTTCACTGGTAAGTTTCACGGGTCAAGGTTTCACGGGTAAGTTTCACGGGTAAGTTTCACGGGTATGTTTCACGGGTGACGTTTCACGGGTCTAGGTTTCACTGGTAAGTTTCACGGGTCAAGGATTCACGGGTAAGTTTCACGGGTATGTTTCACGGGTGACGTTTCACGGGTCTTGGTTTCACTGGTAAGTTTCACGGGTCAAGGTTTCACGGGTAAGTTTCACGGGTATGTTTCACGGGTGACGTTTCACGGGTCTAGGTTTCACTGGTAAGTTTCACGGGTCAAGGTTTTACGGGTAAGTTTCACGGGTAAGTTTCACGGGTATGTTTCACGGGTGACGTTTCACGGGTCTAGGTTTCACTGGTAAGTTTCACGGGTCAAGGTTTCACGGGTAAGTTTCACGGGTAAGTTTCACGGGTATGTTTCACGGGTGACGTTTCACGGGTCTAGGTTTCACTGGAAAGTTTCACGGATCAAGGTTTCACGGGTAAGTTTCACGGGTAAGTTTCACGGGTAAGTTTTACGGGTATGTTTTACAGGTGACGTTTCACGGGTCTAGGTTTCACTGGTAAGTTTCACGGGTCAAGGTTTCACGGGTAAGTTTCACGGGTAAGTTTCACGGGTATGTTTCATGGGTGATGTTTCACGGGTCTAGGTTTTACTGGTAAGTTTCACGGGTCAAGGTTTCACGGGTAAGTTTCACGGGTAAGTTTCACGGGTAAGTTTTACGGGTGACGTTTCACGGGTCTAGGTTTCACTGGTAAGTTTCACGGGTATGTTTCACGGGTGACGTTTCACGGGTCTAGGTTTCACTGGTAAGTTTCACGGGTCAAGGTTTCACGGGTAAGTTTCACGGGTAAGTTTCACGGGTATGTTTCACGGATGACGTTTCACGGGTCTTGGTTTCACTGGTAAGTTTCACGGGTCAAGGTTTCACGGGTAAGTTTCACGGGTAAGTTTTACGGGTATGTTTTACAGGTGACGTTTCACGGGTAAGTTTCACGGGTAAGTTTCACGGGTATGTTTCACGGGTGACGTTTCACGGGTCTAGGTTTCACTGGTAAGTTTCACGGGTCAAGGTTTCACGGGTAAGTTTCACGGGTAAGTTTTACAGGTAAGTTTCACGGGTAACGTTTCACGGGTCTAGGTTTCACTGGAAAGTTTCACGGGTCAAGGATTCACGGGTAAGTTTCACGGGTAAGTTTTACGGGTATGTTTTACAGGTGACGTTTCACGGGTCTAGGTTTCACTGGTAAGTTTCACGGGTAAGTTTCACGGGTATGTTTCACGGGTGACGTTTCACGAGTCTAGGTTTCACTGGTAAGTTTCACGGGTCAAGGATTCACGGGTAAGTTTCACGGGTAAGTTTCACGGGTATGTTTCACGGGTGACGTTTCACGGGTCTTGGTTTCACTGGTAAGTTTCACGGGTCAAGGTTTCACGGGTAAGTTTCACGGGTATGTTTCACGGGTGACGTTTCACGGGTCTAGGTTTCACTGGTAAGTTTCACGGGTCAAGGTTTCACGGGTAAGTTTCACGGGTAAGTTTTACGGGTAAGTTTCACGGGTCTAGGTTTCACTGGTAAGTTTCACGGGTCAAGGTTTCACGGGTAAGTTTCACGGGTAAGTTTCACGGGTATGTTTCACGGGTGACGTTTCACGGGTCTAGGTTTCACTGGAAAGTTTCACGGATTAAGGTTTCACGGGTAAGTTTCACGGGTAAGTTTCACGGGTAAGTTTTACGGGTATGTTTTACAGGTGACGTTTCACGGGTAAGTTTCACGGGTATGTTTCACGGGTGACGTTTCACGGGTCTAGGTTTCACTGGTAAGTTTCACGGGTCAAGGTTTCACGGGTAAGTTTCACGGGTAAGTTTCACGGGTATGTTTCACGGGTGACGTTTCACGGGTCTAGGTTTCACTGGTAAGTTTCACGGGTCAAGGATTCACGGGTAAGTTTCACGGGTAAGTTTCACGGGTATGTTTCACGGGTGACGTTTCACGGGTCTTGGTTTCACTGGTAAGTTTCACGGGTCAAGGTTTCACGGGTAAGTTTCACGGGTATGTTTCACGGGTGACGTTTCACGGGTCTAGGTTTCACTGGTAAGTTTCACGGGTCAAGGTTTTACGGGTAAGTTTCACGGGTAAGTTTCACGGGTATGTTTCACGGGTGACGTTTCACGGGTCTAGGTTTCACTGGTAAGTTTCACGGGTCAAGGTTTCACGGGTAAGTTTCACGGGTAAGTTTCACGGGTATGTTTCACGGGTGACGTTTCACGGGTCTAGGTTTCACTGGTAAGTTTCACGGGTCAAGGATTCACGGGTAAGTTTCACGGGTATGTTTCACGGGTGACGTTTCACGGGTCTTGGTTTCACTGGTAAGTTTCACGGGTCAAGGTTTCACGGGTAAGTTTCACGGGTATGTTTCACGGGTGACGTTTCACGGGTCTAGGTTTCACTGGTAAGTTTCACGGGTCAAGGTTTTACGGGTAAGTTTCACGGGTAAGTTTCACGGGTATGTTTCACGGGTGACGTTTCACGGGTCTAGGTTTCACTGGTAAGTTTCACGGGTCAAGGTTCACGGGTAAGTTTCACGGGTAAGTTTCACGGGTATGTTTCACGGGTGACGTTTCACGGGTCTAGGTTTCACTGGTAAGTTTCACGGGTCAAGGATTCACGGGTAAGTTTCACGGGTATGTTTCACGGGTGACGTTTCACGGGTCTTGGTTTCACGGGTAAGTTTCACGGGTCAAGGTTTCACGGGTAAGTTTCACGGGTATGTTTCACGGGTGACGTTTCACGGGTCTAGGTTTCACTGGTAAGTTTCACGGGTCAAGGTTTTACGGGTAAGTTTCACGGGTAAGTTTCACGGGTATGTTTCACGGGTGACGTTTCACGGGTGACGTTTCACGGGTCTAGGTTTCACTGGTAAGTTTCACGGGTCAAGGTTTCACGGGTAAGTTTCACGGGTAAGTTTCACGGGTATGTTTCACGGGTGACGTTTCACGGGTCTAGGTTTCACTGGTAAGTTTCACGGGTCAAGGTTTCACGGGTAAGTTTCACGGGTAAGTTTCACGGGTATGTTTCACGGGTGACGTTTCACGGGTCTAGGTTTCACTGGTAAGTTTCACGGGTCAAGGATTCACGGGTAAGTTTCACGGGTAAGTTTCACGGGTATGTTTCACGGGTGACGTTTCACGGGTCTTGGTTTCACTGGTAAGTTTCACGGGTCAAGGTTTCACGGGTAAGTTTCACGGGTATGTTTCACGGGTGACGTTTCACGGGTCTAGGTTTCACTGGTAAGTTTCACGAGTCAAGGTTTTACGGGTAAGTTTCACGGGTAAGTTTCACGGGTATGTTTCACGGGTGACGTTTCACGGGTCTAGGTTTCACTGGTAAGTTTCACGGGTCAAGGTTTCACGGGTAAGTTTCACGGGTAAGTTTCACGGGTATGTTTCACGGGTGACGTTTCACGGGTCTAGGTTTCACTGGTAAGTTTCACGGGTCAAGGATTCACGGGTAAGTTTCACGGGTAAGTTTCACGGGTATGTTTCACGGGTGACGTTTCACGGGTCTTGGTTTCACTGGTAAGTTTCACGGGTCAAGGTTTCACGGGTAAGTTTCACGGGTATGTTTCACGGGTGACGTTTCACGGGTCTAGGTTTCACTGGTAAGTTTCACGGGTCAAGGTTTTACGGGTAAGTTTCACGGGTAAGTTTCACGGGTATGTTTCACGGGTGACGTTTCACGGGTCTAGGTTTCACTGGTAAGTTTCACGGGTCAAGGTTTCACGGGTAAGTTTCACGGGTAAGTTTCACGGGTATGTTTCACGGGTGACGTTTCACGGGTCTAGGTTTCACTGGTAAGTTTCACGGGTCAAGGATTCACGGGTAAGTTTCACGGGTAAGTTTCACGGGTATGTTTCACGGGTGACGTTTCACGGGTCTTGGTTTCACTGGTAAGTTTCACGGGTCAAGGTTTCACGGGTAAGTTTCACGGGTATGTTTCACGGGTGACGTTTCACGGGTCTAGGTTTCACTGGTAAGTTTCACGGGTCAAGGTTTTACGGGTAAGTTTCACGGGTAAGTTTCACGGGTATGTTTCACGGGTGACGTTTCACGGGTCTAGGTTTCACTGGTAAGTTTCACGGGTCAAGGTTTCACGGGTAAGTTTCACGGGTAAGTTTCACGGGTATGTTTCACGGGTGACGTTTCACGGGTCTAGGTTTCACTGGAAAGTTTCACGGATCAAGGTTTCACGGGTAAGTTTCACGGGTAAGTTTCACGGGTAAGTTTTACGGATATGTTTTACAGGTGACGTTTCACGGGTATAGGTTTCACTGGTAAGTTTCACGGGTCAAGGTTTCACGGGTAAGTTTCACGGGTAAGTTTCACGTGTATGTTTCATGGGTGATGTTTCACGGGTCTAGGTTTTACTGGTAAGTTTCACGGGTCAAGGTTTCACGGGTAAGTTTCACGGGTAAGTTTCACGGGTAAGTTTTACGGGTGACGTTTCACGGGTCTAGGTTTCACTGGTAAGTTTCACGGGTATGTTTCACGGGTGACGTTTCACGGGTCTAGGTTTCACTGGTAAGTTTCACGGGTCAAGGTTTCACGGGTAAGTTTCACGGGTAAGTTTCACGGGTAAGTTTCACGGGTATGTTTCACGGATGACGTTTCACGGGTCTTGGTTTCACTGGTAAGTTTCACGGGTCAAGGTTTCACGGGTAAGTTTCACGGGTAAGTTTTACGGGTATGTTTTACAGGTGACGTTTCAAGGGTAAGTTTCACGGGTAAGTTTCACGGGTATGTTTCACGGGTGACGTTTCACGGGTCTAGGTTTCACTGGTAAGTTTCACGGGTCAAGGTTTCACGGGTAAGTTTCACGGGTAAGTTTTACGGGTAAGTTTCACGGGTGACGTTTCACGGGTCTATGTTTCACTGGAAAGTTTCACGGGTCAAGGATTCACGGGTAAGTTTCACGGGTAAGTTTTACGGGTATGTTTCACGGGTGACGTTTCACGGGTCTAGGTTTCACTGGTAAGTTTCACGGGTCAAGGTTTTACGGGTAAGTTTCACGGGTAAGTTTCACGGGTATGTTTCACGGGTGACGTTTCACGGGTCTAGGTTTCACTGGTAAGTTTCACGGGTCAAGGTTTCACGGGTAAGTTTCACGGGTAAGTTTTACGGGTAAGTTTCACGGGTGACGTTTCACGGGTCTAGGTTTCACTGGAAAGTTTCACGGGTCAAGGATTCACGGGTAAGTTTCACGGGTAAGTTTTACGGGTATGTTTCACGGGTGACGTTTCACGGGTCTAGGTTTCACTGGTAAGTTTCACGGGTCAAGGTTTTACGGGTAAGTTTCACGGGTAAGTTTCACGGGTATGTTTTACGGGTGACGTTTCACGGGTCTAGGTTTCACTGGTAAGTTTCACGGGTCAAGGTTTCACGGGTAAGTTTCACGGGTAAGTTTTACGGGTATGTTTCACGGGTGACGTTTCACGGGTCTAGGTTTCACTGGAAAGTTTCACGGATCATGGTTTCACGGGTAAGTTTCACGGGTAAGTTTCACGGGTAAGTTTTACGGGTATGTTTTACAGGTGACGTTTCACGGGTCTAGGTTTCACTGGTAAGTTTCACGGGTCAAGGTTTCACGGGTAAGTTTCACGGGTAAGTTTCACGGGTATGTTTCATGGGTGATGTTTCACGGGTCTAGGTTTTACTGGTAAGTTTCACGGGTCAAGGTTTCACGGGTAAGTTTCACGGGTAAGTTTCACGGGTAAGTTTCACGGGTGACGTTTCACGGGTCTAGGTTTCACTGGTAAGTTTCACGGGTATGTTTCACGGGTGACGTTTCACGGGTCTAGGTTTCACTGGTAAGTTTCACGGGTCAAGGTTTCACGGGTAAGTTTCACGGGTAAGTTTCACGGGTATGTTTCACGGATGACGTTTCACGGGTCTTGGTTTCACTGGTAAGTTTCACGGGTCAAGGTTTCACGGGTAAGTTTCACGGGTAAGTTTTACGGGTATGTTTTACAGGTGACGTTTCACGGGTAAGTTTCACGGGTAAGTTTCACGGGTAAGTTTCACGGGTATGTTTCACGGGTGACGTTTCACGGGTCTAGGTTTCACTGGTAAGTTTCACGGGTCAAGGTTTCACGGGTAAGTTTCACGGGTAAGTTTTACGAGTAAGTTTCACGGGTGACGTTTCACGGGTCTAGGTTTCACTGGAAAGTTTCACGGGTCAAGGATTCACGGGTAAGTTTCACGGGTAAGTTTTACGGGTATGTTTTACAGGTGACGTTTCACGGGTCTAGGTTTCACTTGTAAGTTTCACGGGTAAGTTTCACGGGTATGTTTCACGGGTGACGTTTCACGGGTCTAGGTTTCACTGGTAAGTTTCACGGGTCAAGGTTTCACGGGTAAGTTTCACGGGTAAGTTTCACGGGTATGTTTCACGGGTGACGTTTCACGGGTCTAGGTTTCACTGGTAAGTTTCACGGGTCAAGGATTCACGGGTAAGTTTCACGGGTAAGTTTCACGGGTATGTTTCACGGGTGACGTTTCACGGGTCTTGGTTTCACTGGTAAGTTTCACGGGTCAAGGTTTCACGGGTAAGTTTCACGGGTATGTTTCACGGGTGACGTTTCACGGGTCTAGGTTTCACTGGTAAGTTTCACGGGTCAAGGTTTTACGGGTAAGTTTTACGGGTAAGTTTCACGGGTATGTTTCACGGGTGACGTTTCACGGGTCTAGGTTTCACTGGTAAGTTTCACGGGTCAAGGTTTCACGGGTAAGTTTCACGGGTAAGTTTCACGGGTATGTTTCACGGGTGACGTTTCACGGGTCTAGGTTTCACTGGTAAGTTTCACGGGTCAAGGATTCACGGGTAAGTTTCACGGGTAAGTTTCACGGGTATGTTTCACGGGTGACGTTTCACGGGTCTTGGTTTCACTGGTAAGTTTCACGGGTCAAGGTTTCACGGGTAAGTTTCACGGGTATGTTTCACGGGTGACGTTTCACGGGTCTAGGTTTCACTGGTAAGTTTCACGGGTCAAGGTTTTACGGGTAAGTTTCACGGGTAAGTTTCACGGGTATGTTTCACGGGTGACGTTTCACGGGTCTAGGTTTCACTGGTAAGTTTCACGGGTCAAGGTTTCACGGGTAAGTTTCACGGGTAAGTTTCACGGGTATGTTTCACGGGTGACGTTTCACGGGTCTAGGTTTCACTGGAAAGTTTCACGGATCAAGGTTTCACGGGTAAGTTTCACGGGTAAGTTTCACGGGTAAGTTTTACGGGTATGTTTTACAGGTGACGTTTCACGGGTCTAGGTTTCACTGGTAAGTTTCACGGGTCAAGGTTTCACGGGTAAGTTTCACGGGTAAGTTTCACGGGTATGTTTCATGGGTGATGTTTCACGGGTCTAGGTTTTACTGGTAAGTTTCACGGGTCAAGGTTTCACGGGTAAGTTTCACGGGTAAGTTTCACGGGTAAGTTTTACGGGTGACGTTTCACGGGTCTAGGTTTCACTGGTAAGTTTCACGGGTATGTTTCACGGGTGACGTTTCACGGGTCTAGGTTTCACTGGTAAGTTTCACGGGTCAAGGTTTCACGGGTAAGTTTCACGGGTAAGTTTCACGGGTATGTTTCACGGATGACGTTTCACGGGTCTTGGTTTCACTGGTAAGTTTCACGGGTCAAGGTTTCACGGGTAAGTTTCACGGGTAAGTTTTACGGGTATGTTTTACAGGTGACGTTTCACGGGTAAGTTTCACGGGTAAGTTTCACGGGTATGTTTCACGGGTGACGTTTCACGGGTCTAGGTTTCACTGGTAAGTTTCACGGGTCAAGGTTTCACGGGTAAGTTTCACGGGTAAGTTTTACGGGTAAGTTTCACGGGTGACGTTTCACGGGTCTAGGTTTCACTGGAAAGTTTCACGTGTCAAGGATTCACGGGTAAGTTTCACGGGTAAGTTTTACGGGTATGTTTTACAGGTGACGTTTCACGGGTCTAGGTTTCACTGGTAAGTTTCACGGGTAAGTTTCACGGGTATGTTTCACGGGTGACGTTTCACGGGTCTAGGTTTCACTGGTAAGTTTCACGGGTCAAGGATTCACGGGTAAGTTTCACGGGTAAGTTTCACGGGTATGTTTCACGGGTGACGTTTCACGGGTCTTGGTTTCACTGGTAAGTTTCACGGGTCAAGGTTTCACGGGTAAGTTTCACGGGTATGTTTCACGGGTGACGTTTCACGGGTCTAGGTTTCACTGGTAAGTTTCACGGGTCAAGGTTTCACGGGTAAGTTTCACGGGTAAGTTTTACGGGTAAGTTTCACGGGTGACAATTCACGGGTCTAGGTTTCACTGGTAAGTTTCACGGGTCAAGGTTTCACGGGTAAGTTTCACGGGTAAGTTTCACGGGTATGTTTCACGGGTGACGTTTCACGGGTCTAGGTTTCACTGGAAAGTTTCACGGATCAAGGTTTCACGGGTAAGTTTCACGGGTAAGTTTCACGGGTAAGTTTTACGGGTATGTTTTACAGGTGACGTTTCACGGGTCTAGGTTTCACTGGTAAGTTTCACGGGTCAAGGTTTCACGGGTAAGTTTCACGGGTAAGTTTCACGGGTATGTTTCATGGGTGATGTTTCACGGGTCTAGGTTTTACTTGTAAGTTTCACGGGTCAAGGTTTCACGGGTAAGTTTCACGGGTAACTTTCACGGGTGACGTTTCACGGGTCTAGGTTTCACTGGTAAGTTTCACGGGTATGTTTCACGGGTGACGTTTCACGGGTCTAGGTTTCACTGGTAAGTTTCACGGGTCAAGGTTTCACGGGTAAGTTTCACGGGTAAGTTTCACGGGTATGTTTCACGGATGACGTTTCACGGGTCTTGGTTTCACTGGTAAGTTTAACGGGTCAAGGTTTCACGGGTAAGTTTCACGGGTAAGTTTTACGGGTATGTTTTACAGGTGACGTTTCACGGGTAAGTTTCACGGGTAAGTTTCACGGGTATGTTTCACGGGTGACATTTCACGGATCTAGGTTTCACTGGTAAGTTTCACGGGTCAAGGTTTCACGGGTAAGTTTCACGGGTAAGTTTTACAGGTAAGTTTCACGGGTGACGTTTCACGGGTCTAGGTTTCACTGGAAAGTTTCACGGGTCAAGGATTCACGGGTAAGTTTCACGGGTAAGTTTTACGGGTATGTTTTACAGGTGACGTTTCACGGGTCTAGGTTTCACTGGTAAGTTTCACGGGTCAAGGTTTCACGGGTAAGATTCACGGGTAAGTTTCACGGGTATGTTTCATGGGTGATGTTTCACGGGTCTAGGTTTCACTGGTAAGTTTCACGGGTCAAGGTTTTACGGGTAAGTTTCACGGGTAAGTTTCACGGGTATGTTTCACGGGTGACGTTTCACGGGTCTAGGTTTCACTGGTAAGTTTCACGGGTCAAGGTTTCACGGGTAAGTTTCACGGGTAAGTTTCACGGGTATGTTTCACGGGTGACGTTTCACGGGTCTAGGTTTCACTAGTAAGTTTCACGGGTCAAGGTTTCACGGGTAAGTTTCACGGGTAAGTTTCACGGGTATGTTTCACGGGTGACGTTTCACGGGTCTAGGTTTCACTGGTAAGTTTCACGGGTCAAGGTTTCACGGGTAAGTTTCACGGGTAAGTTTCACGGGTATGTTTCACGGGTGACGTTTCACGGGTCTAGGTTTCACTGGTAAGTTTCACGGGTCAAGGTTTCACGGGTAAGTTTCACGGGTAAGTTTCACGGGTATGTTTCACGGGTGACGTTTCACGGGTCTAGGTTTCACTGGTAAGTTTCACGGGTCAAGGTTTTACGGGTAAGTTTCACGGGTAAGTTTCACGGGTATGTTTCACGGGTGACGTTTCACGGGTCTAGGTTTCACTGGTAAGTTTCACGGGTCAAAGTTTCACGGGTAAGTTTTACGGGTAAGTTTCACGGGTAAGTTTCACGGGTATGTTTCACGGGTGACGTTTCACGGGTCTAAGTTTCACTGGTAAGTTTCACGGGTCAAGGTTTTACGGGTAAGTTTCACGGGTAAGTTTTACGCGTAAGTTTCACGGGTGACGTTTCACGGGTCTAGGTTTCACTGGTAAGTTTTACGGGTCAAGGTTTCACGGGTAAGTTTCACGGGTAAGTTTTACGGGTAAGTTTCACGGGTGACGTTTCACGGGTCTAGGTTTCACTGGTAAGTTTCACGGGTCTAGGTTTCACTGGTAAGTTTCACGGGTCAAGGTTTCACGGGTAAGTTTCACGGGTATGTTTCACGGGTGACGTTTCACGGGTCTAGGTTTCACTGGAAAGTTTCACGGATCAAGGTTTCACGGGTAAGTTTCACGGGTAAGTTTCACGGGTAAGTTTTACGGGTATGTTTTACAGGTGACGTTTCACGGGTCTAGGTTTCACTGGTAAGTTTCACGGGTCAAGGTTTCACGGGTAAGTTTCACGGGTAAGTTTCACGGGTATGTTTCATGGGTGATGTTTTACGGGTCTAGGTTTCACTGGTAAGTTTTACGGGTCAAGGTTTCACGGGTAAGTTTCACGGGTATGTTTCACGGGTGACGTTTCACGGGTCTAGGTTTCACTGGAAAGTTTCACGGATCAAGGTTTCACGGGTAAGTTTCACGGGTAAGTTTCACGGGTAAGTTTTACGGGTATGTTTTACAGGTGACGTTTCACGGGTCTAGGTTTCACTGGTAAGTTTCACGGGTCAAGGTTTCACGGGTAAGTTTCACGGGTAAGTTTCACGGGTATGTTTCATGGGTGATGTTTCACGGGTCTAGGTTTTACTGGTAAGTTTCACGGGTCTAGGTTTCACGGTTAAGTTTCACGGGTAAGTTTCACGGGTGACGTTTCACGGGTCTAGGTTTCACTGGTAAGTTTCACGGGTATGTTTCACGGGTGACGTTTCACGGGTCTAGGTTTCACTGGTAAGTTTCACGGGTCAAGGTTTCACGGGTAAGTTTCACGGGTAAGTTTCACGGGTATGTTTCACGGATGACGTTTCACGGGTCTTGGTTTCACTGGTAAGTTTCATGGGTCAAGGTTTCACGGGTAAGTTTCACGGGTAAGTTTTACGGGTATGTTTTACAGGTGACGTTTCACGGGTAAGTTTCACGGGTAAGTTTCACGGGTATGTTTCACGGGTGACGTTTCACGGGTCTTGGTTTCACTGGTAAGTTTCACGGGGCAAGGTTTCACGGGTAAGTTTCACGGGTATGTTTCACGGGTGACGTTTCACGGGTCTAGGTTTCACTGGTAAGTTTCACGGGTCAAGGTTTTACGGGTAAGTTTCACGGGTAAGTTTTACGGGTAAGTTTCACGGGTCTAGGTTTCACTGGTAAGTTTCACGGGTCAAGGTTTCACGGGTAAGTTTCACGGGTAAGTTTCACGGGTATGTTTCACGGGTGACGTTTCACGGGTCTAGGTTTCACTGGAAAGTTTCACGGATCAAGGTTTCACGGGTAAGTTTCACGGGTAAGTTTCACGGGTATGTTTCACGGGTGACGTTTCACGGGTCTAGGTTTCACTGGAAAGTTTCACGGATCATGGTTTCACGGGTAAGTTTCACGGGTAAGTTTCACGGGTAAGTTTTACGGGTATGTTTTACAGGTGACGTTTCACGGGTCTAGGTTTCACTGGTAAGTTTCACGGGTCAAGGTTTCACGGGTAAGTTTCACGGGTAAGTTTCACGGGTATGTTTCATGGGTGATGTTTCACGGGTCTAAGTTTTACTGGTAAGTTTCACGGGTCAAGGTTTCACGGGTAAGTTTCACGGGTAAGTTTCACGGGTAAGTTTCACGGGTGACGTTTCACGGGTCTAGGTTGCACTGGTAAGTTTCACGGGTATGTTTCACGGGTGACGTTTCACGGGTCTAGGTTTCACTGGTAAGTTTCACGGGTCAAGGTTTCACGGGTAAGTTTCACGGGTAAGTTTCACGGGTATGTTTCACGGATGACGTTTCACGGGTCTTGGTTTCACTGGTAAGTTTCACGGGTCAAGGTTTCACGGGTAAGTTTCACGGGTAAGTTTTACGGGTATGTTTTACAGGTGACGTTTCACGGGTAAGTTTCACGGGTAAGTTTCACGGGTATGTTTCACGGGTGACGTTTCACGGGTCTAGGTTTCACTGGTAAGTTTCACGGGTCAAGGTTTCACGGGTAAGTTTCACTGGTAAGTTTTACGGGTAAGTTTCACGGGTGACGTTTCACGGGTCTAGGTTTCACTGGAAAGTTTCACGGGTCAAGGATTCACGGGTAAGTTTCACGGGTAAGTTTTACGGGTATGTTTTACAGGTGACGTTTCACGGGTCTAGGTTTCACTGGTAAGTTTCACGGGTCAAGGTTTTACGGGTAAGTTTCACGGGTAAGTTTCACGGGTATGTTTCACGGGTGACGTTTCACGGGTCTAGGTTTCACTGGTAAGTTTCACGGGTAAGTTTCACGGGTCAAGGTTTCACTGGTAAGTTTCACGGGTCAAGGTTTCACGGGTAAGTTTCACGGGTATGTTTCACGGGTGACGTTTCACGGGTCTAGGTTTCACTGGTAAGTTTCACGGGTCAAGGTTTCACGGGTAAGTTTCACGGGTAAGTTTTACGGGTAAGTTTCACGGGTGACGTTTCACGGGTCTAGGTTTCACTGGTAAGTTTCACGGGTCAAGGTTTCACGGGTAAGTTTCACGGGTAAGTTTCACGGGTAAGTTTTACGGGTATGTTTTACAGGTGACGTTTCACGGGTCTAGGTTTCACTGGTAAGTTTCACGGGTCAAGGTTTCACGGGTAAGTTTCACGGGTAAGTTTCACGGGTATGTTTAATGGGTGATGTTTCACGGGTCTAGGTTTCACTGGTAAGTTTCACGGGTCAAGGTTTCACGGGTAAGTTTCACGGGTAAGTTTCACGGGTATGTTTCACGGGTGACGTTTCACGGGTCTAGGTTTCACTGGAAAGTTTCACGGGTCAAGGTTTCACGGGTAAGTTTCACGGGTAAGTTTTACGGGTATGTTTTACAGGTGACGTTTCACGGGTCTAGGTTTCACTGGTAAGTTTCACGGGTCAAGGTTTCACGGGTAAGTTTCACGGGTAAGTTTCACGGGTATGTTTCATGGGTGATGTTTCACGGGTCTAGGTTTCACTGGTAAGTTTCACGGGTCAAGGTTTTACGGGTAAGTTTCACGGGTAAGTTTCATGGGTATGTTTTACGGGTGACGTTTCACGGGTCTAGGTTTCACTGGTAAGTTTCACGGGTCAAGGTTTCACGGGTAAGTTTCACGGGTAAGTTTCACGGGTATGTTTCACGGGTGACGTTTCACGGGTCTAGGTTTCATTGGTAAGTTTCACGGGTCAAGGTTTCACGGGTAAGTTTCACGGGTAAGTTTCACGGGTATGTTTCACGGGTGACGTTTCACGGGTCTAGGTTCCACTGGTAAGTTTCACGGGTCAAGGTTTCACGGGTAAGTTTCACGGGTAAGTTTCACGGGTATGTTTCACGGGTGACGTTTTACGGGTCAAGGTTTCACGGGTAAGTTTCACGGGTAAGTTTTACGGGTAAGTTTCACGGGTGACGTTTCACGGGTCTAGGTTTTACTGGTAAGTTTCACGGGTCAAGGTTTCACGGGTAAGTTTCACGGGTAAGTTTCACGGGTAAGTTTCACGGGTGACCTTTCACGGGTCTAGGTTTCACTGGTAAGTTTCACGGGTCAAGGTTTCACGGGTAAGTTTCACGTGTAAGTTTCACGGGTGACGTTTCACGGGTCTAGGTTTCACTGGTAAGTTTCACGGGTCAAGGTTTCACGGGTAAGTTTTACGGGTAAGTTTCACGGGTGACGTTTTACGGGTCTAGGTTTCCCTGGTAAGTTTCACGGGTCAAGGTTTCACGGGTAAGTTTCACAGGTAAGTTTCACGGGTAAGTTTCTCGGGTGACGTTTCACGGGTCTAGGTTTCACTGGTAAGTTTCACGGGTCAAGGTTTCACGGGTAAGTTTCACGGGTAAGTTTCACGGGTGACGTTCCACGGGTCTTGGTTTCACTGGTAAATTTCACGTGTCAAGGTTTCACGGGTAAGTTTCACGGGTAAGTTTTACGGGTATGTTTTACAGGTGACGTTTCACGGGTAAGTTTCACGGGTAAGTTTCACGGGTGACGTTTCACGGGTCTAGGTTTCACTGGTAAGTTTCACGGGTATGTTTCACGGGTGACGTTTCACGGGTCTAGGTTTCACTGGTAAGTTTCACGGGTCAAGGTTTCACGGGTAAGTTTCACGGGTAAGTTTCACGGGTATGTTTCACGGATGACGTTTCACGGGTCTTGGTTTCACTGGTAAGTTTCACGGGTCAAGGTTTCAAGGGTAAGTTTCACGGGTAAGTTTTACGGGTATGTTTTACAGGTGACGTTTCACGGGTAAGTTTCACGGGTAAGTTTCACGGGTGACGTTTCACGGGTCTAGGTTTCACTGGTAAGTTTCACGGGTCAAGATTTTACGGGTAAGTTTCACGGGTAAGTTTCACGAGTATGTTTCACGGGTGACGTTTCACGGGTCTAGGTTTCACTGGTAAGTTTCACGGGTCAAGGTTTTACGGGTAAGTTTCACGGGTAAGTTTTACGGGTAAGTTTCACGGGTGACGTTTCACGGGTCTAGGTTTCACTGGTAAGTTTCACGGGTCAAGGTTTCACGGGTAAGTTTCACGGGTAAGTTTTACGGGTAAGTTTCACGGGTGACGTTTCACGGGTCTAGGTTTCACTGGTAAGTTTCACGGGTCAAGGTTTCACGGGTAAGTTTCACGGGTAAGTTTCACGGGTATGTTTCACGGGTGACGTTTCACGGGTCTTGGTTTCACTGGTAAGTTTCACGGGTCAAGGTATTACGGGTCAAGGTTTCACGGGTAAGTTTCACGGGTATGTTTCACGGGTGACGTTTCACGGGTCTAGGTTTCACTGGTAAGTTTCACGGGTCAAGGTTTCACGGGTAAGTTTCACGGGTAAGTTTCACGGGTATGTTTCATGGGTGATGTTTCACGGGTCTAGGTTTCACTGGTAAGTTTCACGGGTCAACGTTTCACGGGTAAGTTTCACGGGTAAGTTTCACGGGTATGTTTCACGGGTGACGTTTCACGGGTCTAGGTTTCACTGGAAAGTTTCACGGGTCAAGGTTTCACAGATAAGTTTCACGGGTAAGTTTTACGGGTATGTTTTACAGGTGACGTTTCACGGGTCTAGGTTTCACTGGTAAGTTTCACGGGTCAAGGTTTCACGGGTAAGTTTCACGGGTATGTTTCATGGGTGATGTTTCACGGGTCTAGGTTTCACTGGTAAGTTTCACGGGTCAAGGTTTTACGGGTAAGTTTCACGGGTAAGTTTCACGGGTATGTTTTACGGGTGACGTTTCACGGGTCTAGGTTTCACTGGTAAGTTTCACGGGTCAAGGTTTCACGGGTAAGTTTCACGGGTAAGTTTCACGGGTATGTTTCACGGGTGACGTTTCACGGGTCTAGGTTTCACTGGTAAGTTTCACGAGTCAAGGTTTCACGGGTAAGTTTCACGGGTAAGTTTTACGGGTAAGTTTCACGGGTGACGTTTCACGGGTCTAGGTTTCACTGTAAAGTTTCACGGGTCAAGGATTCACGGGTAAGTTTCACGGGTAAGTTTTACGGGTATGTTTTACAGGTGACGTTTCACGGGTCTAGGTTTCACTGGTAAGTTTCACGGGTCAAGGTTTCACGGGTAAGTTTCACGGGTAAGTTTCACGGGTATGTTTCATGGGTGATGTTTCACGGGTCTAGGTTTCACTGGTAAGTTTCACGGGTCAAGGTTTTACGGGTAAGTTTCACGGGTAAGTTTCACGGGGATGTTTCACGGGTGACGTTTCACGGGTCTAGGTTTCGCTGGTAAGTTTCACGGGTCAAGGTTTCACGGGTAAGTTTCACGGGTAAGTTTCACGGGTATGTTTCACGGGTGACGTTTCACGGGTCTAGGTTTCACTAGTAAGTTTCACGGGTCAAGGTTTCACGGGTAAGTTTTACGGGTAAGTTTCACGGGTATGTTTCATGGGTGATGTTTCACGGGTCTAGGTTTTACTGGTAAGTTTCACGGGTCAAGGTTTCACGGGTAAGTTTCACGGGTAAGTTTCACGGGTCTAGGTTTCACTGGTAAGTTTCACGGGTATGTTTCACGGGTAAGTTTTACGGGTATGTTTTACAGGTGACGTTTCACGGGTCTAGGTTTCACTTTTAAGTTTCACGGGTCAAGGTTTCACGGGTAAGTTTCACGGGTAAGTTTCACGGGTATGTTTCACGGGTGACGTTTCACGGGTCTAGGTTTCACTGGAAAGTTTCACGGATCAAGGTTTCACGGGTAAGTTTCACGGGTAAGTTTCACGGGTAAGTTTTACGGGTATGTTTTACAGGTGACGTTTCACGGGTATAGGTTTCACTGGTAAGTTTCACGGGTCAAGGTTTCACGGGTAAGTTTCACGGGTAAGTTTCACGGGTATGTTTCATGGGTGATGTTTCACGGGTCTAGGTTTTACTGGTAAGTTTCACGGGTCAAGGTTTCACGGGTAAGTTTCACGGGTAAGTTTCACGGGTAAGTTTTACGGGTGACGTTTCACGGGTCTAGGTTTCACTGGTAAGTTTCACGGGTATGTTTCACGGGTGACGTTTCACGGGTCTAGGTTTCACTGGTAAGTTTCACGGGTCAAGGTTTCACGGGTAAGTTTCACGGGTAAGTTTCACGGGTAAGTTTCACGGGTATGTTTCACGGATGACGTTTCACGGGTCTTGGTTTCACTGGTAAGTTTCACGGGTCAAGGTTTCACGGGTAAGTTTCACGGGTAAGTTTCACGGGTATGTTTCACGGGTGACGTTTCACGGGTAAGTTTTACGGGTAAGTTTCACGGGTGACGTTTCACGGGTCTAGGTTTCACTGGAAAGTTTCACGGGTCAAGGATTCACGGGTAAGTTTCACGGGTAAGTTTTACGGGTATGTTTCACGGGTGACGTTTCACGGGTCTAGGTTTCACTGGTAAGTTTCACGGGTCAAGGTTTCACGGGTAAGTTTCACGGGTAAGTTTTACGGGTAAGTTTCACGGGTGACGTTTCACGGGTCTAGGTTTCACTGGAAAGTTTCACGGGTCAAGGATTCACGGGTAAGTTTCACGGGTAAGTTTTACGGGTATGTTTCACGGGTGACGTTTCACGGGTCTAGGTTTCACTGGTAAGTTTCACGGGTCAAGGTTTTACGGGTAAGTTTCACGGGTAAGTTTCACGGGTATGTTTCACGGGTGACGTTTCACGGGTCTAGGTTTCACTGGTAAGTTTCACGGGTCAAGGTTTCACGGGTAAGTTTCACGGGTAAGTTTTACGGGTAAGTTTCACGGGTGACGTTTCACGGGTCTAGGTTTCACTGGAAAGTTTCACGGGTCAAGGATTCACGGGTAAGTTTCACGGGTAAGTTTTACGGGTATGTTTCACGGGTGACGTTTCACGGGTCTAGGTTTCACTGGTAAATTTCACGGGTCAAGGTTTTACGGGTAAGTTTCACGGGTAAGTTTCACGGGTATGTTTCACGGGTGACGTTTCACGGGTCTAGGTTTCACTGGTAAGTTTCACGGGTCAAGGTTTCACGGGTAGGTTTCACGGGTAAGTTTCACGGGTATGTTTCACGGGTGACGTTTCACGGGTCTAGGTTTCACTGGAAAGTTTCACGGATCATGGTTTCACGGGTAAGTTTCACGGGTAAGTTTCACGGGTAAGTTTTACGGGTATGTTTTACAGGTGACGTTTCACGGGTCTAGGTTTCACTGGTAAGTTTCACGGGTCAAGGTTTCACGGGTAAGTTTCACGGGTAAGTTTCACGGGTATGTTTCATGGGTGATGTTTCACGGGTCTAGGTTTTACTGGTAAGTTTCACGGGTCAAGGTTTCACGGGTAAGTTTCACGGGTAAGTTTCACGGGTAAGTTTCACGGGTAAGTTTCACGGGTGACGTTTCACGGGGCTAGGTTTCACTGGTAAGTTTCACGGGTATGTTTCACGGGTGACGTTTCACGGGTCTAGGTTTCACTGGTAAGTTTCACGGGTCAAGGTTTCACGGGTAAGTTTCACGGGTAAGTTTCACGGGTATGTTTCACGGATGACGTTTCACGGGTCTTGGTTTCACTGGTAAGTTTCACGGGTCAAGGTTTCACGGGTAAGTTTCACGGGTAAGTTTTACGGGTATGTTTTACAGGTGACGTTTCACGGGTAAGTTTCACGGGTATGTTTCACGGGTGACGTTTCACGGGTCTAGGTTTCACTGGTAAGTTTCACGGGTCAAGGTTTCACGGGTAAGTTTCACGGGTAAGTTTTACGGGTAAGTTTCACGGGTGACGTTTCACGGGTCTAGGTTTCACTGGAAAGTTTCACGGGTCAAGGATTCACGGGTAAGTTTCACGGGTAAGTTTTACGGGTATGTTTTACAGGTGACGTTTCACGGGTCTAGGTTTCACTGGTAAGTTTCACGGGTAAGTTTCACGGGTATGTTTCACGGGTGACGTTTCACGGGTCTAGGTTTCACTGGTAAGTTTCACGGGTCAAGGATTCACGGGTAAGTTTCACGGGTAAGTTTCACGGGTATGTTTCACGGGTGACGTTTCACGGGTCTTGGTTTCACTGGTAAGTTTCACGGGTCAAGGTTTCACGGGTAAGTTTCACGGGTATGTTTCACGGGTGACGTTTCACGGGTCTAGGTTTCACTGGTAAGTTTCACGGGTCAAGGTTTTACGGGTAAGTTTCACGGGTAAGTTTCACGGGTATGTTTCACGGGTGACGTTTCACGGGTCTAGGTTTCACTGGTAAGTTTCACGGGTCAAGGTTTCACGGGTAAGTTTCACGGGTAAGTTTCACGGGTATGTTGCACGGGTGACGTTTCACGGGTCTAGGTTTCACTGGTAAGTTTCACGGGTCAAGGATTCACGGGTAAGTTTCACGGGTATGTTTCACGGGTGACGTTTCACGGGTCTTGGTTTCACTGGTAAGTTTCACGGGTCAAGGTTTCACGGGTAAGTTTCACGGGTATGTTTCACGGGTGACGTTTCACGGGTCTAGGTTTCACTGGTAAGTTTCACGGGTCAAGGTTTTACGGGTAAGTTTCACGGGTAAGTTTCACGGGTATGTTTCACGGGTGACGTTTCACGGGTCTAGGTTTCACTGGTAAGTTTCACGGGTCAAGGTTTCACGGGTAAGTTTCACGGGTAAGTTTCACGGGTATGTTTCACGGGTGACGTTTCACGGGTCTAGGTTTCACTGGAAAGTTTCACGGATCAAGGTTTCACGGGTAAGTTTCACGGGTAAGTTTCACGGGTAAGTTTTACGGGTATGTTTTACAGGTGACGTTTCACGGGTCTAGGTTTCACTGGTAAGTTTCACGGGTCAAGGTTTCACGGGTAAGTTTCACGGGTAAGTTTCACGGGTCTAGGTTTTACTGGTAAGTTTCACGGGTCAAGGTTTCACGGGTAAGTTTCACGGGTAAGTTTCACGGGTAAGTTTTACGGGTGACGTTTCACGGGTCTAGGTTTCACTGGTAAGTTTCACGGGTATGTTTCACGGGTGACGTTTCACGGGTCTAGGTTTCACTGGTAAGTTTCACGGGTCAAGGTTTCACGGGTAAGTTTTACGGGTAAGTTTCACGGGTATGTTTCACGGATGACGTTTCACGGGTCTTGGTTTCACTGGTAAGTTTCACGGGTCAAGGTTTCACGGGTAAGTTTCACGGGTAAGTTTTACGGGTATGTTTTACAGGTGACGTTTCACGGGTAAGTTTCACGGGTAAGTTTCACGGGTATGTTTCACGGGTGACGTTTCACGGGTCTAGGTTTCACTGGTAAGTTTCACGGGTCAAGGTTTCACGGGTAAGTTTCACGGGTAAGTTTTACAGGTAAGTTTCACGGGTAACGTTTCACGGGTCTAGGTTTCACTGGAAAGTTTCACGGGTCAAGGATTCACGGGTAAGTTTCACGGGTAAGTTTTACGGGTATGTTTTACAGGTGACGTTTCACGGGTCTAGGTTTCACTGGTAAGTTTCACGGGTAAGTTTCACGGGTATGTTTCACGGGTGACGTTTCACGAGTCTAGGTTTCACTGGTAAGTTTCACGGGTCAAGGATTCACGGGTAAGTTTCACGGGTATGTTTCACGGGTGACGTTTCACGGGTCTTGGTTTCACTGGTAAGTTTCACGGGTCAAGGTTTCACGGGTAAGTTTCACGGGTATGTTTCACGGGTGACGTTTCACGGGTCTAGGTTTCACTGGTAAGTTTCACGGGTCAAGGTTTCACGGGTAAGTTTCACGGGTAAGTTTTACGGGTAAGTTTCACGGGTCTAGGTTTCACTGGTAAGTTTCACGGGTCAAGGTTTCACGGGTAAGTTTCACGGGTAAGTTTCACGGGTATGTTTCACGGGTGACGTTTCACGGGTCTAGGTTTCACTGGAAAGTTTCACGGATCAAGGTTTCACGGGTAAGTTTCACGGGTAAGTTTCACGGGTAAGTTTTACGGGTATGTTTTACAGGTGACGTTTCACGGGTAAGTTTCACGGGTATGTTTCACGGGTGACGTTTCACGGGTCTAGGTTTCACTGGTAAGTTTCACGGGTCAAGGTTTCACGGGTAAGTTTCACGGGTAAGTTTCACGGGTATGTTTCACGGGTGACGTTTCACGGGTCTAGGTTTCACTGGTAAGTTTCACGGGTCAAGGATTCACGGGTAAGTTTCACGGGTAAGTTTCACGGGTATGTTTCACGGGTGACGTTTCACGGGTCTTGGTTTCACTGGTAAGTTTCACGGGTCAAGGTTTCACGGGTAAGTTTCACGGGTATGTTTCACGGGTGACGTTTCACGGGTCTAGGTTTCACTGGTAAGTTTCACGGGTCAAGGTTTTACGGGTAAGTTTCACGGGTAAGTTTCACGGGTATGTTTCACGGGTGACGTTTCACGGGTCTAGGTTTCACTGGTAAGTTTCACGGGTCAAGGTTTCACGGGTAAGTTTCACGGGTAAGTTTCACGGGTATGTTTCACGGGTGACGTTTCACGGGTCTAGGTTTCACTGGTAAGTTTCACGGGTCAAGGATTCACGGGTAAGTTTCACGGGTAAGTTTCACGGGTATGTTTCACGGGTGACGTTTCACGGGTCTTGGTTTCACTGGTAAGTTTCACGGGTCAAGGTTTCACGGGTAAGTTTCACGGGTATGTTTCACGGGTGACGTTTCACGGGTCTAGGTTTCACTGGTAAGTTTCACGGGTCAAGGTTTTACGGGTAAGTTTCACGGGTAAGTTTCACGGGTATGTTTCACGGGTGACGTTTCACGGGTCTAGGTTTCACTGGTAAGTTTCACGGGTCAAGGTTTCACGGGTAAGTTTCACGGGTAAGTTTCACGGGTATGTTTCACGGGTAACGTTTCACGGGTCTAGGTTTCACTGGTAAGTTTCACGGGTCAAGGATTCACGGGTAAGTTTCACGGGTATGTTTCACGGGTGACGTTTCACGGGTCTTGGTTTCACTGGTAAGTTTCACGGGTCAAGGTTTCACGGGTAAGTTTCACGGGTATGTTTCACGGGTGACGTTTCACGGGTCTAGGTTTCACTGGTAAGTTTCACGGGTCAAGGTTTTACGGGTAAGTTTCACGGGTAAGTTTCACGGGTATGTTTCACGGGTGACGTTTCACGGGTGACGTTTCACGGGTCTAGGTTTCACTGGTAAGTTTCACGGGTCAAGGTTTCACGGGTAAGTTTCACGGGTTAGTTTCACGGGTATGTTTCACGGGTGACATTTCACGGGTCTAGGTTTCACTGGTAAGTTTCACGGGTCAAGGTTTCACGGGTAAGTTTCACGGGTAAGTTTCACGGGTATGTTTCACGGGTGACGTTTCACGGGTCTAGGTTTCACTGGTAAGTTTCACGGGTCAAGGATTCACGGGTAAGTTTCACGGGTAAGTTTCACGGGTATGTTTCACGGGTGACGTTTCACGGGTCTTGGTTTCACTGGTAAGTTTCACGGGTCAAGGTTTCACGGGTAAGTTTCACGGGTATGTTTCACGGGTGACGTTTCACGGGTCTAGGTTTCACTGGTAAGTTTCACGGGTCAAGGTTTTACGGGTAAGTTTCACGGGTAAGTTTCACGGGTATGTTTCACGGGTGACGTTTCACGGGTCTAGGTTTCACTGGTAAGTTTCACGGGTCAAGGTTTCACGGGTAAGTTTCACGGGTAAGTTTCACGGGTATGTTTCACGGGTGACGTTTCACGGGTCTAGGTTTCACTGGTAAGTTTCACGGGTCAAGGATTCACGGGTAAGTTTCACGGGTAAGTTTCACGGGTATGTTTCACGGGTGACGTTTCACGGGTCTTGGTTTCACTGGTAAGTTTCACGGGTCAAGGTTTCACGGGTAAGTTTCACGGGTATGTTTCACGGGTGACGTTTCACGGGTCTAGGTTTCACTGGTAAGTTTCACGGGTCAAGGTTTTACGGGTAAGTTTCACGGGTAAGTTTCACGGGTATGTTTCACGGGTGACGTTTCACGGGTCTAGGTTTCACTGGTAAGTTTCACGGGTCAAGGTTTCACGGGTAAGTTTCACGGGTAAGTTTCACGGGTATGTTTCACGGGTGACGTTTCACGGGTCTAGGTTTCACTGGTAAGTTTCACGGGTCAAGGATTCACGGGTAAGTTTCACGGGTAAGTTTCACGGGTATGTTTCACGGGTGACGTTTCACGGGTCTTGGTTTCACTGGTAAGTTTCACGGGTCAAGGTTTCACGGGTAAGTTTCACGGGTATGTTTCACGGGTGACGTTTCACGGGTCTAGGTTTCACTGGTAAGTTTCACGGGTCAAGGTTTTACGGGTAAGTTTCACGGGTAAGTTTCACGGGTATGTTTCACGGGTGACGTTTCACGGGTCTAGGTTTCACTGGTAAGTTTCACGGGTCAAGGTTTCACGGGTAAGTTTCACGGGTAAGTTTCACGGGTATGTTTCACGGGTGACGTTTCACGGGTCTAGGTTTCACTGGAAAGTTTCACGGATCAAGGTTTCACGGGTAAGTTTCACGGGTAAGTTTCACGGGTAAGTTTTACGGGTATGTGTTACAGGTGACGTTTCACGGGTATAGGTTTCACTGGTAAGTTTCACGGGTCAAGGTTTCACGGGTAAGTTTCACGGGTAAGTTTCACGAGTATGTTTCATGGGTGATGTTTCACGGGTCTAGGTTTTACTGGTAAGTTTCACGGGTCAAGGTTTCACGGGTAAGTTTCACGGGTAAGTTTCACGGGTAAGTTTTACGGGTGACGTTTCACGGGTCTAGGTTTCACTGGTAAGTTTCACGGGTATGTTTCACGGGTGACGTTTCACGGGTCTAGGTTTCACTGGTAAGTTTCACGGGTCAAGGTTTCACGGGTAAGTTTCACGGGTAAGTTTCACGGGTAAGTTTCACGGGTATGTTTCACGGATGACGTTTCACGGGTCTTGGTTTCACTGGTAAGTTTCACGGGTCAAGGTTTCACGGGTAAGTTTCACGGGTAAGTTTTACGGGTATGTTTTACAGGTGACGTTTCAAGGGTAAGTTTCACGGGTAAGTTTCACGGGTATGTTTCACGGGTGACGTTTCACGGGTCTAGGTTTCACTGGTAAGTTTCACGGGTCAAGGTTTCACGGGTAAGTTTCACGGGTAAGTTTTACGGGTAAGTTTCACGGGTGACGTTTCACGGGTCTATGTTTCACTGGAAAGTTTCACGGGTCAAGGATTCACGGGTAAGTTTCACGGGTAAGTTTTACGGGTATGTTTCACGGGTGACGTTTCACGGGTCTAGGTTTCACTGGTAAGTTTCACGGGTCAAGGTTTTACGGGTAAGTTTCACGGGTAAGTTTCACGGGTATGTTTCACGGGTGACGTTTCACGGGTCTAGGTTTCACTGGTAAGTTTCACGGGTCAAGGTTTCACGGGTAAGTTTCACGGGTAAGTTTTACGGGTAAGTTTCACGGGTGACGTTTCACGGGTCTAGGTTTCACTGGAAAGTTTCACGGGTCAAGGATTCACGGGTAAGTTTCACGGGTAAGTTTTACGGGTATGTTTCACGGGTGACGTTTCACGGGTCTAGGTTTCACTGGTAAGTTTCACGGGTCAAGGTTTTACGGGTAAGTTTCACGGGTAAGTTTCACGGGTATGTTTTACGGGTGACGTTTCACGGGTCTAGGTTTCACTGGTAAGTTTCACGGGTCAAGGTTTCACGGGTAAGTTTCACGGGTAAGTTTTACGGTTATGTTTCACGGGTGACGTTTCACGGGTCTAGGTTTCACTGGAAAGTTTCACGGATCATGGTTTCACGGGTAAGTTTCACGGGTAAGTTTCACGGGTAAGTTTTACGGGTATGTTTTACAGGTGACGTTTCACGGGTCTAGGTTTCACTGGTAAGTTTCACGGGTCAAGGTTTCACGGGTAAGTTTCACGGGTAAGTTTCACGGGTATGTTTCATGGGTGATGTTTCACGGGTCTAGGTTTTACTGGTAAGTTTCACGGGTCAAGGTTTCACGGGTAAGTTTCACGGGTAAGTTTCACGGGTAAGTTTCACGGGTGACGTTTCACGGGTCTAGGTTTCACTGGTAAGTTTCACGGGTATGTTTCACGGGTGACGTTTCACGGGTCTAGGTTTCACTGGTAAGTTTCACGGGTCAAGGTTTCACGGGTAAGTTTCACGGGTAAGTTTCACGGGTATGTTTCACGGATGACGTTTCACGGGTCTTGGTTTCACTGGTAAGTTTCACGGGTCAAGGTTTCACGGGTAAGTTTCACGGGTAAGTTTTACGGGTATGTTTTACAGGTGACGTTTCACGGGTAAGTTTCACGGGTAAGTTTCACGGGTATGTTTCACGGGTGACGTTTCACGGGTCTAGGTTTCACTGGTAAGTTTCACGGGTCAAGGTTTCACGGGTAAGTTTCACGGGTAAGTTTTACGGGTAAGTTTCACGGGTGACGTTTCACGGGTCTAGGTTTCACTGGAAAGTTTCACGGGTCAAGGATTCACGGGTAAGTTTCACGGGTAAGTTTTACGGGTATGTTTTACAGGTGACGTTTCACGGGTCTAGGTTTCACTTGTAAGTTTCACGGGTAAGTTTCACGGGTATGTTTCACGGGTGACGTTTCACGGGTCTAGGTTTCACTGGTAAGTTTCACGGGTCAAGGTTTCACGGGTAAGTTTCACGGGTAAGTTTCACGGGTATGTTTCACGGGTGACGTTTCACGGGTCTAGGTTTCACTGGTAAGTTTCACGGGTCAAGGATTCACGGGTAAGTTTCACGGGTAAGTTTCACGGGTATGTTTCACGGGTGACGTTTCACGGGTCTTGGTTTCACTGGTAAGTTTCACGGGTCAAGGTTTCACGGGTAAGTTTCACGGGTATGTTTCACGGGTGACGTTTCACGGGTCTAGGTTTCACTGGTAAGTTTCACGGGTCAAGGTTTTACGGGTAAGTTTTACGGGTAAGTTTCACGGGTATGTTTCACGGGTGACGTTTCACGGGTCTAGGTTTCACTGGTAAGTTTCACGGGTCAAGGTTTCACGGGTAAGTTTCACGGGTAAGTTTCACGGGTATGTTTCACGGGTGACGTTTCACGGGTCTAGGTTTCACTGGTAAGTTTCACGGGTCAAGGATTCACGGGTAAGTTTCACGGGTAAGTTTCACGGGTATGTTTCACGGGTGACGTTTCACGGGTCTTGGTTTCACTGGTAAGTTTCACGGGTCAAGGTTTCACGGGTAAGTTTCACGGGTATGTTTCACGGGTGACGTTTCACGGGTCTAGGTTTCACTGGTAAGTTTCACGGGTCAAGGTTTTACGGGTAAGTTTCACGGGTAAGTTTCACGGGTATGTTTCACGGGTGACGTTTCACGGGTCTAGGTTTCACTGGTAAGTTTCACGGGTCAAGGTTTCACGGGTAAGTTTCACGGGTAAGTTTCACGGGTATGTTTCACGGGTGACGTTTCACGGGTCTAGGTTTCACTGGAAAGTTTCACGGATCAAGGTTTCACGGGTAAGTTTCACGGGTAAGTTTCACGGGTAAGTTTTACGGGTATGTTTTACAGGTGACGTTTCACGGGTCTAGGTTTCACTGGTAAGTTTCACGGGTCAAGGTTTCACGGGTAAGTTTCACGGGTAAGTTTCACGGGTATGTTTCATGGGTGATGTTTCACGGGTCTAGGTTTTACTGGTAAGTTTCACGGGTCAAGGTTTCACGGGTAAGTTTCACGGGTAAGTTTCACGGGTAAGTTTTACGGGTGACGTTTCACGGGTCTAGGTTTCACTGGTAAGTTTCACGGGTATGTTTCACGGGTGACGTTTCACGGGTCTAGGTTTCACTGGTAAGTTTCACGGGTCAAGGTTTCACGGGTAAGTTTCACGGGTAAGTTTCACGGGTATGTTTCACGGATGACGTTTCACGGGTCTTGGTTTCACTGGTAAGTTTCACGGGTCAAGGTTTCACGGGTAAGTTTCACGGGTAAGTTTTACGGGTATGTTTTACAGGTGACGTTTCACGGGTAAGTTTCACGGGTAAGTTTCACGGGTATGTTTCACGGGTGACGTTTCACGGGTCTAGGTTTCACTGGTAAGTTTCACGGGTCAAGGTTTCACGGGTAAGTTTCACGGGTAAGTTTTACGGGTAAGTTTCACGGGTGACGTTTCACGGGTCTAGGTTTCACTGGAAAGTTTCACGTGTCAAGGATTCACGGGTAAGTTTCACGGGTAAGTTTTACGGGTATGTTTTACAGGTGACGTTTCACGGGTCTAGGTTTCACTGGTAAGTTTCACGGGTAAGTTTCACGGGTATGTTTCACGGGTGACGTTTCACGGGTCTAGGTTTCACTGGTAAGTTTCACGGGTCAAGGATTCACGGGTAAGTTTCACGGGTAAGTTTCACGGGTATGTTTCACGGGTGACGTTTCACGGGTCTTGGTTTCACTGGTAAGTTTCACGGGTCAAGGTTTCACGGGTAAGTTTCACGGGTATGTTTCACGGGTGACGTTTCACGGGTCTAGGTTTCACTGGTAAGTTTCACGGGTCAAGGTTTCACGGGTAAGTTTCACGGGTAAGTTTTACGGGTAAGTTTCACGGGTGACGTTTCACGGGTCTAGGTTTCACTGGTAAGTTTCACGGGTCAAGGTTTCACGGGTAAGTTTCACGGGTAAGTTTCACGGGTATGTTTCACGGGTGACGTTTCACGGGTCTAGGTTTCACTGGAAAGTTTCACGGATCAAGGTTTCACGGGTAAGTTTCACGGGTAAGTTTCACGGGTAAGTTTTACGGGTATGTTTTACAGGTGACGTTTCACGGGTCTAGGTTTCACTGGTAAGTTTCACGGGTCAAGGTTTCACGGGTAAGTTTCACGGGTAAGTTTCACGGGTATGTTTCATGGGTGATGTTTCACGGGTCTAGGTTTTACTTGTAAGTTTCACGGGTCAAGGTTTCACGGGTAAGTTTCACGGGTAACTTTCACGGGTGACGTTTCACGGGTCTAGGTTTCACTGGTAAGTTTCACGGGTATGTTTCACGGGTGACGTTTCACGGGTCTAGGTTTCACTGGTAAGTTTCACGGGTCAAGGTTTCACGGGTAAGTTTCACGGGTAAGTTTCACGGGTATGTTTCACGGATGACGTTTCACGGGTCTTGGTTTCACTGGTAAGTTTAACGGGTCAAGGTTTCACGGGTAAGTTTCACGGGTAAGTTTTACGGGTATGTTTTACAGGTGACGTTTCACGGGTAAGTTTCACGGGTAAGTTTCACGGGTATGTTTCACGGGTGACATTTCACGGATCTAGGTTTCACTGGTAAGTTTCACGGGTCAAGGTTTCACGGGTAAGTTTCACGGGTAAGTTTTACAGGTAAGTTTCACGGGTGACGTTTCACGGGTCTAGGTTTCACTGGAAAGTTTCACGGGTCAAGGATTCACGGGTAAGTTTCACGGGTAAGTTTTACGGGTATGTTTTACAGGTGACGTTTCACGGGTCTAGGTTTCACTGGTAAGTTTCACGGGTCAAGGTTTCACGGGTAAGATTCACGGGTAAGTTTCACGGGTATGTTTCATGGGTGATGTTTCACGGGTCTAGGTTTCACTGGTAAGTTTCACGGGTCAAGGTTTTACGGGTAAGTTTCACGGGTAAGTTTCACGGGTATGTTTCACGGGTGACGTTTCACGGGTCTAGGTTTCACTGGTAAGTTTCACGGGTCAAGGTTTCACGGGTAAGTTTCACGGGTAAGTTTCACGGGTATGTTTCACGGGTGACGTTTCACGGGTCTAGGTTTCACTAGTAAGTTTCACGGGTCAAGGTTTCACGGGTAAGTTTCACGGGTAAGTTTCACGGGTATGTTTCACGGGTGACGTTTCACGGGTCTAGGTTTCACTGGTAAGTTTCACGGGTCAAGGTTTCACGGGTAAGTTTCACGGGTAAGTTTCACGGGTATGTTTCACGGGTGACGTTTCACGGGTCTAGGTTTCACTGGTAAGTTTCACGGGTCAAGGTTTCACGGGTAAGTTTCACGGGTAAGTTTCACGGGTATGTTTCACGGGTGACGTTTCACGGGTCTAGGTTTCACTGGTAAGTTTCACGGGTCAAGGTTTTACGGGTAAGTTTCACGGGTAAGTTTCACGGGTATGTTTCACGGGTGACGTTTCACGGGTCTAGGTTTCACTGGTAAGTTTCACGGGTCAAAGTTTCACGGGTAAGTTTTACGGGTAAGTTTCACGGGTAAGTTTCACGGGTATGTTTCACGGGTGACGTTTCACGGGTCTAAGTTTCACTGGTAAGTTTCACGGGTCAAGGTTTTACGGGTAAGTTTCACGGGTAAGTTTTACGCGTAAGTTTCACGGGTGACGTTTAACGGGTCTAGGTTTCACTGGTAAGTTTTACGGGTCAAGGTTTCACGGGTAAGTTTCACGGGTAAGTTTTACGGGTAAGTTTCACGGGTGACGTTTCACGGGTCTAGGTTTCACTGGTAAGTTTCACGGGTCTAGGTTTCACTGGTAAGTTTCACGGGTCAAGGTTTCACGGGTAAGTTTCACGGGTAAGTTTCACGGGTATGTTTCACGGGTGACGTTTCACGGGTCTAGGTTTCACTGGAAAGTTTCACGGATCAAGGTTTCACGGGTAAGTTTCACGGGTAAGTTTCACGGGTAAGTTTTACGGGTATGTTTTACAGGTGACGTTTCACGGGTCTAGGTTTCACTGGTAAGTTTCACGGGTCAAGGTTTCACGGGTAAGTTTCACGGGTAAGTTTCACGGGTATGTTTCATGGGTGATGTTTCACGGGTCTAGGTTTTACTGGTAAGTTTCACGGGTCTAGGTTTCACGGGTAAGTTTCACGGGTAAGTTTCACGGGTGACGTTTCACGGGTCTAGGTTTCACTGGTAAGTTTCACGGGTATGTTTCACGGGTGACGTTTCACGGGTCTAGGTTTCACTGGTAAGTTTCACGGGTCAAGGTTTCACGGGTAAGTTTCACGGGTAAGTTTCACGGGTATGTTTCACGGATGACGTTTCACGGGTCTTGGTTTCACTGGTAAGTTTCATGGGTCAAGGTTTCACGGGTAAGTTTCACGGGTAAGTTTTACGGGTATGTTTTACAGGTGACGTTTCACGGGTAAGTTTCACGGGTAAGTTTCACGGGTATGTTTCACGGGTGACGTTTCACGGGTCTTGGTTTCACTGGTAAGTTTCACGGGGCAAGGTTTCACGGGTAAGTTTCACGGGTATGTTTCACGGGTGACGTTTCACGGGTCTAGGTTTCACTGGTAAGTTTCACGGGTCAAGGTTTTACGGGTAAGTTTCACGGGTAAGTTTTACGGGTAAGTTTCACGGGTCTAGGTTTCACTGGTAAGTTTCACGGGTCAAGGTTTCACGGGTAAGTTTCACGGGTAAGTTTCACGGGTATGTTTCACGGGTGACGTTTCACGGGTCTAGGTTTCACTGGAAAGTTTCACGGATCAAGGTTTCACGGGTAAGTTTCACGGGTAAGTTTCACGGGTATGTTTCACGGGTGACGTTTCACGGGTCTAGGTTTCATTGGAAAGTTTCACGGATCATGGTTTCACGGGTAAGTTTCACGGGTAAGTTTCACGGGTAAGTTTTACGGGTATGTTTTACAGGTGACGTTTCACGGGTCTAGGTTTCACTGGTAAGTTTCACGGGTCAAGGTTTCACGGGTAAGTTTCACGGGTAAGTTTCACGGGTATGTTTCATGGGTGATGTTTCACGGGTCTAAGTTTTACTGGTAAGTTTCACGGGTCAAGGTTTCACGGGTAAGTTTCACGGGTAAGTTTCACGGGTAAGTTTCACGGGTGACGTTTCACGGGTCTAGGTTGCACTGGTAAGTTTCACGGGTATGTTTCACGGGTGACGTTTCACGGGTCTAGGTTTCACTGGTAAGTTTCACGGGTCAAGGTTTCACGGGTAAGTTTCACGGGTAAGTTTCACGGGTATGTTTCACGGATGACGTTTCACGGGTCTTGGTTTCACTGGTAAGTTTCACGGGTCAAGGTTTCACGGGTAAGTTTCACGGGTAAGTTTTACGGGTATGTTTTACAGGTGACGTTTCACGGGTAAGTTTCACGGGTAAGTTTCACGGGTATGTTTCACGGGTGACGTTTCACGGGTCTAGGTTTCACTGGTAAGTTTCACGGGTCAAGGTTTCACGGGTAAGTTTCACTGGTAAGTTTTACGGGTAAGTTTCACGGGTGACGTTTCACGGGTCTAGGTTTCACTGGAAAGTTTCACGGGTCAAGGATTCACGGGTAAGTTTCACGGGTAAGTTTTACGGGTATGTTTTACAGGTGACGTTTCACGGGTCTAGGTTTCACTGGTAAGTTTCACGGGTCAAGGTTTTACGGGTAAGTTTCACGGGTAAGTTTCACGGGTATGTTTCACGGGTGACGTTTCACGGGTCTAGGTTTCACTGGTAAGTTTCACGGGTAAGTTTCACGGGTCAAGGTTTCACTGGTAAGTTTCACGGGTCAAGGTTTCACGGGTAAGTTTCACGGGTATGTTTCACGGGTGACGTTTCACGGGTCTAGGTTTCACTGGTAAGTTTCACGGGTCAAGGTTTCACGGGTAAGTTTCACGGGTAAGTTTTACGGGTAAGTTTCACGGGTGACGTTTCACGGGTCTAGGTTTCACTGGTAAGTTTCACGGGTCAAGGTTTCACGGGTAAGTTTCACGGGTAAGTTTCACGGGTAAGTTTTACGGGTATGTTTTACAGGTGACGTTTCACGGGTCTAGGTTTCACTGGTAAGTTTCACGGGTCAAGGTTTCACGGGTAAGTTTCACGGGTAAGTTTCACGGGTAAGTTTCACGGGTATGTTTAATGGGTGATGTTTCACGGGTCTAGGTTTCACTGGTAAGTTTCACGGGTCAAGGTTTCACGGGTAAGTTTCACGGGTAAGTTTCACGGGTATGTTTCACGGGTGACGTTTCACGGGTCTAGGTTTCACTGGAAAGTTTCACGGGTCAAGGTTTCACGGGTAAGTTTCACGGGTAAGTTTTACGGGTATGTTTTACAGGTGACGTTTCACGGGTCTAGGTTTCACTGGTAAGTTTCACGGGTCAAGGTTTCACGGGTAAGTTTCACGGGTAAGTTTCACGGGTATGTTTCATGGGTGATGTTTCACGGGTCTAGGTTTCACTGGTAAGTTTCACGGGTCAAGGTTTTACGGGTAAGTTTCACGGGTAAGTTTCACGGGTATGTTTTACGGGTGACGTTTCACGGGTCTAGGTTTCACTGGTAAGTTTCACGGGTCAAGGTTTCACGGGTAAGTTTCACGGGTAAGTTTCACGAGTATGTTTCACGGGTGACGTTTCACGGGTCTAGGTTTCATTGGTAAGTTTCACGGGTCAAGGTTTCACGGGTAAGTTTCACGGGTAAGTTTCACGGGTATGTTTCACGGGTGACGTTTCACGGGTCTAGGTTCCACTGGTAAGTTTCACGGGTCAAGGTTTCACGGGTAAGTTTCACGGGTAAGTTTCACGGGTATGTTTCACGGGTGACGTTTCACGGGTCTTGGTTTCACTGGTAAGTTTCACGGGTCAAGGTTTCACGGGTAAGTTTCACGGGTATGTTTCACGGGTGACGTTTCACGGGTCTAGGTTTCACTGGTAAGTTTCACGGGTCAAGGTTTTACGGGTAAGTTTCACGGGTAAGTTTCACGGGTATGTTTCACGGGTGACGTTTCACGGGTCTAGGTTTCACTGGTAAGTTTCACGGGTCAAGGTTTCACGGGTAAGTTTCACGGGTAAGTTTCACGGGTATGTTTCACGGGTGACGTTTCACGGGTCTAGGTTTCACTGGAAAGTTTCACGGATCAAGGTTTCACGGGTAAGTTTCACGGGTAAGTTTCACGGGTAAGTTTTACGGGTATGTTTTACAGGTGACGTTTCACGGGTCTAGGTTTCACTGGTAAGTTTCACGGGTCAAGGTTTCACGGGTAAGTTTCACGGGTAAGTTTCACGGGTATGTTTCATGGGTGATGTTTCACGGGTCTAGGTTTTACTGGTAAGTTTCACGGGTCAAGGTTTCACGGGTAAGTTTCACGGGTAAGTTTCACGGGTAAGTTTTACGGGTGACGTTTCACGGGTCTAGGTTTCACTGGTAAGTTTCACGGGTATGTTTCACGGGTGACGTTTCACGGGTCTAGGTTTCACTGGTAAGTTTCACGGGTCAAGGTTTCACGGGTAAGTTTCACGGGTAAGTTTCACGGGTATGTTTCACGGATGACGTTTCACGGGTCTTGGTTTCACTGGTAAGTTTCACGGGTCAAGGTTTCACGGGTAAGTTTCACGGGTAAGTTTTACGGGTATGTTTTACAGGTGACGTTTCACGGGTAAGTTTCACGGGTAAGTTTCACGGGTATGTTTCACGGGTGACGTTTCACGGGTCTAGGTTTCACTGGTAAGTTTCACGGGTCAAGGTTTCACGGGTAAGTTTCACGGGTAAGTTTTACGGGTAAGTTTCACGGGTGACGTTTCACGGGTCTAGGTTTCACTGGAAAGTTTCACGTGTCAAGGATTCACGGGTAAGTTTCACGGGTAAGTTTTACGGGTATGTTTTACAGGTGACGTTTCACGGGTCTAGGTTTCACTGGTAAGTTTCACGGGTAAGTTTCACGGGTATGTTTCACGGGTGACGTTTCACGGGTCTAGGTTTCACTGGTAAGTTTCACGGGTCAAGGATTCACGGGTAAGTTTCACGGGTAAGTTTCACGGGTATGTTTCACGGGTGACGTTTCACGGGTCTTGGTTTCACTGGTAAGTTTCACGGGTCAAGGTTTCACGGGTAAGTTTCACGGGTATGTTTCACGGGTGACGTTTCACGGGTCTAGGTTTCACTGGTAAGTTTCACGGGTCAAGGTTTCACGGGTAAGTTTCACGGGTAAGTTTTACGGGTAAGTTTCACGGGTGACGTTTCACGGGTCTAGGTTTCACTGGTAAGTTTCACGGGTCAAGGTTTCACGGGTAAGTTTCACGGGTAAGTTTCACGGGTATGTTTCACGGGTGACGTTTCACGGGTCTAGGTTTCACTGGAAAGTTTCACGGATCAAGGTTTCACGGGTAAGTTTCACGGGTAAGTTTCACGGGTAAGTTTTACGGGTATGTTTTACAGGTGACGTTTCACGGGTCTAGGTTTCACTGGTAAGTTTCACGGGTCAAGGTTTCACGGGTAAGTTTCACGGGTAAGTTTCACGGGTATGTTTCATGGGTGATGTTTCACGGGTCTAGGTTTTACTTGTAAGTTTCACGGGTCAAGGTTTCACGGGTAAGTTTCACGGGTAACTTTCACGGGTGACGTTTCACGGGTCTAGGTTTCACTGGTAAGTTTCACGGGTATGTTTCACGGGTGACGTTTCACGGGTCTAGGTTTCACTGGTAAGTTTCACGGGTCAAGGTTTCACGGGTAAGTTTCACGGGTAAGTTTCACGGGTATGTTTCACGGATGACGTTTCACGGGTCTTGGTTTCACTGGTAAGTTTAACGGGTCAAGGTTTCACGGGTAAGTTTCACGGGTAAGTTTTACGGGTATGTTTTACAGGTGACGTTTCACGGGTAAGTTTCACGGGTAAGTTTCACGGGTATGTTTCACGGGTGACATTTCACGGATCTAGGTTTCACTGGTAAGTTTCACGGGTCAAGGTTTCACGGGTAAGTTTCACGGGTAAGTTTTACAGGTAAGTTTCACGGGTGACGTTTCACGGGTCTAGGTTTCACTGGAAAGTTTCACGGGTCAAGGATTCACGGGTAAGTTTCACGGGTAAGTTTTACGGGTATGTTTTACAGGTGACGTTTCACGGGTCTAGGTTTCACTGGTAAGTTTCACGGGTCAAGGTTTCACGGGTAAGATTCACGGGTAAGTTTCACGGGTATGTTTCATGGGTGATGTTTCACGGGTCTAGGTTTCACTGGTAAGTTTCACGGGTCAAGGTTTTACGGGTAAGTTTCACGGGTAAGTTTCACGGGTATGTTTCACGGGTGACGTTTCACGGGTCTAGGTTTCACTGGTAAGTTTCACGGGTCAAGGTTTCACGGGTAAGTTTCACGGGTAAGTTTCACGGGTATGTTTCACGGGTGACGTTTCACGGGTCTAGGTTTCACTAGTAAGTTTCACGGGTCAAGGTTTCACGGGTAAGTTTCACGGGTAAGTTTCACGGGTATGTTTCACGGGTGACGTTTCACGGGTCTAGGTTTCACTGGTAAGTTTCACGGGTCAAGGTTTCACGGGTAAGTTTCACGGGTAAGTTTCACGGGTATGTTTCACGGGTGACGTTTCACGGGTCTAGGTTTCACTGGTAAGTTTCACGGGTCAAGGTTTCACGGGTAAGTTTCACGGGTAAGTTTCACGGGTATGTTTCACGGGTGACGTTTCACGGGTCTAGGTTTCACTGGTAAGTTTCACGGGTCAAGGTTTTACGGGTAAGTTTCACGGGTAAGTTTCACGGGTATGTTTCACGGGTGACGTTTCACGGGTCTAGGTTTCACTGGTAAGTTTCACGGGTCAAAGTTTCACGGGTAAGTTTTACGGGTAAGTTTCACGGGTAAGTTTCACGGGTATGTTTCACGGGTGACGTTTCACGGGTCTAAGTTTCACTGGTAAGTTTCACGGGTCAAGGTTTTACGGGTAAGTTTCACGGGTAAGTTTTACGCGTAAGTTTCACGGGTGACGTTTAACGGGTCTAGGTTTCACTGGTAAGTTTTACGGGTCAAGGTTTCACGGGTAAGTTTCACGGGTAAGTTTTACGGGTAAGTTTCACGGGTGACGTTTCACGGGTCTAGGTTTCACTGGTAAGTTTCACGGGTCTAGGTTTCACTGGTAAGTTTCACGGGTCAAGGTTTCACGGGTAAGTTTCACGGGTAAGTTTCACGGGTATGTTTCACGGGTGACGTTTCACGGGTCTAGGTTTCACTGGAAAGTTTCACGGATCAAGGTTTCACGGGTAAGTTTCACGGGTAAGTTTCACGGGTAAGTTTTACGGGTATGTTTTACAGGTGACGTTTCACGGGTCTAGGTTTCACTGGTAAGTTTCACGGGTCAAGGTTTCACGGGTAAGTTTCACGGGTAAGTTTCACGGGTATGTTTCATGGGTGATGTTTCACGGGTCTAGGTTTTACTGGTAAGTTTCACGGGTCTAGGTTTCACGGGTAAGTTTCACGGGTAAGTTTCACGGGTGACGTTTCACGGGTCTAGGTTTCACTGGTAAGTTTCACGGGTATGTTTCACGGGTGACGTTTCACGGGTCTAGGTTTCACTGGTAAGTTTCACGGGTCAAGGTTTCACGGGTAAGTTTCACGGGTAAGTTTCACGGGTATGTTTCACGGATGACGTTTCACGGGTCTTGGTTTCACTGGTAAGTTTCATGGGTCAAGGTTTCACGGGTAAGTTTCACGGGTAAGTTTTACGGGTATGTTTTACAGGTGACGTTTCACGGGTAAGTTTCACGGGTAAGTTTCACGGGTATGTTTCACGGGTGACGTTTCACGGGTCTTGGTTTCACTGGTAAGTTTCACGGGGCAAGGTTTCACGGGTAAGTTTCACGGGTATGTTTCACGGGTGACGTTTCACGGGTCTAGGTTTCACTGGTAAGTTTCACGGGTCAAGGTTTTACGGGTAAGTTTCACGGGTAAGTTTTACGGGTAAGTTTCACGGGTCTAGGTTTCACTGGTAAGTTTCACGGGTCAAGGTTTCACGGGTAAGTTTCACGGGTAAGTTTCACGGGTATGTTTCACGGGTGACGTTTCACGGGTCTAGGTTTCACTGGAAAGTTTCACGGATCAAGGTTTCACGGGTAAGTTTCACGGGTAAGTTTCACGGGTATGTTTCACGGGTGACGTTTCACGGGTCTAGGTTTCATTGGAAAGTTTCACGGATCATGGTTTCACGGGTAAGTTTCACGGGTAAGTTTCACGGGTAAGTTTTACGGGTATGTTTTACAGGTGACGTTTCACGGGTCTAGGTTTCACTGGTAAGTTTCACGGGTCAAGGTTTCACGGGTAAGTTTCACGGGTAAGTTTCACGGGTATGTTTCATGGGTGATGTTTCACGGGTCTAAGTTTTACTGGTAAGTTTCACGGGTCAAGGTTTCACGGGTAAGTTTCACGGGTAAGTTTCACGGGTAAGTTTCACGGGTGACGTTTCACGGGTCTAGGTTGCACTGGTAAGTTTCACGGGTATGTTTCACGGGTGACGTTTCACGGGTCTAGGTTTCACTGGTAAGTTTCACGGGTCAAGGTTTCACGGGTAAGTTTCACGGGTAAGTTTCACGGGTATGTTTCACGGATGACGTTTCACGGGTCTTGGTTTCACTGGTAAGTTTCACGGGTCAAGGTTTCACGGGTAAGTTTCACGGGTAAGTTTTACGGGTATGTTTTACAGGTGACGTTTCACGGGTAAGTTTCACGGGTAAGTTTCACGGGTATGTTTCACGGGTGACGTTTCACGGGTCTAGGTTTCACTGGTAAGTTTCACGGGTCAAGGTTTCACGGGTAAGTTTCACTGGTAAGTTTTACGGGTAAGTTTCACGGGTGACGTTTCACGGGTCTAGGTTTCACTGGAAAGTTTCACGGGTCAAGGATTCACGGGTAAGTTTCACGGGTAAGTTTTACGGGTATGTTTTACAGGTGACGTTTCACGGGTCTAGGTTTCACTGGTAAGTTTCACGGGTCAAGGTTTTACGGGTAAGTTTCACGGGTAAGTTTCACGGGTATGTTTCACGGGTGACGTTTCACGGGTCTAGGTTTCACTGGTAAGTTTCACGGGTAAGTTTCACGGGTCAAGGTTTCACTGGTAAGTTTCACGGGTCAAGGTTTCACGGGTAAGTTTCACGGGTATGTTTCACGGGTGACGTTTCACGGGTCTAGGTTTCACTGGTAAGTTTCACGGGTCAAGGTTTCACGGGTAAGTTTCACGGGTAAGTTTTACGGGTAAGTTTCACGGGTGACGTTTCACGGGTCTAGGTTTCACTGGTAAGTTTCACGGGTCAAGGTTTCACGGGTAAGTTTCACGGGTAAGTTTCACGGGTAAGTTTTACGGGTATGTTTTACAGGTGACGTTTCACGGGTCTAGGTTTCACTGGTAAGTTTCACGGGTCAAGGTTTCACGGGTAAGTTTCACGGGTAAGTTTCACGGGTAAGTTTCACGGGTATGTTTAATGGGTGATGTTTCACGGGTCTAGGTTTCACTGGTAAGTTTCACGGGTCAAGGTTTCACGGGTAAGTTTCACGGGTAAGTTTCACGGGTATGTTTCACGGGTGACGTTTCACGGGTCTAGGTTTCACTGGAAAGTTTCACGGGTCAAGGTTTCACGGGTAAGTTTCACGGGTAAGTTTTACGGGTATGTTTTACAGGTGACGTTTCACGGGTCTAGGTTTCACTGGTAAGTTTCACGGGTCAAGGTTTCACGGGTAAGTTTCACGGGTAAGTTTCACGGGTATGTTTCATGGGTGATGTTTCACGGGTCTAGGTTTCACTGGTAAGTTTCACGGGTCAAGGTTTTACGGGTAAGTTTCACGGGTAAGTTTCACGGGTATGTTTTACGGGTGACGTTTCACGGGTCTAGGTTTCACTGGTAAGTTTCACGGGTCAAGGTTTCACGGGTAAGTTTCACGGGTAAGTTTCACGAGTATGTTTCACGGGTGACGTTTCACGGGTCTAGGTTTCATTGGTAAGTTTCACGGGTCAAGGTTTCACGGGTAAGTTTCACGGGTAAGTTTCACGGGTATGTTTCACGGGTGACGTTTCACGGGTCTAGGTTCCACTGGTAAGTTTCACGGGTCAAGGTTTCACGGGTAAGTTTCACGGGTAAGTTTCACGGGTATGTTTCACGGGTGACGTTTTACGGGTCAAGGTTTCACGGGTAAGTTTCACGGGTAAGTTTTACGGGTAAGTTTCACGGGTGACGTTTCACGGGTCTAGGTTTTACTGGTAAGTTTCACGGGTCAAGGTTTCACGGGTAAGTTTCACGGGTAAGTTTCACGGGTAAGTTTCACGGGTGACCTTTCAAGGGTCTAGGTTTCACTGGTAAGTTTCACGGGTCAAGGTTTCACGGGTAAGTTTCACGTGTAAGTTTCACGGGTGACGTTTCACGGGTCTAGGTTTCACTGGTAAGTTTCACGGGTCAAGGTTTCACGGGTAAGTTTTACGGGTAAGTTTCACGGGTGACGTTTTACGGGTCTAGGTTTCCCTGGTAAGTTTCACGGGTCAAGGTGTCACGGGTAAGTTTCACGGGTAAGTTTCACGGGTAACTTTCACGGGTGACGTTTCACGGGTCTAGGTTTCACTGGTAAGTTTCACGGGTATGTTTCACGGGTGACGTTTCACGGGTCTAGGTTTCACTGGTAAGTTTCACGGGTCAAGGTTTCACGGGTAAGTTTCACGGGTAAGTTTCACGGGTATGTTTCACGGATGACGTTTCACGGGTCTTGGTTTCACTGGTAAGTTTAACGGGTCAAGGTTTCACGGGTAAGTTTCACGGGTAAGTTTTACGGGTATGTTTTACAGGTGACGTTTCACGGGTAAGTTTCACGGGTAAGTTTCACGGGTATGTTTCACGGGTGACATTTCACGGATCTAGGTTTCACTGGTAAGTTTCACGGGTCAAGGTTTCACGGGTAAGTTTCACGGGTAAGTTTTACAGGTAAGTTTCACGGGTGACGTTTCACGGGTCTAGGTTTCACTGGAAAGTTTCACGGGTCAAGGATTCACGGGTAAGTTTCACGGGTAAGTTTTACGGGTATGTTTTACAGGTGACGTTTCACGGGTCTAGGTTTCACTGGTAAGTTTCACGGGTCAAGGTTTCACGGGTAAGATTCACGGGTAAGTTTCACGGGTATGTTTCATGGGTGATGTTTCACGGGTCTAGGTTTCACTGGTAAGTTTCACGGGTCAAGGTTTTACGGGTAAGTTTCACGGGTAAGTTTCACGGGTATGTTTCACGGGTGACGTTTCACGGGTCTAGGTTTCACTGGTAAGTTTCACGGGTCAAGGTTTCACGGGTAAGTTTCACGGGTAAGTTTCACGGGTATGTTTCACGGGTGACGTTTCACGGGTCTAGGTTTCACTGGTAAGTTTCACGGGTCAAGGTTTCACGGGTAAGTTTCACGGGTAAGTTTCACGGGTATGTTTCACGGGTGACGTTTCACGGGTCTAGGTTTCACTGGTAAGTTTCACGGGTCAAGGTTTCACGGGTAAGTTTCACGGGTAAGTTTCACGGGTATGTTTCACGGGTGACGTTTCACGGGTCTAGGTTTCACTGGTAAGTTTCACGGGTCAAGGTTTTACGGGTAAGTTTCACGGGTAAGTTTCACGGGTATGTTTCACGGGTGACGTTTCACGGGTCTAGGTTTCACTGGTAAGTTTCACGGGTCAAAGTTTCACGGGTAAGTTTTACGGGTAAGTTTCACGGGTAAGTTTCACGGGTATGTTTCACGGGTGACGTTTCACGGGTCTAAGTTTCACTGGTAAGTTTCACGGGTCAAGGTTTTACGGGTAAGTTTCACGGGTAAGTTTTACGCGTAAGTTTCACGGGTGACGTTTCACGGGTCTAGGTTTCACTGGTAAGTTTTACGGGTCAAGGTTTCACGGGTAAGTTTCACGGGTAAGTTTTACGGGTAAGTTTCACGGGTGACGTTTCACGGGTCTAGGTTTCACTGGTAAGTTTCACGGGTCTAGGTTTCACTGGTAAGTTTCACGGGTCAAGGTTTCACGGGTAAGTTTCACGGGTAAGTTTCACGGGTATGTTTCACGGGTGACGTTTCACGGGTCTAGGTTTCACTGGAAAGTTTCACGGATCAAGGTTTCACGGGTAAGTTTCACGGGTAAGTTTCACGGGTAAGTTTTACGGGTATGTTTTACAGGTGACGTTTCACGGGTCTAGGTTTCACTGGTAAGTTTCACGGGTCAAGGTTTCACGGGTAAGTTTCACGGGTAAGTTTCACGGGTATGTTTCATGGGTGATGTTTCACGGGTCTAGGTTTTACTGGTAAGTTTCACGGGTCTAGGTTTCACGGGTAAGTTTCACGGGTAAGTTTCACGGGTGACGTTTCACGGGTCTAGGTTTCACTGGTAAGTTTCACGGGTATGTTTCACGGGTGACGTTTCACGGGTCTAGGTTTCACTGGTAAGTTTCACGGGTCAAGGTTTCACGGGTAAGTTTCACGGGTAAGTTTCACGGGTATGTTTCACGGATGACGTTTCACGGGTCTTGGTTTCACTGGTAAGTTTCATGGGTCAAGGTTTCACGGGTAAGTTTCACGGGTAAGTTTTACGGGTATGTTTTACAGGTGACGTTTCACGGGTAAGTTTCACGGGTAAGTTTCACGGGTATGTTTCACGGGTGACGTTTCACGGGTCTTGGTTTCACTGGTAAGTTTCACGGGGCAAGGTTTCACGGGTAAGTTTCACGGGTATGTTTCACGGGTGACGTTTCACGGGTCTAGGTTTCACTGGTAAGTTTCACGGGTCAAGGTTTTACGGGTAAGTTTCACGGGTAAGTTTTACGGGTAAGTTTCACGGGTCTAGGTTTCACTGGTAAGTTTCACGGGTCAAGGTTTCACGGGTAAGTTTCACGGGTAAGTTTCACGGGTATGTTTCACTGGTGACGTTTCACGGGTCTAGGTTTCACTGGAAAGTTTCACGGATCAAGGTTTCACGGGTAAGTTTCACGGGTAAGTTTCACGGGTATGTTTCACGGGTGACGTTTCACGGGTCTAGGTTTCACTGGAAAGTTTCACGGATCATGGTTTCACGGGTAAGTTTCACGGGTAAGTTTCACGGGTAAGTTTTACGGGTATGTTTTACAGGTGACGTTTCACGGGTCTAGGTTTCACTGGTAAGTTTCACGGGTCAAGGTTTCACGGGTAAGTTTCACGGGTAAGTTTCACGGGTATGTTTAATGGGTGATGTTTCACGGGTCTAAGTTTTACTGGTAAGTTTCACGGGTCAAGGTTTCACGGGTAAGTTTCACGGGTAAGTTTCACGGGTAAGTTTCACGGGTGACGTTTCACGGGTCTAGGTTGCACTGGTAAGTTTTACGGGTATGTTTCACGGGTGACGTTTCACGGGTCTAGGTTTCACTGGTAAGTTTCACGGGTCAAGGTTTCACGGGTAAGTTTCACGGGTAAGTTTCACGGGTATGTTTCACGGATGACGTTTCACGGGTCTTGGTTTCACTGGTAAGTTTCACGGGTCAAGGTTTCACGGGTAAGTTTCACGGGTAAGTTTTACGGGTATGTTTTACAGGTGACGTTTCACGGGTAAGTTTCACGGGTAAGTTTCACGGGTATGTTTCACGGGTGACGTTTCACGGGTCTAGGTTTCACTGGTAAGTTTCACGGGTCAAGGTTTCACGGGTAAGTTTCACTGGTAAGTTTTACGGGTAAGTTTCACGGGTGACGTTTCACGGGTCTAGGTTTCACTGGAAAGTTTCACGGGTCAAGGATTCACGGGTAAGTTTCACGGGTAAGTTTTACGGGTATGTTTTACAGGTGACGTTTCACGGGTCTAGGTTTCACTGGTAAGTTTCACGGGTCAAGGTTTTACGGGTAAGTTTCACGGGTAAGTTTCACGGGTATGTTTCACGGGTGACGTTTCACGGGTCTAGGTTTCACTGGTAAGTTTCACGGGTAAGTTTCACGGGTCAAGGTTTCACTGGTAAGTTTCACGGGTCAAGGTTTCACGGGTAAGTTTCACGGGTATGTTTCACGGGTGACGTTTCACGGGTCTAGGTTTCACTGGTAAGTTTCACGGGTCAAGGTTTCACGGGTAAGTTTCACGGGTAAGTTTTACGGGTAAGTTTCACGGGTGACGTTTCACGGGTCTAGGTTTCACTGGTAAGTTTCACGGGTCAAGGTTTCACGGGTAAGTTTCACGGGTAAGTTTCACGGGTAAGTTTTACGGGTATGTTTTACAGGTGACGTTTCACGGGTCTAGGTTTCACTGGTAAGTTTCACGGGTCAAGGTTTCACGGGTAAGTTTCACGGGTAAGTTTCACGGGTATGTTTAATGGGTGATGTTTCACGGGTCTAGGTTTCACTGGTAAGTTTCACGGGTCAAGGTTTCACGGGTAAGTTTCACGGGTAAGTTTCACGGGTATGTTTCACGTGTGACGTTTCACGGGTCTAGGTTTCACTGGAAAGTTTCACGGGTCAAGGTTTCACGGGTAAGTTACACGGGTAAGTTTTACGGGTATGTTTTACAGGTGACGTTTCACGGGTCTAGGTTTCACTGGTAAGTTTCACGGGTCAAGGTTTCACGGGTAAGTTTCACGGGTAAGTTTCACGGGTATGTTTCATGGGTGATGTTTCACGGGTCTAGGTTTCACTGGTAAGTTTCACGGGTCAAGGTTTTACGGGTAAGTTTCATGGGTAAGTTTCACGGGTATGTTTTACGGGTGACGTTTCACGGGTCTAGGTTTCACTGGTAAGTTTCACGGGTCAAGGTTTCACGGGTAAGTTTCACGGGTAAGTTTCACGGGTATGTTTCACGGGTGACGTTTCACGGGTCTAGGTTTCATTGGTAAGTTTCACGGGTCAAGGTTTCACGGGTAAGTTTCACGGGTAAGTTTCACGGGTATGTTTCACGGGTGACGTTTCACGGGTCTAGGTTCCACTGGTAAGTTTCACGGGTCAAGGTTTCACGGGTAAGTTTCACGGGTAAGTTTCACGGGTATGTTTCACGGGTGACGTTTTACGGGTCAAGGTTTCACGGGTAAGTTTCACGGGTAAGTTTTACGGGTAAGTTTCACGGGTGACGTTTCACGGGTCTAGGTTTTACTGGTAAGTTTCACGGGTCAAGGTTTCACGGGTAAGTTTCACGGGTAAGTTTCACGGGTAAGTTTCACGGGTGACCTTTCACGGGTCTAGGTTTCACTGGTAAGTTTCACGGGTCAAGGTTTCACGGGTAAGTTTCACGTGTAAGTTTCACGGGTGACGTTTCACGGGTCTAGGTTTCACTGGTAAGTTTCACGGGTCAAGGTTTCACGGGTAAGTTTTACGGGTAAGTTTCACGGGTGACGTTTTACGGGTCTAGGTTTCCCTGGTAAGTTTCACGGGTCAAGGTTTCACGGGTAAGTTTCACAGGTAAGTTTCACGGGTAAGTTTCTCGGGTGACGTTTCACGGGTCTAGGTTTCACTGGTAAGTTTCACGGGTCAAGGTTTCACGGGTAAGTTTCACGGGTAAGTTTCACGGGTGACGTTTCACGGGTCTTGGTTTCACTGGTAAATTTCACGTGTCAAGGTTTCACGGGTAAGTTTCACGGGTAAGTTTTACGGGTATGTTTTACAGGTGACGTTTCACGGGTAAGTTTCACGGGTAAGTTTCACGGGTGACGTTTCACGGGTCTAGGTTTCACTGGTAAGTTTCACGGGTATGTTTCACGGGTGACGTTTCACGGGTCTAGGTTTCACTGGTAAGTTTCACGGGTCAAGGTTTCACGGGTAAGTTTCACGGGTAAGTTTCACGGGTATGTTTCACGGATGACGTTTCACGGGTCTTGGTTTCACTGGTAAGTTTCACGGGTATGTTTCACGGGTGACGTTTCACGGGTCTAGGTTTCACTGGTAAGTTTCACGGGTCAAGATTTTACGGGTAAGTTTCACGGGTAAGTTTCACGAGTATGTTTCACGGGTGACGTTTCACGGGTCTAGGTTTCACTGGTAAGTTTCACGGGTCAAGGTTTTACGGGTAAGTTTCACGGGTAAGTTTTACGGGTAAGTTTCACGGGTGACGTTTCACGGGTCTAGGTTTCACTGGTAAGTTTCACGGGTCAAGGTTTCACGGGTAAGTTTCACGGGTAAGTTTTACGGGTAAGTTTCACGGGTGACGTTTCACGGGTCTAGGTTTCACTGGTAAGTTTCACGGGTCAAGGTTTCACGGGTAAGTTTCACGGGTAAGTTTCACGGGTATGTTTCACGGGTGACGTTTCACGGGTCTTGGTTTCACTGGTAAGTTTCACGGGTCAAGGTATTACGGGTCAAGGTTTCACGGGTAAGTTTCACGGGTATGTTTCACGGGTGACGTTTCACGGGTCTAGGTTTCACTGGTAAGTTTCACGGGTCAAGGTTTCACGGGTAAGTTTCACGGGTAAGTTTCACGGGTATGTTTCATGGGTGATGTTTCACGGGTCTAGGTTTCACTGGTAAGTTTCACGGGTCAACGTTTCACGGGTAAGTTTCACGGGTAAGTTTCACGGGTATGTTTCACGGGTGACGTTTCACGGGTCTAGGTTTCACTGGAAAGTTTCACGGGTCAAGGTTTCACAGATAAGTTTCACGGGTAAGTTTCACGGGTATGTTTCACGGATGACGTTTCACGGGTCTAGGTTTCACTGGTAAGTTTCACGGGTCAAGGTTTCACGGGTAAGTTTCACGGGTATGTTTCATGGGTGATGTTTCACGGGTCTAGGTTTCACTGGTAAGTTTCACGGGTCAAGGTTTTACGGGTAAGTTTCACGGGTAAGTTTCACGGGTATGTTTTACGGGTGACGTTTCACGGGTCTAGGTTTCACTGGAAAGTTTCACGGGTCAAGGTTTCACAGATAAGTTTCACGGGTAAGTTTCACGGGTATGTTTCACGGATGACGTTTCACGGGTCTAGGTTTCACTGGTAAGTTTCACGGGTCAAGGTTTCACGGGTAAGTTTCACGGGTATGTTTCATGGGTGATGTTTCACGGGTCTAGGTTTCACTGGTAAGTTTCACGGGTCAAGGTTTCACGGGTAAGTTTCACGGGTAAGTTTCACGGGTATGTTTCACGGGTGACGTTTCACGGGTCTAGGTTTCACTGGTAAGTTTCACGGGTCAAGGTTTCACGGGTAAGTTTCACGGGTAAGTTTCACGGGTATGTTTCACGGGTGACGTTTCACGGGTCTAGGTTCCACTGGTAAGTTTCACGGGTCAAGGTTTCACGGGTAAGTTTTACGGGTAAGTTTCACGGGTATGTTTCACGGGTGACGTTTTACGGGTCTAGGTTTCACTGGTAAGTTTCACGGGTCAAGGTTTCACGGGTAAGTTTCACGGGTAAGTTTTACGGTTAAGTTTCACGGGTGACGTTTCACGGGTCTAGGTTTTACTGGTAAGTTTCACGGGTCAAGGTTTCACGGGTAAGTTTCACGGGTAAGTTTCACGGGTAAGTTTCACGGGTGACCTTTCACGGGTCTAGGTTTCACTGGTAAGTTTCACGGGTCAAGGTTTCACGGGTAAGTTTCACGTGTAAGTTTCACGGGTGACTTTTCACGGGTCTAGGTTTCACTGGTAAGTTTCACTGGTCAAGATTTCACGGGTAAGTTTTACGGGTAAGTTTCACGGGTAAGTTTCACGGGTGACGTTTTACGGGTCTAGGTTTCCCTGGTAAGTTTCACGGGTCAAGGTTTCACGGGTAAGTTTCACAGGTAAGTTTCACGGGTAAGTTTCTCGGGTGACGTTTCACGGGTCTAGGTTTCACTGGTAAGTTTCACGGGTCAAGGTTTCACGGGTAAGTTTCACGGGTAAGTTTCACGGGTAAGTTTCACGGGTAAGTTTCACGGGTGACGTTTCACGGGTCTTGGTTTCACTGGTAAGTTTCACGGGTCAAGGTTTCACGGGTAAGTTTCACGGGTAAGTTTTACGGGTATGTTTTACAGGTGACGTTTCACGGGTAAGTTTCACGGGTAAGTTTCACGGGTAAGTTTCACGGGTGACGTTTCACGGGTCTAGGTTTCACTGGTAAGTTTCACGGGTATGTTTCACGGGTGACGTTTCACGGGTCTAGGTTTCACTGGTAAGTTTCACGGGTCAAGGTTTCACGGGTAAGTTTCACGGGTAAGTTTCACGGGTATGTTTTACAGGTGACGTTTCACGGGTAAGTTTCACGGGTAAGTTTCACGGGTGACGTTTCACGGGTCTAGGTTTCACTGGTAAGTTTCACGGGTCAAGGTTTTACGGGTAAGTTTCACGGGTAAGTTTCACGGGTATGTTTCACGGGTGACGTTTCACGGGTCTAGGTTTCACTGGTAAGTTTCACGGGTCAAGGTTTCACGGGTAAGTTTCACGGGTAAGTTTTACGGGTAAGTTTCACGGGTGACGTTTCACGGGTCTAGGTTTCACTGGAAAGTTTCACGTGTCAAGGATTCACGGGTAAGTTTCACGGGTAAGTTTTACGGGTATGTTTTACAGGTGACGTTTCACGGGTCTAGGTTTCACTGGTAAGTTTCACGGGTAAGTTTCACGGGTATGTTTCACGGGTGACGTTTCACGGGTCTAGGTTTCACTGGTAAGTTTCACGGGTCAAGGATTCACGGGTAAGTTTCACGGGTAAGTTTCACGGGTATGTTTCACGGGTGACGTTTCACGGGTCTTGGTTTCACTGGTAAGTTTCACGGGTCAAGGTTTCACGGGTAAGTTTCACGGGTATGTTTCACGGGTGACGTTTCACGGGTCTATGTTTCACTGGTAAGTTTCACGGGTCAAGGTTTCACGGGTAAGTTTCACGGGTAAGTTTTACGGGTAAGTTTCACGGGTGACGTTTCACGGGTCTAGGTTTCACTGGTAAGTTTCACGGGTCAAGGTTTCACGGGTAAGTTTCACGGGTAAGTTTCACGGGTATGTTTCACGGGTGACGTTTCACGGGTCTAGGTTTCACTGGAAAGTTTCACGGATCAAGGTTTCACGGATCAAGGTTTCACGGGTAAGTTTCACGGGTAAGTTTCACGGGTAAGTTTTACGGGTATGTTTTACAGGTGACGTTTCACGGGTCTAGGTTTCACTGGTAAGTTTCACGGGTCAAGGTTTCACGGGTAAGTTTCACGGGTAAGTTTCACGGGTATGTTTCATGGGTGATGTTTCACGGGTCTAGGTTTTACTTGTAAGTTTCACGGGTCAAGGTTTCACGGGTAAGTTTCACGGGTAACTTTCACGGGTGACGTTTCACGGGTCTAGGTTTCACTGGTAAGTTTCACGGGTATGTTTCACGGGTGACGTTTCACGGGTCTAGGTTTCACTGGTAAGTTTCACGGGTCAAGGTTTCACGGGTAAGTTTCACGGGTAAGTTTCACGGGTATGTTTCACGGATGACGTTTCACGGGTCTTGGTTTCACTGGTAAGTTTAACGGGTCAAGGTTTCACGGGTAAGTTTCACGGGTAAGTTTTACGGGTATGTTTTACAGGTGACGTTTCACGGGTAAGTTTCACGGGTAAGTTTCACGGGTATGTTTCACGGGTGACATTTCACGGATCTAGGTTTCACTGGTAAGTTTCACGGGTCAAGGTTTCACGGGTAAGTTTCACGGGTAAGTTTTACAGGTAAGTTTCACGGGTGACGTTTCACGGGTCTAGGTTTCACTGGAAAGTTTCACGGGTCAAGGATTCACGGGTAAGTTTCACGGGTAAGTTTTACGGGTATGTTTTACAGGTGACGTTTCACGGGTCTAGGTTTCACTGGTAAGTTTCACGGGTCAAGGTTTCACGGGTAAGATTCACGGGTAAGTTTCACGGGTATGTTTCATGGGTGATGTTTCACGGGTCTAGGTTTCACTGGTAAGTTTCACGGGTCAAGGTTTTACGGGTAAGTTTCACGGGTAAGTTTCACGGGTATGTTTCACGGGTGACGTTTCACGGGTCTAGGTTTCACTGGTAAGTTTCACGGGTCAAGGTTTCACGGGTAAGTTTCACGGGTAAGTTTCACGGGTATGTTTCACGGGTGACGTTTCACGGGTCTAGGTTTCACTAGTAAGTTTCACGGGTCAAGGTTTCACGGGTAAGTTTCACGGGTAAGTTTCACGGGTATGTTTCACGGGTGACGTTTCACGGGTCTAGGTTTCACTGGTAAGTTTCACGGGTCAAGGTTTCACGGGTAAGTTTCACGGGTAAGTTTCACGGGTATGTTTCACGGGTGACGTTTCACGGGTCTAGGTTTCACTGGTAAGTTTCACGGGTCAAGGTTTCACGGGTAAGTTTCACGGGTAAGTTTCACGGGTATGTTTCACGGGTGACGTTTCACGGGTCTAGGTTTCACTGGTAAGTTTCACGGGTCAAGGTTTTACGGGTAAGTTTCACGGGTAAGTTTCACGGGTATGTTTCACGGGTGACGTTTCACGGGTCTAGGTTTCACTGGTAAGTTTCACGGGTCAAAGTTTTACGGGTAAGTTTTACGGGTAAGTTTCACGGGTAAGTTTCACGGGTATGTTTCACGGGTGACGTTTCACGGGTCTAAGTTTCACTGGTAAGTTTCACGGGTCAAGGTTTTACGGGTAAGTTTCACGGGTAAGTTTTACGCGTAAGTTTCACGGGTGACGTTTCACGGGTCTAGGTTTCACTGGTAAGTTTTACGGGTCAAGGTTTCACGGGTAAGTTTCACGGGTAAGTTTTACGGGTAAGTTTCACGGGTGACGTTTCACGGGTCTAGGTTTCACTGGTAAGTTTCACGGGTCTAGGTTTCACTGGTAAGTTTCACGGGTCAAGGTTTCACGGGTAAGTTTCACGGGTAAGTTTCACGGGTATGTTTCACGGGTGACGTTTCACGGGTCTAGGTTTCACTGGAAAGTTTCACGGATCAAGGTTTCACGGGTAAGTTTCACGGGTAAGTTTCACGGGTAAGTTTTACGGGTATGTTTTACAGGTGACGTTTCACGGGTCTAGGTTTCACTGGTAAGTTTCACGGGTCAAGGTTTCACGGGTAAGTTTCACGGGTAAGTTTCACGGGTATGTTTCATGGGTGATGTTTCACGGGTCTAGGTTTTACTGGTAAGTTTCACGGGTCTAGGTTTCACGGGTAAGTTTCACGGGTAAGTTTCACGGGTGACGTTTCACGGGTCTAGGTTTCACTGGTAAGTTTCACGGGTATGTTTCACGGGTGACGTTTCACGGGTCTAGGTTTCACTGGTAAGTTTCACGGGTCAAGGTTTCACGGGTAAGTTTCACGGGTAAGTTTCACGGGTATGTTTCACGGATGACGTTTCACGGGTCTTGGTTTCACTGGTAAGTTTCATGGGTCAAGGTTTCACGGGTAAGTTTCACGGGTAAGTTTTACGGGTATGTTTTACAGGTGACGTTTCACGGGTAAGTTTCACGGGTAAGTTTCACGGGTATGTTTTACGGGTAAGTTTTACGGGTATGTTTTACAGGTGACGTTTCACGGGTCTAGGTTTCACTGGTAAGTTTCACGGGTCAAGGTTTCACGGGTAAGTTTCACGGGTAAGTTTCATGGGTATGTTTCATGGGTGATGTTTCACGGGTCTAAGTTTTACTGGTAAGTTTCACGGGTCAAGGTTTCACGGGTAAGTTTCACGGGTAAGTTTCACGGGTAAGTTTTACGGGTATGTTTTACAGGTGACGTTTCACGGGTCTAGGTTTCACTGGTAAGTTTCACGGGTCAAGGTTTCACGGGTAAGTTTCACGGGTAAGTTTCACGGGTATGTTTCATGGGTGATGTTTCACGGGTCTAAGTTTTACTGGTAAGTTTCACGGGTCAAGGTTTCACGGGTAAGTTTCACGGGTAAGTTTCACGGGTAAGTTTCACGGGTGACGTTTCACGGGTCTAGGTTGCACTGGTAAGTTTCACGGGTATGTTTCACGGGTGACGTTTCACGGGTCTAGGTTTCACTGGTAAGTTTCACGGGTCAAGGTTTCACGGGTAAGTTTCACGGGTAAGTTTCACGGGTATGTTTCACGGATGACGTTTCACGGGTCTTGGTTTCACTGGTAAGTTTCACGGGTCAAGGTTTCACGGGTAAGTTTCACGGGTAAGTTTTACGGGTATGTTTTACAGGTGACGTTTCACGGGTAAGTTTCACGGGTAAGTTTCACGGGTATGTTTCACGGGTGACGTTTCACGGGTCTAGGTTTCACTGGTAAGTTTCACGGGTCAAGGTTTCACGGGTAAGTTTCACTGGTAAGTTTTACGGGTAAGTTTCACGGGTGACGTTTCACGGGTCTAGGTTTCACTGGAAAGTTTCACGGGTCAAGGATTCACGGGTAAGTTTCACGGGTAAGTTTTACGGGTATGTTTTACAGGTGACGTTTCACGGGTCTAGGTTTCACGGGTCAAGGTTTTACGGGTAAGTTTCACGGGTAAGTTTCACGGGTATGTTTCACGGGTGACGTTTCACGGGTCTAGGTTTCACTGGTAAGTTTCACGGGTAAGTTTCACGGGTCAAGGTTTCACTGGTAAGTTTCACGGGTCAAGGTTTCACGGGTAAGTTTCACGGGTATGTTTCACGGGTGACGTTTCACGGGTCTAGGTTTCACTGGTAAGTTTCACGGGTCAAGGTTTCACGGGTAAGTTTCACGGGTAAGTTTTACGGGTAAGTTTCACGGGTGACGTTTCACGGGTCTAGGTTTCACTGGTAAGTTTCACGGGTCAAGGTTTCACGGGTAAGTTTCACGGGTAAGTTTCACGGGTAAGTTTTACGGGTATGTTTTACAGGTGACGTTTCACGGGTCTAGGTTTCACTGGTAAGTTTCACGGGTCAAGGTTTCACGGGTAAGTTTCACGGGTAAGTTTCACGGGTATGTTTAATGGGTGATGTTTCACGGGTCTAGGTTTCACTGGTAAGTTTCACGGGTCAAGGTTTCACGGGTAAGTTTCACGGGTAAGTTTCACGGGTATGTTTCACGGGTGACGTTTCACGGGTCTAGGTTTCACTGGAAAGTTTCACGGGTCAAGGTTTCACGGGTAAGTTTCACGGGTAAGTTTTACGGGTATGTTTTACAGGTGACGTTTCACGGGTCTAGGTTTCACTGGTAAGTTTCACGGGTCAAGGTTTCACGGGTAAGTTTCACGGGTAAGTTTCACGGGTATGTTTTACAGGTGACGTTTCACGGGTCTAGGTTTCACTGGTAAGTTTCACGGGTCAAGGTTTCACGGGTAAGTTTCACGGGTAAGTTTCACGGGTATGTTTCATGGGTGATGTTTCACGGGTCTAGGTTTCACTGGTAAGTTTCACGGGTCAAGGTTTTACGGGTAAGTTTCACGGGTAAGTTTCACGGGTATGTTTTACGGGTGACGTTTCACGGGTCTAGGTTTCACTGGTAAGTTTCACGGGTCAAGGTTTCACGGGTAAGTTTCACGGGTAAGTTTCACGGGTATGTTTCACGGGTGACGTTTCACGGGTCTAGGTTTCATTGGTAAGTTTCACGGGTCAAGGTTTCACGGGTAAGTTTCACGGGTAAGTTTCACGGGTATGTTTCACGGGTGACGTTTCACGGGTCTAGGTTCCACTGGTAAGTTTCACGGGTCAAGGTTTCACGGGTAAGTTTCACGGGTAAGTTTCACGGGTAAGTTTCACGGGTATGTTTCACGGGTGACGTTTCACGGGTCTAGGTTTCACTGGTAAGTTTCACGGGTCAAGGTTTCACGGGTAAGTTTCACGGGTAAGTTTCACGGGTATGTTTCACGGATGACGTTTCACGGGTCTTGGTTTCACTGGTAAGTTTAACGGGTCAAGGTTTCACGGGTAAGTTTCACGGGTAAGTTTTACGGGTATGTTTTACAGGTGACGTTTCACGGGTAAGTTTCACGGGTAAGTTTCACGGGTATGTTTCACGGGTGACATTTCACGGATCTAGGTTTCACTGGTAAGTTTCACGGGTCAAGGTTTCACGGGTAAGTTTCACGGGTAAGTTTTACAGGTAAGTTTCACGGGTGACGTTTCACGGGTCTAGGTTTCACTGGAAAGTTTCACGGGTCAAGGATTCACGGGTAAGTTTCACGGGTAAGTTTTACGGGTATGTTTTACAGGTGACGTTTCACGGGTCTAGGTTTCACTGGTAAGTTTCACGGGTCAAGGTTTCACGGGTAAGATTCACGGGTAAGTTTCACGGGTATGTTTCATGGGTGATGTTTCACGGGTCTAGGTTTCACTGGTAAGTTTCACGGGTCAAGGTTTTACGGGTAAGTTTCACGGGTAAGTTTCACGGGTATGTTTCACGGGTGACGTTTCACGGGTCTAGGTTTCACTGGTAAGTTTCACGGGTCAAGGTTTCACGGGTAAGTTTCACGGGTAAGTTTCACGGGTATGTTTCACGGGTGACGTTTCACGGGTCTAGGTTTCACTAGTAAGTTTCACGGGTCAAGGTTTCACGGGTAAGTTTCACGGGTAAGTTTCACGGGTATGTTTCACGGGTGACGTTTCACGGGTCTAGGTTTCACTGGTAAGTTTCACGGGTCAAGGTTTCACGGGTAAGTTTCACGGGTAAGTTTCACGGGTATGTTTCACGGGTGACGTTTCACGGGTCTAGGTTTCACTGGTAAGTTTCACGGGTCAAGGTTTCACGGGTAAGTTTCACGGGTAAGTTTCACGGGTATGTTTCACGGGTGACGTTTCACGGGTCTAGGTTTCACTGGTAAGTTTCACGGGTCAAGGTTTTACGGGTAAGTTTCACGGGTAAGTTTCACGGGTATGTTTCACGGGTGACGTTTCACGGGTCTAGGTTTCACTGGTAAGTTTCACGGGTCAAAGTTTCACGGGTAAGTTTTACGGGTAAGTTTCACGGGTAAGTTTCACGGGTATGTTTCACGGGTGACGTTTCACGGGTCTAAGTTTCACTGGTAAGTTTCACGGGTCAAGGTTTTACGGGTAAGTTTCACGGGTAAGTTTTACGCGTAAGTTTCACGGGTGACGTTTCACGGGTCTAGGTTTCACTGGTAAGTTTTACGGGTCAAGGTTTCACGGGTAAGTTTCACGGGTAAGTTTTACGGGTAAGTTTCACGGGTGACGTTTCACGGGTCTAGGTTTCACTGGTAAGTTTCACGGGTCTAGGTTTCACTGGTAAGTTTCACGGGTCAAGGTTTCACGGGTAAGTTTCACGGGTAAGTTTCACGGGTATGTTTCACGGGTGACGTTTCACGGGTCTAGGTTTCACTGGAAAGTTTCACGGATCAAGGTTTCACGGGTAAGTTTCACGGGTAAGTTTCACGGGTAAGTTTTACGGGTATGTTTTACAGGTGACGTTTCACGGGTCTAGGTTTCACTGGTAAGTTTCACGGGTCAAGGTTTCACGGGTAAGTTTCACGGGTAAGTTTCACGGGTATGTTTCATGGGTGATGTTTCACGGGTCTAGGTTTTACTGGTAAGTTTCACGGGTCTAGGTTTCACGGGTAAGTTTCACGGGTAAGTTTCACGGGTGACGTTTCACGGGTCTAGGTTTCACTGGTAAGTTTCACGGGTATGTTTCACGGGTGACGTTTCACGGGTCTAGGTTTCACTGGTAAGTTTCACGGGTAAGTTTCACGGGTAAGTTTCACGGGTGACGTTTCACGGGTCTAGGTTGCACTGGTAAGTTTCACGGGTATGTTTCACGGGTGACGTTTCACGGGTCTAGGTTTCACTGGTAAGTTTCACGGGTCAAGGTTTCACGGGTAAGTTTCACGGGTAAGTTTCACGGGTATGTTTCACGGATGACGTTTCACGGGTCTTGGTTTCACTGGTAAGTTTCACGGGTCAAGGTTTCACGGGTAAGTTTCACGGGTAAGTTTTACGGGTATGTTTTACAGGTGACGTTTCACGGGTAAGTTTCACGGGTAAGTTTCACGGGTATGTTTCACGGGTGACGTTTCACGGGTCAAGGTTTCACTGGTAAGTTTCACGGGTCAAGGTTTCACGGGTAAGTTTCACTGGTAAGTTTTACGGGTAAGTTTCACGGGTGACGTTTCACGGGTCTAGGTTTCACTGGAAAGTTTCACGGGTCAAGGATTCACGGGTAAGTTTCACGGGTAAGTTTTACGGGTATGTTTTACAGGTGACGTTTCACGGGTCTAGGTTTCACTGGTAAGTTTCACGGGTCAAGGTTTTACGGGTAAGTTTCACGGGTAAGTTTCACGGGTATGTTTCACGGGTGACGTTTCACGGGTCTAGGTTTCACTGGTAAGTTTCACGGGTAAGTTTCACGGGTCAAGGTTTCACTGGTAAGTTTCACGGGTCAAGGTTTCACGGGTAAGTTTCACGGGTATGTTTCACGGGTGACGTTTCACGGGTCTAGGTTTCACTGGTAAGTTTCACGGGTCAAGGTTTCACGGGTAAGTTTCACGGGTAAGTTTTACGGGTAAGTTTCACGGGTGACGTTTCACGGGTCTAGGTTTCACTGGTAAGTTTCACGGGTCAAGGTTTCACGGGTAAGTTTCACGGGTAAGTTTCACGGGTAAGTTTTACGGGTATGTTTTACAGGTGACGTTTCACGGGTCTAGGTTTCACTGGTAAGTTTCACGGGTCAAGGTTTCACGGGTAAGTTTCACGGGTAAGTTTCACGGGTATGTTTAATGGGTGATGTTTCACGGGTCTAGGTTTCACTGGTAAGTTTCACGGGTCAAGGTTTCACGGGTAAGTTTCACGGGTAAGTTTCACGGGTATGTTTCACGGGTGACGTTTCACGGGTCTAGGTTTCACTGGAAAGTTTCACGGGTCAAGGTTTCACGGGTAAGTTTCACGGGTAAGTTTTACGGGTATGTTTTACAGGTGACGTTTCACGGGTCTAGGTTTCACTGGTAAGTTTCACGGGTCAAGGTTTCACGGGTAAGTTTCACGGGTAAGTTTCACGGGTATGTTTCATGGGTGATGTTTCACGGGTCTAGGTTTCACTGGTAAGTTTCACGGGTCAAGGTTTTACGGGTAAGTTTCACGGGTAAGTTTCACGGGTATGTTTTACGGGTGACGTTTCACGGGTCTAGGTTTCACTGGTAAGTTTCACGGGTCAAGGTTTCACGGGTAAGTTTCACGGGTAAGTTTCACGGGTATGTTTCACGGGTGACGTTTCACGGGTCTAGGTTTCATTGGTAAGTTTCACGGGTCAAGGTTTCACGGGTAAGTTTCACGGGTAAGTTTCACGGGTATGTTTCACGGGTGACGTTTCACGGGTCTAGGTTCCACTGGTAAGTTTCACGGGTCAAGGTTTCACGGGTAAGTTTCACGGGTAAGTTTCACGGGTATGTTTCACGGGTGACGTTTTACGGGTCAAGGTTTCACGGGTAAGTTTCACGGGTAAGTTTTACGGGTAAGTTTCACGGGTGACGTTTCACGGGTCTAGGTTTTACTGGTAAGTTTCACGGGTCAAGGTTTCACGGGTAAGTTTCACGGGTAAGTTTCACGGGTAAGTTTCACGGGTGACCTTTCACGGGTCTAGGTTTCACTGGTAAGTTTCACGGGTCAAGGTTTCACGGGTAAGTTTCACGTGTAAGTTTCACGGGTGACGTTTCACGGGTCTAGGTTTCACTGGTAAGTTTCACGGGTCAAGGTTTCACGGGTAAGTTTTACGGGTAAGTTTCACGGCTGACGTTTTACGGGTCTAGGTTTCCCTGGTAAGTTTCACGGGTCAAGGTTTCACGGGTAAGTTTCACGGGTAAGTTTCACGGGTAACTTTCACGGGTGACGTTTCACGGGTCTAGGTTTCACTGGTAAGTTTCACGGGTATGTTTCACGGGTGACGTTTCACGGGTCTAGGTTTCACTGGTAAGTTTCACGGGTCAAGGTTTCACGGGTAAGTTTCACGGGTAAGTTTCACGGGTATGTTTCACGGATGACGTTTCACGGGTCTTGGTTTCACTGGTAAGTTTAACGGGTCAAGGTTTCACGGGTAAGTTTCACGGGTAAGTTTTACGGGTATGTTTTACAGGTGACGTTTCACGGGTAAGTTTCACGGGTAAGTTTCACGGGTATGTTTCACGGGTGACATTTCACGGATCTAGGTTTCACTGGTAAGTTTCACGGGTCAAGGTTTCACGGGTAAGTTTCACGGGTAAGTTTTACAGGTAAGTTTCACGGGTGACGTTTCACGGGTCTAGGTTTCACTGGAAAGTTTCACGGGTCAAGGATTCACGGGTAAGTTTCACGAGTAAGTTTTACGGGTATGTTTTACAGGTGACGTTTCACGGGTCTAGGTTTCACTGGTAAGTTTCACGGGTCAAGGTTTCACGGGTAAGATTCACGGGTAAGTTTCACGGGTATGTTTCATGAGTGATGTTTCACGGGTCTAGGTTTCACTGGTAAGTTTCACGGGTCAAGGTTTTACGGGTAAGTTTCACGGGTAAGTTTCACGGGTATGTTTCACGGGTGACGTTTCACGGGTCTAGGTTTCACTGGTAAGTTTCACGGGTCAAGGTTTCACGGGTAAGTTTCACGGGTAAGTTTCACGGGTATGTTTCACGGGTGACGTTTCACGGGTCTAGGTTTCACTAGTAAGTTTCACGGGTCAAGGTTTCACGGGTAAGTTTCACGGGTAAGTTTCACGGGTATGTTTCACGGGTGACGTTTCACGGGTCTAGGTTTCACTGGTGAGTTTCACGGGTCAAGGTTTCACGGGTAAGTTTCACGGGTAAGTTTCACGGGTATGTTTCACGGGTGACGTTTCACGGGTCTAGGTTTCACTGGTAAGTTTCACGGGTCAAGGTTTCACGGGTAAGTTTTACGGGTAAGTTTCACGGCTGACGTTTTACGGGTCTAGGTTTCCCTGGTAAGTTTCACGGGTCAAGGTTTCACGGGTAAGTTTCACGGGTAAGTTTCACGGGTAACTTTCACGGGTGACGTTTCACGGGTCTAGGTTTCACTGGTAAGTTTCACGGGTATGTTTCACGGGTGACGTTTCACGGGTCTAGGTTTCACTGGTAAGTTTCACGGGTCAAGGTTTCACGGGTAAGTTTCACGGGTAAGTTTCACGGGTATGTTTCACGGATGACGTTTCACGGGTCTTGGTTTCACTGGTAAGTTTAACGGGTCAAGGTTTCACGGGTAAGTTTCACGGGTAAGTTTTACGGGTATGTTTTACAGGTGACGTTTCACGGGTAAGTTTCACGGGTAAGTTTCACGGGTATGTTTCACGGGTGACATTTCACGGATCTAGGTTTCACTGGTAAGTTTCACGGGTCAAGGTTTCACGGGTAAGTTTCACGGGTAAGTTTTACAGGTAAGTTTCACGGGTGACGTTTCACGGGTCTAGGTTTCACTGGAAAGTTTCACGGGTCAAGGATTCACGGGTAAGTTTCACGGGTAAGTTTTACGGGTATGTTTTACAGGTGACGTTTCACGGGTCTAGGTTTCACTGGTAAGTTTCACGGGTCAAGGTTTCACGGGTAAGATTCACGGGTAAGTTTCACGGGTATGTTTCATGAGTGATGTTTCACGGGTCTAGGTTTCACTGGTAAGTTTCACGGGTCAAGGTTTTACGGGTAAGTTTCACGGGTAAGTTTCACGGGTATGTTTCACGGGTGACGTTTCACGGGTCTAGGTTTCACTGGTAAGTTTCACGGGTCAAGGTTTCACGGGTAAGTTTCACGGGTAAGTTTCACGGGTATGTTTCACGGGTGACGTTTCACGGGTCTAGGTTTCACTAGTAAGTTTCACGGGTCAAGGTTTCACGGGTAAGTTTCACGGGTAAGTTTCACGGGTATGTTTCACGGGTGACGTTTCACGGGTCTAGGTTTCACTGGTGAGTTTCACGGGTCAAGGTTTCACGGGTAAGTTTCACGGGTAAGTTTCACGGGTATGTTTCACGGGTGACGTTTCACGGGTCTAGGTTTCACTGGTAAGTTTCACGGGTCAAGGTTTCACGGGTAAGTTTCACGGGTAAGTTTCACGGGTATGTTTCACGGGTGACGTTTCACGGGTCTAGGTTTCACTGGTAAGTTTCACGGGTCAAGGTTTTACGGGTAAGTTTCACGGGTAAGTTTCACGGGTATGTTTCACGGGTGACGTTTCACGGGTCTAGGTTTCACTGGTAAGTTTCACGGGTCAAAGTTTCACGGGTAAGTTTTACGGGTAAGTTTCACGGGTAAGTTTCACGGGTATGTTTCACGGGTGACGTTTCACGGGTCTAAGTTTCACTGGTAAGTTTCACGGGTCAAGGTTTTACGGGTAAGTTTCACGGGTAAGTTTTACGCGTAAGTTTCACGGGTGACGTTTCACGGGTCTAGGTTTCACTGGTAAGTTTTACGGGTCAAGGTTTCACGGGTAAGTTTCACGGGTAAGTTTTACGGGTAAGTTTCACGGGTGACGTTTCACGGGTCTAGGTTTCACTGGTAAGTTTCACGGGTCTAGGTTTCACTGGTAAGTTTCACGGGTCAAGGTTTCACGGGTAAGTTTCACGGGTAAGTTTCACGGGTATGTTTCACGGGTGACGTTTCACGGGTCTAGGTTTCACTGGAAAGTTTCACGGATCAAGGTTTCACGGGTAAGTTTCACGGGTAAGTTTCACGGGTAAGTTTTACGGGTATGTTTTACAGGTGACGTTTCACGGGTCTAGGTTTCACTGGTAAGTTTCACGGGTCAAGGTTTCACGGGTAAGTTTCACGGGTAAGTTTCACGGGTATGTTTCATGGGTGATGTTTCACGGGTCTAGGTTTTACTGGTAAGTTTCACGGGTCTAGGTTTCACGGGTAAGTTTCACGGGTAAGTTTCACGGGTGACGTTTCACGGGTCTAGGTTTCACTGGTAAGTTTCACGGGTATGTTTCACGGGTGACGTTTCACGGGTCTAGGTTTCACTGGTAAGTTTCACGGGTCAAGGTTTCACGGGTAAGTTTCACGGGTAAGTTTCACGGGTAAGTTTTACGGGTATGTTTTACAGGTGACGTTTCACGGGTCTAGGTTTCACTGGTAAGTTTCACGGGTCAAGGTTTCACGGGTAAGTTTCACGGGTAAGTTTCACGGGTATGTTTAATGGGTGATGTTTCACGGGTCTAGGTTTCACTGGTAAGTTTCACGGGTCAAGGTTTCACGGGTAAGTTTCACGGGTAAGTTTCACGGGTATGTTTCACGGGTGACGTTTCACGGGTCTAGGTTTCACTGGAAAGTTTCACGGGTCAAGGTTTCACGGGTAAGTTTCACGGGTAAGTTTTACGGGTATGTTTTACAGGTGACGTTTCACGGGTCTAGGTTTCACTGGTAAGTTTCACGGGTCAAGGTTTCACGGGTAAGTTTCACGGGTAAGTTTCACGGGTATGTTTCATGGGTGATGTTTCACGGGTCTAGGTTTCACTGGTAAGTTTCACGGGTCAAGGTTTTACGGGTAAGTTTCACGGGTATGTTTTACGGGTGACGTTTCACGGGTCTAGGTTTCACTGGTAAGTTTCACGGGTCAAGGTTTCACGGGTAAGTTTCACGGGTAAGTTTCACGGGTATGTTTCACGGGTGACGTTTCACGGGTCTAGGTTTCATTGGTAAGTTTCACGGGTCAAGGTTTCACGGGTAAGTTTCACGGGTAAGTTTCACGGGTATGTTTCACGGGTGACGTTTCACGGGTCTAGGTTCCACTGGTAAGTTTCACGGGTCAAGGTTTCACGGGTAAGTTTCACGGGTAAGTTTCACGGGTATGTTTCACGGGTGACGTTTTACGGGTCAAGGTTTCACGGGTAAGTTTCACGGGTAAGTTTTACGGGTAAGTTTCACGGGTGACGTTTCACGGGTCTAGGTTTTACTGGTAAGTTTCACGGGTCAAGGTTTCACGGGTAAGTTTCACGGGTAAGTTTCACGGGTAAGTTTCACGGGTGACCTTTCACGGGTCTAGGTTTCACTGGTAAGTTTCACGGGTCAAGGTTTCACGGGTAAGTTTCACGTGTAAGTTTCACGGGTGACGTTTCACGGGTCTAGGTTTCACTGGTAAGTTTCACGGGTCAAGGTTTCACGGGTAAGTTTTACGGGTAAGTTTCACGGCTGACGTTTTACGGGTCTAGGTTTCCCTGGTAAGTTTCACGGGTCAAGGTTTCACGGGTAAGTTTCACGGGTAACTTTCACGGGTGACGTTTCACGGGTCTAGGTTTCACTGGTAAGTTTCACGGGTATGTTTCACGGGTGACGTTTCACGGGTCTAGGTTTCACTGGTAAGTTTCACGGGTCAAGGTTTCACGGGTAAGTTTCACGGGTAAGTTTCACGGGTATGTTTCACGGATGACGTTTCACGGGTCTTGGTTTCACTGGTAAGTTTAACGGGTCAAGGTTTCACGGGTAAGTTTCACGGGTAAGTTTTACGGGTATGTTTTACAGGTGACGTTTCACGGGTAAGTTTCACGGGTAAGTTTCACGGGTATGTTTCACGGGTGACATTTCACGGATCTAGGTTTCACTGGTAAGTTTCACGGGTCAAGGTTTCACGGGTAAGTTTCACGGGTAAGTTTTACAGGTAAGTTTCACGGGTGACGTTTCACTGGTCTAGGTTTCACTGGAAAGTTTCACGGGTAAAGGATTCACGGGTAAGTTTCACGGGTAAGTTTTACGGGTATGTTTTACAGGTGACGTTTCACGGGTCTAGGTTTCACTGGTAAGTTTCACGGGTCAAGGTTTCACGGGTAAGATTCACGGGTAAGTTTCACGGGTATGTTTCATGAGTGATGTTTCACGGGTCTAGGTTTCACTGGTAAGTTTCACGGGTCAAGGTTTTACGGGTAAGTTTCACGGGTAAGTTTCACGGGTATGTTTCACGGGTGACGTTTCACGGGTCTAGGTTTCACTGGTAAGTTTCACGGGTCAAGGTTTCACGGGTAAGTTTCACGGGTAAGTTTCACGGGTATGTTTCACGGGTGACGTTTCACGGGTCTAGGTTTCACTAGTAAGTTTCACGGGTCAAGGTTTCACGGGTAAGTTTCACGGGTAAGTTTCACGGGTATGTTTCACGGGTGACGTTTCACGGGTCTAGGTTTCACTGGTGAGTTTCACGGGTCAAGGTTTCACGGGTAAGTTTCACGGGTAAGTTTCACGGGTATGTTTCACGGGTGACGTTTCAAGGGTCTAGGTTTCACTGGTAAGTTTCACGGGTCAAGGTTTCACGGGTAAGTTTCACGGGTAAGTTTCACGGGTATGTTTCACGGGTGACGTTTCACGGGTCTAGGTTTCACTGGTAAGTTTCACGGGTCAAGGTTTTACGGGTAAGTTTCACGGGTAAGTTTCACGGGTATGTTTCACGGGTGACGTTTCACGGGTCTAGGTTTCACTGGTAAGTTTCACGGGTCAAAGTTTCACGGGTAAGTTTTACGGGTAAGTTTCACGGGTAAGTTTCACGGGTATGTTTCACGGGTGACGTTTCACGGGTCTAAGTTTCACTGGTAAGTTTCACGGGTCAAGGTTTTACGGGTAAGTTTCACGGGTAAGTTTTACGCGTAAGTTTCACGGGTGACGTTTCACGGGTCTAGGTTTCACTGGTAAGTTTTACGGGTCAAGGTTTCACGGGTAAGTTTCACGGGTAAGTTTTACGGGTAAGTTTCACGGGTGACGTTTCACGGGTCTAGGTTTCACTGGTAAGTTTCACGGGTCTAGGTTTCACTGGTAAGTTTCACGGGTCAAGGTTTCACGGGTAAGTTTCACGGGTAAGTTTCACGGGTATGTTTCACGGGTGACGTTTCACGGGTCTAGGTTTCACTGGAAAGTTTCACGGATCAAGGTTTCACGGGTAAGTTTCACGGGTAAGTTTCACGGGTAAGTTTTACGGGTATGTTTTACAGGTGACGTTTCACGGGTCTAGGTTTCACTGGTAAGTTTCACGGGTCAAGGTTTCACGGGTAAGTTTCACGGGTAAGTTTCACGGGTATGTTTCATGGGTGATGTTTCACGGGTCTAGGTTTTACTGGTAAGTTTCACGGGTCTAGGTTTCACGGGTAAGTTTCACGGGTAAGTTTCACGGGTGACGTTTCACGGGTCTAGGTTTCACTGGTAAGTTTCACGGGTATGTTTCACGGGTGACGTTTCACGGGTCTAGGTTTCACTGGTAAGTTTCACGGGTCAAGGTTTCACGGGTAAGTTTCACGGGTAAGTTTCACGGGTATGTTTCACGGATGACGTTTCACGGGTCTTGGTTTCACTGGTAAGTTTCATGGGTCAAGGTTTCACGGGTAAGTTTCACGGGTAAGTTTTACGGGTATGTTTTACAAGTGACGTTTCACGGGTAAGTTTCACGGGTAAGTTTCACGGGTATGTTTCACGGGTGACGTTTCACGGGTCTTGGTTTCACTGGTAAGTTTCACGGGGCAAGGTTTCACGGGTAAGTTTCACGGGTATGTTTCACGGGTGACGTTTCACGGGTCTAGGTTTCACTGGTAAGTTTCACGGGTCAAGGTTTTACGGGTAAGTTTCACGGGTAAGTTTTACGGGTAAGTTTCACGGGTCTAGGTTTCACTGGTAAGTTTCACGGGTCAAGGTTTCACGGGTAAGTTTCACGGGTAAGTTTCACGGGTATGTTTCACGGGTGACGTTTCACGGGTCTAGGTTTCACTGGAAAGTTTCACGGATCAAGGTTTCACGGGTAAGTTTCACGGGTAAGTTTCACGGGTATGTTTCACGGGTGACGTTTCACGGGTCTAGGTTTCACTGGAAAGTTTCACGGATCATGGTTTCACGGGTAAGTTTCACGGGTAAGTTTCACGGGTAAGTTTTACGGGTATGTTTTACAGGTGACGTTTCACGGGTCTAGGTTTCACTGGTAAGTTTCACGGGTCAAGGTTTCACGGGTAAGTTTCACGGGTAAGTTTCACGGGTATGTTTCATGGGTGATGTTTCACGGGTCTAAGTTTTACTGGTAAGTTTCACGGGTCAAGGTTTCACGGGTAAGTTTCACGGGTAAGTTTCACGGGTAAGTTTCACGGGTGACGTTTCACGGGTCTAGGTTGCACTGGTAAGTTTCACGGGTATGTTTCACGGGTGACGTTTCACGGGTCTAGGTTTCACTGGTAAGTTTCACGGGTCAAGGTTTCACGGGTAAGTTTCACGGGTAAGTTTCACGGGTATGTTTCACGGATGACGTTTCACGGGTCTTGGTTTCACTGGTAAGTTTCACGGGTCAAGGTTTCACGGGTAAGTTTTACGGGTAAGTTTTACGGGTATGTTTTACAGGTGACGTTTCACGGGTAAGTTTCACGGGTAAGTTTCACGGGTATGTTTCACGGGTGACGTTTCACGGGTCTAGGTTTCACTGGTAAGTTTCACGGGTCAAGGTTTCACGGGTAAGTTTCACTGGTAAGTTTTACGGGTAAGTTTCACGGGTGACGTTTCACGGGTCTAGGTTTCACTGGAAAGTTTCACGGGTCAAGGATTCACGGGTAAGTTTCACGGGTAAGTTTTACGGGTATGTTTTACAGGTGACGTTTCACGGGTCTAGGTTTCACTGGTAAGTTTCACGGGTCAAGGTTTTACGGGTAAGTTTCACGGGTAAGTTTCACGGGTATGTTTCACGGGTGACGTTTCACGGGTCTAGGTTTCACTGGTAAGTTTCACGGGTAAGTTTCACGGGTCAAGGTTTCACTGGTAAGTTTCACGGGTCAAGGTTTCACGGGTAAGTTTCACGGGTATGTTTCACGGGTGACGTTTCACGGGTCTAGGTTTCACTGGTAAGTTTCACGGGTCAAGGTTTCACGGGTAAGTTTCACGGGTAAGTTTTACGGGTAAGTTTCACGGGTGACGTTTCACGGGTCTAGGTTTCACTGGTAAGTTTCACGGGTCAATGTTTCACGGGTAAGTTTCACGGGTAAGTTTCACGGGTAAGTTTTACGGGTATGTTTTACAGGTGACGTTTCACGGGTCTAGGTTTCACTGGTAAGTTTCACGGGTCAAGGTTTCACGGGTAAGTTTCACGGGTAAGTTTCACGGGTATGTTTAATGGGTGATGTTTCACGGGTCTAGGTTTCACTGGTAAGTTTCACGGGTCAAGGTTTCACGGGTAAGTTTCACGGGTAAGTTTCACGGGTAAGTTTCACGGGTATGTTTCACGGGTGACGTTTCACGGGTCTAGGTTTCACTGGAAAGTTTCACGGGTCAAGGTTTCACGGGTAAGTTTCACGGGTAAGTTTTACGGGTATGTTTTACAGGTGACGTTTCACGGGTCTAGGTTTCACTGGTAAGTTTCACGGGTCAAGGTTTCACGGGTAAGTTTCACGGGTAAGTTTCACGGGTATGTTTCATGGGTGATGTTTCACGGGTCTAGGTTTCACTGGTAAGTTTCACGGGTCAAGGTTTTACGGGTAAGTTTCACGGGTAAGTTTCACGGGTATGTTTTACGGGTGACGTTTCACGGGTCTAGGTTTCACTGGTAAGTTTCACGGGTCAAGGTTTCACGGGTAAGTTTCACGGGTAAGTTTCACGGGTATGTTTCACGGGTGACGTTTCACGGGTCTAGGTTTCATTGGTAAGTTTCACGGGTCAAGGTTTCACGGGTAAGTTTCACGGGTAAGTTTCACGGGTATGTTTCACGGGTGACGTTTCACGGGTCTAGGTTCCACTGGTAAGTTTCACGGGTCAAGGTTTCACGGGTAAGTTTCACGGGTAAGTTTCACGGGTATGTTTCACGGGTGACGTTTTACGGGTCAAGGTTTCACGGGTAAGTTTCACGGGTAAGTTTTACGGGTAAGTTTCACGGGTGACGTTTCACGGGTCTAGGTTTTACTGGTAAGTTTCACGGGTCAAGGTTTCACGGGTAAGTTTCACGGGTAAGTTTCACGGGTAAGTTTCACGGGTGACCTTTCACGGGTCTAGGTTTCACTGGTAAGTTTCACGGGTCAAGGTTTCACGGGTAAGTTTCACGTGTAAGTTTCACGGGTGACGTTTCACGGGTCTAGGTTTCACTGGTAAGTTTCACGGGTCAAGGTTTCACGGGTAAGTTTTACGGGTAAGTTTCACGGGTGACGTTTTACGGGTCTAGGTTTCCCTGGTAAGTTTCACGGGTCAAGGTTTCACGGGTAAGTTTCACAGGTAAGTTTCACGGGTAAGTTTCACGGGTGACGTTTCACGGGTCTTGGTTTCACTGGTAAATTTCACGTGTCAAGGTTTCACGGGTAAGTTTCACGGGTAAGTTTTACGGGTATGTTTTACAGGTGACGTTTCACGGGTAAGTTTCACGGGTAAGTTTCACGGGTGACGTTTCACGGGTCTAGGTTTCACTGGTAAGTTTCACGGGTATGTTTCACGGGTGACGTTTCACGGGTCTAGGTTTCACTGGTAAGTTTCACGGGTCAAGGTTTCACGGGTAAGTTTCACGGGTAAGTTTCACGGGTATGTTTCACGGATGACGTTTCACGGGTCTTGGTTTCACTGGTAAGTTTCACGGGTCTAGGTTTCACTGGTAAGTTTCACGGGTCAAGATTTTACGGGTAAGTTTCACGGGTAAGTTTCACGAGTATGTTTCACGGGTGACGTTTCACGGGTCTAGGTTTCACTGGTAATTTTCACGGGTCAAGGTTTTACGGGTAAGTTTCACGGGTAAGTTTTACGGGTAAGTTTCACGGGTGACGTTTCACGGGTCTATGTTTCACTGGTAAGTTTCACGGGTCGAGGTTTCACGGGTAAGTTTCACTGGTAAGTTTTACGGGTAAGTTTCACGGGTGACGTTTCACGGGTCTAGGTTTCACTGGTAAGTTTCACGGGTCAAGGTTTCACGGGTAAGTTTCACGGGTAAGTTTCACGGGTATGTTTCACGGGTGACGTTTCACGGGTCTTGGTTTCACTGGTAAGTTTCACGGGTCAAGGTATTACGGGTCAAGGTTTCACGGGTAAGTTTCACGGGTATGTTTCACGGGTGACGTTTCACGGGTCTAGGTTTCACTGGTAAGTTTCACGGGTCAAGGTTTCACGGGTAAGTTTCACGGGTAAGTTTCACGGGTATGTTTCATGGGTGATGTTTCACGGGTCTAGGTTTCACTGGTAAGTTTCACGGGTCAACGTTTCACGGGTAAGTTTCACGGGTAAGTTTCACGGGTATGTTTCACGGGTGACGTTTCACGGGTCTAGGTTTCACTGGAAAGTTTCACGGGTCAAGGTTTCACAGATAAGTTTCACGGGTAAGTTTTACGGGTATGTTTTACAGGTGACGTTTCACGGGTCTAGGTTTCACTGGTAAGTTTCACGGGTCAAGGTTTCACGGGTAAGTTTCACGGGTATGTTTCATGGGTGATGTTTCACGGGTCTAGGTTTCACTGGTAAGTTTCACGGGTCAAGGTTTTACGGGTAAGTTTCACGGGTAAGTTTCACGGGTATGTTTTACGGGTGACGTTTCACGGGTCTAGGTTTCACTGGTAAGTTTCACGGGTCAAGGTTTCACGGGTAAGTTTCACGGGTAAGTTTCACGGGTATGTTTCACGGGTGACGTTTCACGGGTCTAGGTTTCACTGGTAAGTTTCACGGGTCAAGGTTTCACGGGTAAGTTTCACGGGTAAGTTTCACGGGTATGTTTCACGGGTGACGTTTCACGGGTCTAGGTTCCACTGGTAAGTTTCACGGGTCAAGGTTTCACGGGTAAGTTTTACGGGTAAGTTTCACGGGTATGTTTCACGGGTGACGTTTTACGGGTCTAGGTTTCACTGGTAAGTTTCACGGGTCAAGGTTTCACGGGTAAGTTTCACGGGTAAGTTTTACGGTTAAGTTTCACGGGTGACGTTTCACGGGTCTAGGTTTTACTGGTAAGTTTCACGGGTCAAGGTTTCACGGGTAAGTTTCACGGGTAAGTTTCACGGGTAAGTTTCACGGGTGACCTTTCACGGGTCTAGGTTTCACTGGTAAGTTTCACGGGTCAAGGTTTCACGGGTAAGTTTCACGTGTAAGTTTCACGGGTGACTTTTCACGGGTCTAGGTTTCACTGGTAAGTTTCACTGGTCAAGGTTTCACGGGTAAGTTTTACGGGTAAGTTTCACGGGTAAGTTTCACGGGTGACGTTTTACGGGTCTAGGTTTCCCTGGTAAGTTTCACGGGTCAAGGTTTCACGGGTAAGTTTCACAGGTAAGTTTCACGGGTAAGTTTCTCGGGTGACGTTTCACGGGTCTAGGTTTCACTGGTAAGTTTCACGGGTCAAGGTTTCACGGGTAAGTTTCACGGGTAAGTTTCACGGGTAAGTTTCACGGGTGACGTTTCACGGGTCTTGGTTTCACTGGTAAGTTTCACGGGTCAAGGTTTCACGGGTAAGTTTCACGGGTAAGTTTTACGGGTATGTTTTACAGGTGACGTTTCACGGGTAAGTTTCACGGGTAAGTTTCACGGGTAAGTTTCACGGGTGACGTTTCACGGGTCTAGGTTTCACTGGTAAGTTTCACGGGTATGTTTCACGGGTGACGTTTCACGGGTCTAGGTTTCACTGGTAAGTTTCACGGGTCAAGGTTTCACGGGTAAGTTTCACGGGTAAGTTTCACGGGTATGTTTTACAGGGGTAAGTTTCACGGGTGACGTTTCACGGGTCTAGGTTTCACTGGTAAGTTTCACGGGTATGTTTCACGGGTGACGTTTCACGGGTCTAGGTTTCACTGGTAAGTTTCACGGGTCAAGGTTTCACGGGTAAGTTTCACGGGTAAGTTTCACGGGTATGTTTTACAGGTGACGTTTCACGGGTAAGTTTCACGGGTAAGTTTCACGGGTGACGTTTCACGGGTCTAGGTTTCACTGGTAAGTTTCACGGGTCAAGGTTTTACGGGTAAGTTTCACGGGTAAGTTTCACGGGTATGTTTCACGGGTGACGTTTCACGGGTCTAGGTTTCACTGGTAAGTTTCACGGGTCAAGGTTTTACGGGTAAGTTTCACAGGTAAGTTTTACGGGTAAGTTTCACGGGTGACGTTTCACGGGTCTAGGTTTCACTGGTAAGTTTCACGGGTCAAGGTTTCACGGGTAAGTTTCACGGGTAAGTTTCACGGGTATGTTTCACGGGTGACGTTTCACGGGTCTAGGTTTCACTGGTAAGTTTCACGGGTCAAGGTTTCACGGGTAAGTTTCACGGGTAAGTTTCACGGGTATGTTTCACGGGTGACGTTTCACGGGTCTAGGTTTCACTGGTAAGTTTCACGGTTCAAGGATTCACGGGTAAGTTTCACGGGTATGTTTCACGGGTGACGTTTCACGGGTCTAGGTTTCACTGGTAAGTTTCACGGGTCAAGGTTTTACGGGTAAGTTTCACGGGTAAGTTTTACGGGTAAGTTTCACGGGTGACGTTTCACGGGTCTAGGTTTCACTGGTAAGTTTCACGGGTCAAGGTTTCACGGGTAAGTTTCACGGGTAAGTTTCACGGGTATGTTTCACGGGTGACGTTTTACGGGTCTTGGTTTCACTGGTAAGTTTCACGGGTCAAGGTTTCACGGGTAAGTTTCACGGGTATGTTTCACGGGTCTAGGTTTCACTGGTAAGTTTCACGGGTCAAGGTTTCACGGGTAAGTTTCACGGGTAAGTTTTACGGGTAAGTTTCACGGGTGACGTTTCACGGGTCTAGGTTTCACTGGTAAGTTTCACGGGTCAAGGTTTCACGGGTAAGTTTCACGGGTAAGTTTCACTGGTATGTTTCACGGGTGACGTTTCACGGGTCTAGGTTTCACTGGAAAGTTTCACGGGTCAAGGTTTCACAGGTAAGTTTGACGGGTATGTTTTACAGGTGACGTTTCACGGGTCTAGGTTTCACTGGTAAGTTTCACGGGTCAAGGTTTCACGGGTAAGTTTCACGGGTAAGTTTCACGGGTATGTTTCATGGGTGATGTTTCACGGGTCTAGGTTTTACTGGTAAGTTTCACGGGTCAAGGTTTCACGGGTAAGTTTCACGGGTAAGTATCACGGGTGACGTTTCACGGGTCTAGGTTTCACTGGTAAGTTTCACGGGTATGTTTCACGGGTGACGTTTCACGGGTCTAGGTTTCACTGGTAAGTTTCACGGGTCAAGGTTTCACGGGTAAGTTTCACGGGTAAGTTTTACGGGTAAGTTTCACGGGTGACGTTTCACGGGTCTAGGTTTCACTAGAAAGTTTCACGGGTCAAGGTTTCACGGGTAAGTTTCACGGGTAAGTTTTACGGGTATGTTTTACAGGTGACGTTTCACGGGTCTAGGTTTCACTGGTAAGTTTCACGGGTCAAGGTTTTACGGGTAAGATTCACGGGTAAATTTCACGGGTATGTTTCATGGGTGATGTTTCACGGGTCTAGGTTTCACTGGTAAGTTTCACGGGTCAAGGTTTCACGGGTAAGTTTCACGGGTAAGTTTCACGGGTATGTTTCACGATTGACGATTCACGGGTCTAGGTTTCACTAGTAAGTTTCACGGGTCAAGGTTTCACGGGTAAGTTTCACGGGTAAGTTTCACGGGTATGTTTCACGGGTGACGTTTCACGGGTCTAGGTTTCACTGGTAAGTTTCACGGGTCAAGGTTTTACGGGTAAGTTTCACGGGTAAGTTTCACGGGTATGTTTCACGGGAGACGTTTCACGGGTCTAGGTTTCACTGGTAAGTTTCACGGGTCAAGGTTTCACGGGTAAGTTTCACGGGTATGTTTCACGGGTCTAGGTTTCACTGGTAAGTTTCACGGGTCAAGGTTTCACGGGTAAGTTTCACGGGTAAGTTTTACGGGTAAGTTTCACGGGTGACGTTTCACGGGTCTAGGTTTCACTGGTAAGTTTCACGGGTCAAGGTTTCACGGGTAAGTTTCACGGGTAAGTTTCACGGGTGACCTTTCACGGGTCTTGGTTTCACTGGTAAGTTTCACGGGTCAAGGTTTCACGGGTAAGTTTCACGGGTAAGTTTCACGGGTATGTTTCACGGTTGACGTTTCACGGGTCTAGGTTTCACTGGTAAGTTTCACGGGTCAAGGTTTCACGGGTAAGTTTCACGGGTAAGTTTCACGGGTATGTTTCACGGGTGACGTTTCACGGGTCTAGGATTCACTGGTAAGTTTCACGGGTCAAGGTTTCACGGGTAAGTTTCACGGGTAAGTTTCACGGGTATGTTTCACGGGTGACGTTTCACGGGTCTAGGTTTCACTGGTAAGTTTCACGGATCAAGGTTTCACGGGTAAGTTTCACGGGTAAGTTTCACGGGTATGTTTCACGGATGACGTTTCACGGGTCTAGGTTTCACTGGTAAGTTTCACGGGTCAAGGTTTCACGGGTAAGTTTCACGGGTAAGTTTTACGGGTAAGTTTCACGGGTGACGTTTCACGGGTCTAGGTTTCACTGGTAAGTTTCACGGGTCAAGGTTTCACGGGTAAGTTTCACGGGTAAGTTTCACGGGTAAGTTTTACGGGTAAGTTTCAAGGGTGACGTTTCACGGGTCTAGGTTTCACTGGTAAGTTTCACGGGTCAAGGTTACACGGGTAAGTTTCACGGGTAAGTTTCACGGGTATGTTTCATGGGTGATGTTTCACGGGTCTAGGTTTTACTGGTAAGTTTCACGGGTCAAGGTTTCACGGGTAAGTTTCACGGGTAAGTATCACGGGTGACGTTTCACGGGTCTAGGTTTCACTGGTAAGTTTCACGGGTATGTTTCACGGGTGACGTTTCACGGGTCTAGGTTTCACTGGTAAGTTTCACGGGTCAAGGTTTCACGGGTAAGTTTCACGGGTAAGTTTTACGGGTAAGTTTCACGGGTGACGTTTCACGGGTCTAGGTTTCACTAGAAAGTTTCACGGGTCAAGGTTTCACGGGTAAGTTTCACGGGTAAGTTTTACGGGTATGTTTTACAGGTGACGTTTCACGGGTCTAGGTTTCACTGGTAAGTTTCACGGGTCAAGGTTTTACGGGTAAGATTCACGGGTAAATTTCACGGGTATGTTTCATGGGTGATGTTTCACGGGTCTAGGTTTCACTGGTAAGTTTCACGGGTCAAGGTTTCACGGGTAAGTTTCACGGGTAAGTTTCACGGGTATGTTTCACGATTGACGATTCACGAGTCTAGGTTTCACTAGTAAGTTTCACGGGTCAAGGTTTCACGGGTAAGTTTCACGGGTAAGTTTCACGGGTATGTTTCACGGGTGACGTTTCACGGGTCTAGGTTTCACTGGTAAGTTTCACGGGTCAAGGTTTTACGGGTAAGTTTCACGGGTAAGTTTCACGGGTATGTTTCACGGGAGACGTTTCACGGGTCTAGGTTTCACTGGTAAGTTTCACGGGTCAAGGTTTCACGGGTAAGTTTCACGGGTATGTTTCACAGGTCTAGGTTTCACTGGTAAGTTTCACGGGTCAAGGTTTCACGGGTAAGTTTCACGGGTAAGTTTTACGGGTAAGTTTCACGGGTGACGTTTCACGGGTCTAGGTTTCACTGGTAAGTTTCACGGGTCAAGGTTTCACGGGTAAGTTTCACGGGTAAGTTTCACGGGTGACCTTTCACGGGTCTTGGTTTCACTGGTAAGTTTCACGGGTCAAGGTTTCACGGGTAAGTTTCACGGGTAAGTTTCACGGGTATGTTTCACGGTTGACGTTTCGCGGGTCTAGGTTTCACTGGTAAGTTTCACGGGTCAAGGTTTCACGGGTAAGTTTCACGGGTAAGTTTCACGGGTATGTTTCACGGGTGACGTTTCACGGGTCTAGGATTCACTGGTAAGTTTCACGGGTCAAGGTTTCACGGGTAAGTTTCACGGGTAAGTTTCACGGGTATGTTTCACGGGTGACGTTTCACGGGTCTAGGTTTCACTGGTAAGTTTCACGGATCAAGGTTTCACGGGTAAGTTTCACGGGTAAGTTTCACGGGTATGTTTCACGGATGACGTTTCACGGGTCTAGGTTTCACTGGTAAGTTTCACGGGTCAAGGTTTCACGGGTAAGTTTCACGGGTAAGTTTTACGGGTAAGTTTCACGGGTGACGTTTCACGGGTCTAGGTTTCACTGGTAAGTTTCACGGGTCAAGGTTTCACGGGTAAGTTTCACGGGTAAGTTTTACGGGTAAGTTTCAAGGGTGACGTTTCACGGGTCTAGGTTTCACTGGTAAGTTTCACGGGTCAAGGTTACACGGGTAAGTTTCACGGGTAAGTTTCACGGGTGACGTTTCACGGGTCTAGGTTTCACTCGTAAGTTTCACGGGTCAAAGTTTCACGAGTAAGTTTCACGTATAAGTTTCACGGGTAAGTTTCACGGGTGACGTTTCACGGGTCTAGGTTTCACTGGTAAGTTTCACGGGTCAAGGTTTCACGGGTAAGTTTCACGGGTAAGTTTCACGAGTAAGTTACACGGGTCTAGGTTTCACTGGTAAGTTTCACGGGTCTAGGTTTCACGGGTAAGTTTTACGGGTAAGTTTCACGGGTAAGTTTCACGGGTATGTTTCACGGGTGACGTTTCACGGGTCTAGGTTTCACTGGTAAGTTTCACGGATCAAGGTTTCACGGGTAAGTTTCACGGGTAAGTTTCACGGGTATGTTTCACGGATGACGTTTCACGGGTCTAGGTTTCACTGGTAAGTTTCACGGGTCAAGGTTTTACAAGTAAGTTTCACGGGTAAGTTTTACGGGTAAGTTTCACGGGTGACGTTTCACGGGTCTAGGTTTCACTGGTAAGTTTCACGGGTCAAGGTTTCACGGGTAAGTTTCACGGGTAAGTTTCACGGGTAAGTTTTACGGGTAAGTTTCACGGGTGACGTTTCACGGGTCTAGGTTTCACTGGTAAGTTTCACGGGTCAAGGTTTCACGGGTAAGTTTCACGGGTAAGTTTCACGGGTAAGTTTCACGGGTGACGTTTCACGGGTCTAGGTTTCACTCGTAAGTTTCACGGGTCAAGGTTTCACGGGTAAGTTTTACGGGTAAGTTTCACGGGTGACGTTTCACGGGTCTAGGTTTCACTGGTAAGTTTCACGGGTCAAGGTTTCACGGGTAAGTTTCACGGGTAAGTTTCACGGGTGACGTTTCACGGGTCTAGGTTTCACTCGTAAGTTTCACGGGTCAAAGTTTCACGAGTAAGTTTCACGTGTAAGTTTCACGGGTAAGTTTCACGGGTGACGTTTCACGGGTCTAGGTTTCACTGGTAAGTTTCACGGGTCAAGGTTTCACGGGTAAGTTTCACGGGTCTAGGTTGCACTGGTAAGTTTCACGGGTCTAGGTTTCACGGGTAAGTTTCACGGGTAAGTTTCACGGGTAAGTTTCACGGGTGACGTTTCACGGGTCTAGGTTTCACTGGTAAGTTTCACGGGTCAAGGTTTCACGGGTAAGTTTCACGGGTAAGTTTCACGGGTAAGTTTCACGGGTGACGTTTCACGGGTCTAGGTTTCAATGGTAAGTTTCACGGGTCAAGGTTTCACGGGTAAGTTTCACGGGTAAGTTTCACGGGTAAGTTTCACGGGTATGTTACACGGGTGACGTTTCACGGGTCTAGGTTTCACTGGTAAGTTTTACGGGTAAGTTTCACGGGTGACGTTTCACGGGTTATGTTTCACGGGTCTAGGTTTCACTGGAAAGTTTCACGGGTCAAGGTTTCACGGGTAAGTTTCACGGGTAAGTTTTACGGGTATGTTTTACAGGTGACGTTTCACGGGTCTAGGTTTCACTGGTAAGTTTCACGGGTCAAGGTTTCACGGGTAAGTTTCACGGGTAAGTTTCACGGGTATGTTTCATGGGTGATGTTTCACGGGTCTAGGTTTCACTGGTAAGTTTCACGGGTCAAGGTTCCACGGGTAAGTTTCACGGGTAAGTTTCACGGGTATGTTTCACGGGTGACGTTTCACGGGTCTAGGTTTCACTGGAAAGTTTCACGGGTCAAGGTTTCACGGGTAAGTTTCACGGGTAAGTTTTACGGGTATGTTTTACAGGTGACGTTTCACGGGTCTAGGTTTCACTGGAAAAGTTTCACGGGTCAAGGTTTCACGGGTAAGTTTCACGGGTAAGTTTCACGGGTATGTTCCATGGGTGATGTTTCACGGGTCTAGGTTTCACTGGTAAGTTTCACGGGTCAAGGTTTTACGGGTAAGTTTCACGGGTAAGTTTCACGGGTATGTTTTACGGGTGACGTTTCACGGGTCTAGGTTTCACTGGTAAGTTTCACGGGTCAAGGTTTTACGGGTAAGTTTCACGGGTAAGTTTCACGGGTATGTTTCACGGGTGACGTTTCACGGGTCTAGGTTTCACTGGTAAGTTTCACGGGTCAAGGTTTCACGGGTAAGTTTCACGGGTAAGTTTCACGGGTATGTTTCACGGGTGACGTTTCACGGGTCTAGGTTTCACTGGTAAGTTTCACGGGTCAAGGATTCACGGGTAAGTTTCACGGGTAAGTTTCACGGGTATGTTTCACGGGTGACGTTTCACGGGTCTTGGTTTCACTGGTAAGTTTCACGGGTCAAGGTTTCACGGGTAAGTTTCACGGGTATGTTTCACGGGTGACGTTTCACGGGTCTAGGTTTCACTGGTAAGTTTCACGGGTCAAGGTTTTACGGGTAAGTTTCACGGGTAAGTTTCACGGGTATGTTTCACGGGTGACGTTTCACGGGTCTAGGTTTCACTGGTAAGTTTCACGGGTCAAGGTTTCACGGGTAAGTTTCACGGGTAAGTTTCACGGGTATGTTTCACGGGTGACGTTTCACGGGTCTAGGTTTCACTGGAAAGTTTCACGGATCAAGGTTTCACGGGTAAGTTTCACGGGTAAGTTTCACGGGTAAGTTTTACGGGTATGTTTTACAGGTGACGTTTCACGGGTCTAGGTTTCAATGGTAAGTTTCACGGGTCAAGGTTTCACGGGTAAGTTTCACGGGTAAGTTTCACGGGTATGTTTCATGGGTGATGTTTCACGGGTCTAGGTTTTACTGGTAAGTTTCACGGGTCAAGGTTTCACGGGTAAGTTTCACGGGTAAGTTTCACGGGTAAGTTTTACGGGTGACGTTTCACGGGTCTAGGTTTCACTGGTAAGTTTCACGGGTATGTTTCACGGGTGACGTTTCACGGGTCTAGGTTTCACTGGTAAGTTTCACGGGTCAAGGTTTCACGGGTAAGTTTCACGGGTAAGTTTCACGGGTAAGTTTCACGGGTATGTTTCACGGATGACGTTTCACGGGTCTTGGTTTCACTGGTAAGTTTCACGGGTCAAGGTTTCACGGGTAAGTTTCACGGGTAAGTTTTACGGGTATGTTTTACAGGTGACGTTTCACGGGTAAGTTTCACGGGTAAGTTTCACGGGTATGTTTCACGGGTGACGTTTCACGGGTCTAGGTTTCACTGGTAAGTTTCACGGGTCAAGGTTTCACGGGTAAGTTTCACGGGTAAGTTTTACGGGTAAGTTTCACGGGTGACGTTTCACGGGTCTAGGTTTCACTGGAAAGTTTCACGGGTCAAGGATTCACGGGTAAGTTTCACGGGTAAGTTTTACGGGTATGTTTCACGGGTGACGTTTCACGGGTCTAGGTTTCACTGGTAAGTTTCACGGGTCAAGGTTTTACGGGTAAGTTTCACGGGTAAGTTTCACGGGTATGTTTCACGGGTGACGTTTCACGGGTCTAGGTTTCACTGGTAAGTTTCACGGGTCAAGGTTTCACGGGTAAGTTTCACGGGTAAGTTTTACGGGTAAGTTTCACGGGTGACGTTTCACGGGTCTAGGTTTCACTGGTAAGTTTCACGGGTCAAGGTTTCACGGGTAAGTTTCACGGGTAAGTTTCACGGGTATGTTTCACGGGTGACGTTTCACGGGTCTAGGTTTCACTGGTAAGTTTCACGGGTCAAGGTTTTACGGGTAAGTTTCACGGGTAAGTTTCACGGGTATGTTTCACGGGTGACGTTTCACGGGTCTAGGTTTCACTGGTAAGTTTCACGGGTCAAGGTTTTACGGGTAAGTTTCACGGGTAAGTTTCACGGGTATGTTTCACGGGTGACGTTTCACGGGTCTAGGTTTCACTGGTAAGTTTCACGGGTCAAGGTTTCACGGGTAAGTTTCACGGGTATGTTTCACGGGTGACGTTTCACGGGTCTAGGTTTCACTGGAAAGTTTCACGGATCATGGTTTCACGGGTAAGTTTCACGGGTAAGTTTCACGGGTAAGTTTTACGGGTATGTTTTACAGGTGACGTTTCACGGGTCTAGGTTTCACTGGTAAGTTTCACGGGTCAAGGTTTCACGGGTAAGTTTCACGGGTAAGTTTCACGGGTAAGTTTTACGGGTGACGTTTCACGGGTCTAGGTTTCACTGGTAAGTTTCACGGGTATGTTTCACGGGTGACGTTTCACGGGTCTAGGTTTCACTGGTAAGTTTCACGGGTCAAGGTTTCACGGGTAAGTTTGACGGGTAAGTTTCACGGGTATGTTTCACGGATGACGTTTCACGGGTCTTGGTTTCACTGGTAAGTTTCACGGGTCAAGGTTTCACGGGTAAGTTTCACGGGTAAGTTTTACGGGTATGTTTTACAGGTGACGTTTCACGGGTAAGTTTCACGGGTAAGTTTCACGGGTATGTTTCACGGGTGACGTTTCACGGGTCTAGGTTTCACTGGTAAGTTTCACGGGTCAAGGTTTCACGGGTAAGTTTCACGGGTAAGTTTTACGGGTAAGTTTCACGGGTGACGTTTCACGGGTCTAGGTTTCACTGGTAAGTTTCACGGGTCAAGGTTTCACGGGTAAGTTTCACGGGTAAGTTTCACGGGTATGTTTCACGGGTGACGTTTCACGGGTCTAGGTTTCACTGGAAAGTTTCACGGGTCAAGGTTTCACGGGTAAGTTTCACGGGTAAGTTTCACGGGTAAGTTTTACGGGTATGTTTTACAGGTGACGTTTCACGGGTCTAGGTTTCACTGGTAAGTTTCACGGGTCAAGGTTTCACGGGTAAGTTTCACGGGTAAGTTTCACGGGTATGTTTCATGGGTGATGTTTCACGGGTCTAGGTTTTACTGGTAAGTTTCACGGGTCAAGGTTTCACGGGTAAGTTTCACGGGTAAGTTTCACGGGTGACGTTTCACGGGTCTAGGTTTCACTGGTAAGTTTCACGGGTATGTTTCACGGGTGACGTTTCACGGGTCTAGGTTTCACTGGTAAGTTTCACGGGTCAAGGTTTCACGGGTAAGTTTCACGGGTAAGTTTCACGGGTATGTTTCACGGATGACGTTTCACGGGTCTTGGTTTCACTGGTAAGTTTAACGGGTCAAGGTTTCACGGGTAAGTTTCACGGGTAAGTTTTACGGGTATGTTTTACAAGTGACGTTTCACGGGTAAGTTTCACGGGTAAGTTTCACGGGTATGTTTCACGGGTGACGTTTCACGGATCTAGGTTTCACTGGTAAGTTTCACGGGTCAAGGTTTCACGGGTAAGTTTCACGGGTAAGTTTTACAGGTAAGTTTCACGGGTGACGTTTCACGGGTCTAGGTTTCACTGGAAAGTTTCACGGGTCAAGGATTCACGGGTAAGTTTCACGGGTAAGTTTTACGGGTATGTTTTACAGGTGACGTTTCACGGGTCTAGGTTTCACTGGTAAGTTTCACGGGTCAAGGTTTCACGGGTAAGATTCACGGGTAAGTTTCACGGGTATGTTTCATGGGTGATGTTTCACGGGTCTAGGTTTCACTGGTAAGTTTCACGGGTCAAGGTTTTACGGGTAAGTTTCACGGGTAAGTTTCACGGGTATGTTTCACGGGTGACGTTTCACGGGTCTAGGTTTCACTGGTAAGTTTCACGGGTCAAGGTTTCACGGGTAAGTTTCACGGGTAAGTTTCACGTGTAAGTTTCACGGGTGACGTTTCACGGGTCTAGGTTTCACTGGTAAGTTTCACGGGTCAAGGTTTCACGGGTAAGTTTTACGGGTCAAGGTTTCACGGGTAAGTTTTACGGGTAAGTTTCACGGGTGACGTTTTACGGGTCTAGGTTTCCCTGGTAAGTTTCACGGGTCAAGGTTTCACGGGTAAGTTTCACAGGTAAGTTTCACGGGTAAGTTTCTCGGGTGACGTTTCACGGGTCTAGGTTTCACTGGTAAGTTTCACGGGTCAAGGTTTCACGGGTAAGTTTCACGGGTAAGTTTCACGGGTGACGTTTCACGGGTCTTGGTTTCACTGGTAAATTTCACGTGTCAAGGTTTCACGGGTAAGTTTCACGGGTAAGTTTTACGGGTATGTTTTACAGGTGACGTTTCACGGGTAAGTTTCACGGGTAAGTTTCACGGGTGACGTTTCACGGGTCTAGGTTTCACTGGTAAGTTTCACGGGTATGTTTCACGGGTGACGTTTCACGGGTCTAGGTTTCACTGGTAAGTTTCACGGGTCAAGGTTTCACGGGTAAGTTTCACGGGTAAGTTTCACGGGTATGTTTCACGGATGACGTTTCACGGGTCTTGGTTTCACTGGTAAGTTTCACGGGTCAAGGTTTCAAGGGTAAGTTTCACGGGTAAGTTTTACGGGTATGTTTTACAGGTGACGTTTCACGGGTAAGTTTCACGGGTAAGTTTCACGGGTGACGTTTCACGGGTCTAGGTTTCACTGGTAAGTTTCACGGGTCAAGATTTTACGGATAAGTTTCACGGGTAAGTTTCACGGGTATGTTTCACGGGTGACGTTTCACGGGTCTAGGTTTCACTGGTAAGTTTCACGGGTCAAGGTTTTACGGGTAAGTTTCACGGGTAAGTTTTACGGGTAAGTTTCACGGGTGACGTTTCACGGGTCTAGGTTTCACTGGTAAGTTTCACGGGTCAAGGTTTCACGGGTAAGTTTCACGGGTAAGTTTTACGGGTAAGTTTCACGGGTGACGTTTCACGGGTCTAGGTTTCACTGGTAAGTTTCACGGGTCAAGGCTTCACGGGTAAGTTTCACGGGTAAGTTTCACGGGTAAGTTTCACGGGTAAGTTTCACGGGTAAGTTTCACGGGTATGTTTCACGGGTGACGTTTCACGGGTCTTGGTTTCACTGGTAAGTTTCACGGGTCAAGGTATCACGGGTCAAGGTTTCACGGGTAAGTTTCACGGGTATGTTTCACAGGTGACGTTTCACGGGTCTAGGTTTCACTGGTAAGTTTCACGGGTCAAGGTTTCACGGGTAAGTTTCACGGGTAAGTTTCACGGGTATGTTTCATGGGTGATGTTTCACGGGTCTAGGTTTCACTGGTAAGTTTCACGGGTCAACGTTTTACGGGTAAGTTTCACGGGTAAGTTTCACGGGTATGTTTTACGGGTGACGTTTCACGGGTCTAGGTTTCACTGGTAAGTTTCACGGGTCAAGGTTTCACGGGTAAGTTTCACGGGTAAGTTTCACGGGTATGTTTCACGGGTGACGTTTCACGGGTCTAGGTTTCACTGGTAAGTTTCACGGGTCAAGGTTTCACGGGTAAGTTTCACGGGTAAGTTTCACGGGTATGTTTCACGGGTGACGTTTCACGGGTCTAGGTTCCACTGGTAAGTTTCACGGGTCAAGGTTTCACGGGTAAGTTTTACGGGTAAGTTTCACGGGTATGTTTCACGGGTGACGTTTTACGGGTCTAGGTTTCACTGGTAAGTTTCACGGGTAAGTTTCACGGGTAAGTTTTACGGGTAAGTTTCACGGGTGACGTTTCACGGGTCTAGGTTTTACTGGTAAGTTTCACGGGTCAAGGTTTCACGGGTAAGTTTCACGGGTAAGTTTCACGGGTAAGTTTCACGGGTGACCTTTCACGGGTCTAGGTTTCACTGGTAAGTTTCACGGGTCAAGGTTTCACGGGTAAGTTTCACGTGTAAGTTTCACGGGTGACTTTTCACGGGTCTAGGTTTCACTGGTAAGTTTCACTGGTCAAGGTTTCACGGGTAAGTTTTACGGGTAAGTTTCACGGGTAAGTTTCACGGGTGACGTTTTACGGGTCTAGGTTTCCCTGGTAAGTTTCACGGGTCAAGGTTTCACGGGTAAGTTTCACAGGTAAGTTTCACGGGTAAGTTTCTCGGGTGACGTTTCACGGGTCTAGGTTTCACTGGTAAGTTTCACGGGTCAAGGTTTCACGGGTAAGTTTCACGGGTAAGTTTCACGGGTAAGTTTCACGGGTGACATTTCACGGGTCTTGGTTTCACTGGTAAGTTTCACGGGTCAAGGTTTCACGGGTAAGTTTCACGGGTAAGTTTTACGGGTATGTTTTACAGGTGACGTTTCACGGGTAAGTTTCACGGGTAAGTTTCACGGGTAAGTTTCACGGGTGACGTTTCACGGGTCTAGGTTTCACTGGTAAGTTTCACGGGTATGTTTCACGGGTGACGTTTCACGGGTCTAGGTTTCACTGGTAAGTTTCACGGGTCAAGGTTTCACGGGTAAGTTTCACGGGTAAGTTTCACGGGTAAGTTTCACGGGTGACGTTTCACGGGTCTAGGTTTCACTGGTAAGTTTCACGGGTATGTTTCACGGGTGACGTTTCACGGGTCTAGGTTTCACTGGTAAGTTTCACGGGTCAAGGTTTCACGGGTAAGTTTGACGGGTAAGTTTCACGGGTATGTTTCACGGATGACGTTTCACGGGTCTTGGTTTCACTGGTAAGTTTCACGGGTCAAGGTTTCACGGGTAAGTTTCACGGGTAAGTTTTACGGGTATGTTTTACAGGTGACGTTTCACGGGTAAGTTTCACGGGTAAGTTTCACGGGTATGTTTCACGGGTGACGTTTCACGGGTCTAGGTTTCACTGGTAAGTTTCACGGGTCAAGGTTTCACGGGTAAGTTTCACGGGTAAGTTTTACGGGTAAGTTTCACGGGTGACGTTTCACGGGTCTAGGTTTCACTGGTAAGTTTCACGGGTCAAGGTTTCACGGGTAAGTTTCACGGGTAAGTTTCACGGGTATGTTTCACGGGTGACGTTTCACGGGTCTAGGTTTCACTGGAAAGTTTCACGGGTCAAGGTTTCACGGGTAAGTTTCACGGGTAAGTTTCACGGGTAAGTTTTACGGGTATGTTTTACAGGTGACGTTTCACGGGTCTAGGTTTCACTGGTAAGTTTCACGGGTCAAGGTTTCACGGGTAAGTTTCACGGGTAAGTTTCACGGGTATGTTTCATGGGTGATGTTTCACGGGTCTAGGTTTTACTGGTAAGTTTCACGGGTAAGTTTTACGGGTATGTTTTACAGGTGACGTTTCACGGGTCTAGGTTTCACTGGTAAGTTTCACGGGTCAAGGTTTCACGGGTAAGTTTCACGGGTAAGTTTCACGGGTATGTTTCACGGATGACGTTTCACGGGTCTTGGTTTCACTGGTAAGTTTCACGGGTCAAGGTTTCAAGGGTAAGTTTCACGGGTAAGTTTTACGGGTATGTTTTACAGGTGACGTTTCACGGGTAAGTTTCACGGGTAAGTTTCACGGGTGACGTTTCACGGGTCTAGGTTTCACTGGTAAGTTTCACGGGTCAAGATTTTACGGATAAGTTTCACGGGTAAGTTTCACGGGTATGTTTCACGGGTGACGTTTCACGGGTCTAGGTTTCACTGGTAAGTTTCACGGGTCAAGGTTTTACGGGTAAGTTTCACGGGTAAGTTTTACGGGTAAGTTTCACGGGTGACGTTTCACGGGTCTAGGTTTCACTGGTAAGTTTCACGGGTCAAGGTTTCACGGGTAAGTTTCACGGGTAAGTTTTACGGGTAAGTTTCACGGGTGACGTTTCACGGGTCTAGGTTTCACTGGTAAGTTTCACGGGTCAAGGTTTCACGGGTAAGTTTCACGGGTAAGTTTCACGGGTAAGTTTCACGGGTATGTTTCACGGGTGACGTTTCACGGGTCTTGGTTTCACTGGTAAGTTTCACGGGTCAAGGTATCACGGGTCAAGGTTTCACGGGTAAGTTTCACGGGTATGTTTCACGGGTGACGTTTCACGGGTCTAGGTTTCACTGGTAAGTTTCACGGGTCAAGGTTTCACGGGTAAGTTTCACGGGTAAGTTTCACGGGTATGTTTCATGGGTGATGTTTCACGGGTCTAGGTTTCACTGGTAAGTTTCACGGGTCAACGTTTTACGGGTAAGTTTCACGGGTAAGTTTCACGGGTATGTTTTACGGGTGACGTTTCACGGGTCTAGGTTTCACTGGTAAGTTTCACGGGTCAAGGTTTCACGGGTAAGTTTCACGGGTAAGTTTCACGGGTATGTTTCACGGGTGACGTTTCACGGGTCTAGGTTTCACTGGTAAGTTTCACGGGTCAAGGTTTCACGGGTAAGTTTCACGGGTAAGTTTCACGGGTATGTTTCACGGGTGACGTTTCACGGGTCTAGGTTCCACTGGTAAGTTTCACGGGTCAAGGTTTCACGGGTAAGTTTTACGGGTAAGTTTCACGGGTATGTTTCACGGGTGACGTTTTACGGGTCTAGGTTTCACTGGTAAGTTTCACGGGTCAAGGTTTCACGGGTAAGTTTCACGGGTAAGTTTTACGGGTAAGTTTCACGGGTGACGTTTCACGGGTCTAGGTTTTACTGGTAAGTTTCACGGGTCAAGGTTTCACGGGTAAGTTTCACGGGTAAGTTTCACGGGTAAGTTTCACGGGTGACCTTTCACGGGTCTAGGTTTCACTGGTAAGTTTCACGGGTCAAGGTTTCACGGGTAAGTTTCACGTGTAAGTTTCACGGGTGACTTTTCACGGGTCTAGGTTTCACTGGTAAGTTTCACTGGTCAAGGTTTCACGGGTAAGTTTTACGGGTAAGTTTCACGGGTAAGTTTCACGGGTGACGTTTTACGGGTCTAGGTTTCCCTGGTAAGTTTCACGGGTCAAGGTTTCACGGGTAAGTTTCACAGGTAAGTTTCACGGGTAAGTTTCTCGGGTGACGTTTCACGGGTCTAGGTTTCACTGGTAAGTTTCACGGGTCAAGGTTTCACGGGTAAGTTTCACGGGTAAGTTTCACGGGTAAGTTTCACGGGTGACATTTCACGGGTCTTGGTTTCACTGGTAAGTTTCACGGGTCAAGGTTTCACGGGTAAGTTTCACGGGTAAGTTTTACGGGTATGTTTTACAGGTGACGTTTCACGGGTAAGTTTCACGGGTAAGTTTCACGGGTGACGTTTCACGGGTCTAGGTTTCACTGGTAAGTTTCACGGGTATGTTTCACGGGTGACGTTTCACGGGTCTAGGTTTCACTGGTAAGTTTCACGGGTCAAGGTTTCACGGGTAAGTTTCACGGGTAAGTTTCACGGGTAAGTTTTACGGGTGACGTTTCACGGGTCTAGGTTTCACTGGTAAGTTTCACGGGTATGTTTCACGGGTGACGTTTCACGGGTCTAGGTTTCACTGGTAAGTTTCACGGGTCAAGGTTTCACGGGTAAGTTTGACGGGTAAGTTTCACGGGTATGTTTCACGGATGACGTTTCACGGGTCTTGGTTTCACTGGTAAGTTTCACGGGTCAAGGTTTCACGGGTAAGTTTCACGGGTAAGTTTTACGGGTATGTTTTACAGGTGACGTTTCACGGGTAAGTTTCACGGGTAAGTTTCACGGGTATGTTTCACGGGTGACGTTTCACGGGTCTAGGTTTCACTGGTAAGTTTCACGGGTCAAGGTTTCACGGGTAAGTTTCACGGGTAAGTTTTACGGGTAAGTTTCACGGGTGACGTTTCACGGGTCTAGGTTTCACTGGTAAGTTTCACGGGTCAATGTTTCACGGGTAAGTTTCACGGGTAAGTTTCACGGGTATGTTTCACGGGTGACGTTTCACGGGTCTAGGTTTCACTGGAAAGTTTCACGGGTCAAGGTTTCACGGGTAAGTTTCACGGGTAAGTTTCACGGGTAAGTTTTACGGGTATGTTTTACAGGTGACGTTTCACGGGTCTAGGTTTCACTGGTAAGTTTCACGGGTCAAGGTTTCACGGGTAAGTTTCACGGGTAAGTTTCACGGGTATGTTTCATGGGTGATGTTTCACGGGTCTAGGTTTTACTGGTAAGTTTCACGGGTCAAGGTTTCACGGGTAAGTTTCACGGGTAAGTTTCACGGGTGACGTTTCACGGGTCTAGGTTTCACTGGTAAGTTTCACGGGTATGTTTCACGGGTGACGTTTCACGGGTCTAGGTTTCACTGGTAAGTTTCACGGGTCAAGGTTTCACGGGTAAGTTTCACGGGTAAGTTTCACGGGTATGTTTCACGGATGACGTTTCACGGGTCTTGGTTTCACTGGTAAGTTTAACGGGTCAAGGTTTCACGGGTAAGTTTCACGGGTAAGTTTTACGGGTATGTTTTACAGGTGACGTTTCACGGGTAAGTTTCACGGGTAAGTTTCACGGGTATGTTTCACGGGTGACGTTTCACGGATCTAGGTTTCACTGGTAAGTTTCACGGGTCAAGGTTTCACGGGTAAGTTTCACGGGTAAGTTTTACAGGTAAGTTTCACGGGTGACGTTTCACGGGTCTAGGTTTTACTGGAAAGTTTCACGGGTCAAGGATTCACGGGTAAGTTTCACGGGTAAGTTTTACGGGTATGTTTTACAGGTGACGTTTCACGGGTCTAGGTTTCACTGGTAAGTTTCACGGGTCAAGGTTTCACGGGTAAGATTCACGGGTAAGTTTCACGGGTATGTTTCATGGGTGATGTTTCACGGGTCTAGGTTTCACTGGTAAGTTTCACGGGTCAAGGTTTTACGGGTAAGTTTCACGGGTAAGTTTCACGGGTATGTTTCACGGGTGACGTTTCACGGGTCTAGGTTTCACTGGTAAGTTTCACGGGTCAAGGTTTCACGGGTAAGTTTCACGGGTAAGTTTCACGTGTAAGTTTCACGGGTGACGTTTCACGGGTCTAGGTTTCACTGGTAAGTTTCACGGGTCAAGGTTTCACGGGTAAGTTTTACGGGTCAAGGTTTCACGGGTAAGTTTTACGGGTAAGTTTCACGGGTGACGTTTTACGGGTCTAGGTTTCCCTGGTAAGTTTCACGGGTCAAGGTTTCACGGGTAAGTTTCACAGGTAAGTTTCACGGGTAAGTTTCTCGGGTGACGTTTCACGGGTCTAGGTTTCACTGGTAAGTTTCACGGGTCAAGGTTTCACGGGTAAGTTTCACGGGTAAGTTTCACGGGTGACGTTTCACGGGTCTTGGTTTCACTGGTAAATTTAACGTGTCAAGGTTTCACGGGTAAGTTTCACGGGTAAGTTTTACGGGTATGTTTTACAGGTGACGTTTCACGGGTAAGTTTCACGGGTAAGTTTCACGGGTGACGTTTCACGGGTCTAGGTTTCACTGGTAAGTTTCACGGGTATGTTTCACGGGTGACGTTTCACGGGTCTAGGTTTCACTGGTAAGTTTCACGGGTCAAGGTTTCACGGGTAAGTTTCACGGGTAAGTTTCACGGGTATGTTTCACGGATGACGTTTCACGGGTCTTGGTTTCACTGGTAAGTTTCACGGGTCAAGGTTTCAAGGGTAAGTTTCACGGGTAAGTTTTACGGGTATGTTTTACAGGTGACGTTTCACGGGTAAGTTTCACGGGTAAGTTTCACGGGTGACGTTTCACGGGTCTAGGTTTCACTGGTAAGTTTCACGGGTCAAGATTTTACGGGTAAGTTTCACGGGTAAGTTTCACGGGTATGTTTCACGGGTGACGTTTCACGGGTCTAGGTTTCACTGGTAAGTTTCACGGGCCAAGGTTTTACGGGTAAGTTTCACGGGTAAGTTTTACGGGTAAGTTTCACGGGTGACGTTTCACGGGTCTAGGTTTCACTGGTAAGTTTCACGGGTCAAGGTTTCACGGGTAAGTTTCACGGGTAAGTTTTACGGGTAAGTTTCACGGGTGACGTTTCACGGGTCTAGGTTTCACTGGTAAGTTTCACGGGTCAAGGTTTCACGGGTAAGTTTCACGGGTAAGTTTCACGGGTAAGTTTCACGGGTATGTTTCACGGGTGACGTTTCACGGGTCTTGGTTTCACTGGTAAGTTTCACGGGTCAAGGTATCACGGGTCAAGGTTTCACGGGTAAGTTTCACGGGTATGTTTCACGGGTGACGTTTCACGGGTCTAGGTTTCACTGGTAAGTTTCACGGGTCAAGGTTTCACGGGTAAGTTTCACGGGTAAGTTTCACGGGTATGTTTTACGGGTGACGTTTCACGGGTCTAGGTTTCACTGGTAAGTTTCACGGGTCAAGGTTTCACGGGTAAGTTTCACGGGTAAGTTTCACGGGTATGTTTCACGGGTGACGTTTCACGGGTCTAGGTTTCACTGGTAAGTTTCACGGGTCAAGGTTTCACGGGTAAGTTTCACGGGTAAGTTTCACGGGTATGTTTCACGGGTGACGTTTCACGGGTCTAGGTTCCACTGGTAAGTTTCACGGGTCAAGGTTTCACGGGTAAGTTTTACGGGTAAGTTTCACGGGTATGTTTCACGGGTGACGTTTTACGGGTCTAGGTTTCACTGGTAAGTTTCACGGGTCAAGGTTTCACGGGTTAGTTTCACGGGTAAGTTTTACGGGTAAGTTTCACGGGTGACGTTTCACGGGTCTAGGTTTTACTGGTAAGTTTCACGGGTCAAGGTTTCACGGGTAAGTTTCACGGGTAAGTTTCACGGGTAAGTTTCACGGGTGACCTTTCACGGGTCTAGGTTTCACTGGTAAGTTTCACGGGTCAAGGTTTCACGGGTAAGTTTCACGTGTAAGTTTCACGGGTGACTTTTCACGGGTCTAGGTTTCACTGGTAAGTTTCACTGGTCAAGGTTTCACGGGTAAGTTTTACGGGTAAGTTTCACGGGTAAGTTTCACGGGTGACGTTTTACGGGTCTAGGTTTCCCTGGTAAGTTTCACGGGTCAAGGTTTCACGGGTAAGTTTCACAGGTAAGTTTCACGGGTAAGTTTCTCGGGTGACGTTTCACGGGTCTAGGTTTCACTGGTAAGTTTCACGGGTCAAGGTTTCACGGGTAAGTTTCACGGGTAAGTTTCACGGGTAAGTTTCACGGGTGACATTTCACGGGTCTTGGTTTCACTGGTAAGTTTCACGGGTCAAGGTTTCACGGGTAAGTTTCACGGGTAAGTTTTACGGGTATGTTTTACAGGTGACGTTTCACGGGTAAGTTTCACGGGTAAGTTTCACGGGTAAGTTTCACGGGTGACGTTTCACGGGTCTAGGTTTCACTGGTAAGTTTCACGGGTATGTTTCACGGGTGACGTTTCACGGGTCTAGGTTTCACTGGTAAGTTTCACGGGTCAAGGTTTCACGGGTAAGTTTCACGGGTAAGTTTCACGGGTATGTTTTACAGGTGACGTTTCACGGGTAAGTTTCACGGGTAAGTTTCACGGGTGACGTTTCACGGGTCTAGGTTTCACTGGTAAGTTTCACGGGTCAAGGTTTTACGGGTAAGTTTCACGGGTAAGTTTCACGGGTATGTTTCACGGGTGACGTTTCACGGGTCTAGGTTTCACTGGTAAGTTTCACGGGTCAAGGTTTTACGGGTAAGTTTCACGGTTAAGTTTTACGGGTAAGTTTCACGGGTGACGTTTCACGGGTCTAGGTTTCACTGGTAAGTTTCACGGGTCAAGGTTTCACGGGTAAGTTTCACGGGTAAGTTTCACGGGTATGTTTCACGGGTGACGTTTCACGGGTCTAGGTTTCACTGGTAAGTTTCACGGGTCAAGGTTTCACGGGTAAGTTTCACGGGTATGTTTCACGGGTGACGTTTAACGGGTCTAGGTTTCACTGGTAAGTTTCACGGTTCAAGGATTCACGGGTAAGTTTCACGGGTAAGTTTCACGGGTATGTTTCACGGGTGACGTTTTACGGGTCTTGGTTTCACTGGTAAGTTTCACGGGTCAAGGTTTCACGGGTAAGTTTCACGGGTAAGTTTTACGGGTAAGTTTCACGGGTGACGTTTCACGGGTCTAGGTTTCACTGGTAAGTTTCACGGGTCAAGGTTTCACGGGTAAGTTTCACGGGTAAGTTTCACGGGTAAGTTTCACGGGTATGTTTCACGGGTGACGTTTCACGGGTCTTGGTTTCACTGGTAAGTTTCACGGGTCAAGGTATCACGGGTCAAGGTTTCACGGGTAAGTTTCACGGGTATGTTTCACGGGTGACGTTTCACGGGTCTAGGTTTCACTGGTAAGTTTCACGGGTCAAGGTTTCACGGGTAAGTTTCACGGGTAAGTTTCACGGGTATGTTTCATGGGTGATGTTTCACGGGTCTAGGTTTCACTGGTAAGTTTCACGGGTCAACGTTTTACGGGTAAGTTTCACGGGTAAGTTTCACGGGTATGTTTTACGGGTGACGTTTCACGGGTCTAGGTTTCACTGGTAAGTTTCACGGGTCAAGGTTTCACGGGTAAGTTTCACGGGTAAGTTTCACGGGTATGTTTCACGGGTGACGTTTCACGGGTCTAGGTTTCACTGGTAAGTTTCACGGGTCAAGGTTTCACGGGTAAGTTTCACGGGTAAGTTTCACGGGTATGTTTCACGGGTGACGTTTCACGGGTCTAGGTTCCACTGGTAAGTTTCACGGGTCAAGGTTTCACGGGTAAGTTTTACGGGTAAGTTTCACGGGTATGTTTCACGGGTGACGTTTTACGGGTCTAGGTTTCACTGGTAAGTTTCACGGGTCAAGGTTTCACGGGTTAGTTTCACGGGTAAGTTTTACGGGTAAGTTTCACGGGTGACGTTTCACGGGTCTAGGTTTTACTGGTAAGTTTCACGGGTCAAGGTTTCACGGGTAAGTTTCACGGGTAAGTTTCACGGGTAAGTTTCACGGGTGACCTTTCACGGGTCTAGGTTTCACTGGTAAGTTTCACGGGTCAAGGTTTCACGGGTAAGTTTCACGTGTAAGTTTCACGGGTGACTTTTCACGGGTCTAGGTTTCACTGGTAAGTTTCACTGGTCAAGGTTTCACGGGTAAGTTTTACGGGTAAGTTTCACGGGTAAGTTTCACGGGTGACGTTTTACGGGTCTAGGTTTCCCTGGTAAGTTTCACGGGTCAAGGTTTCACGGGTAAGTTTCACAGGTAAGTTTCACGGGTAAGTTTCTCGGGTGACGTTTCACGGGTCTAGGTTTCACTGGTAAGTTTCACGGGTCAAGGTTTCACGGGTAAGTTTCACGGGTAAGTTTCACGGGTAAGTTTCACGGGTGACATTTCACGGGTCTTGGTTTCACTGGTAAGTTTCACGGGTCAAGGTTTCACGGGTAAGTTTCACGGGTAAGTTTTACGGGTATGTTTTACAGGTGACGTTTCACGGGTAAGTTTCACGGGTAAGTTTCACGGGTGACGTTTCACGGGTCTAGGTTTCACTGGTAAGTTTCACGGGTATGTTTCACGGGTGACGTTTCACGGGTCTAGGTTTCACTGGTAAGTTTCACGGGTCAAGGTTTCACGGGTAAGTTTCACGGGTATGTTTTACAGGTGACGTTTCACGGGTAAGTTTCACGGGTAAGTTTCACGGGTGACGTTTCACGGGTCTAGGTTTCACTGGTAAGTTTCACGGGTCAAGGTTTTACGGGTAAGTTTCACGGGTAAGTTTCACGGGTATGTTTCACGGGTGACGTTTCACGGGTCTAGGTTTCACTGGTAAGTTTCACGGGTCAAGGTTTTACGGGTAAGTTTCACGGTTAAGTTTTACGGGTAAGTTTCACGGGTGACGTTTCACGGGTCTAGGTTTCACTGGTAAGTTTCACGGGTCAAGGTTTCACGGGTAAGTTTCACGGGTAAGTTTCACGGGTATGTTTCACGGGTGACGTTTCACGGGTCTAGGTTTCACTGGTAAGTTTCACGGGTCAAGGTTTCACGGGTAAGTTTCACGGGTATGTTTCACGGGTGACGTTTAACGGGTCTAGGTTTCACTGGTAAGTTTCACGGTTCAAGGATTCACGGGTAAGTTTCACGGGTAAGTTTCACGGGTATGTTTCACGGGTGACGTTTTACGGGTCTTGGTTTCACTGGTAAGTTTCACGGGTCAAGGTTTCACGGGTAAGTTTCACGGGTATGTTTCACGGGTCAAAGTTTCACGAGTAAGTTTCACGTATAAGTTTCACGGGTAAGTTTCACGGGTGACGTTTCACGGGTCTAGGTTTCACTGGTAAGTTTCACGGGTCAAGGTTTCACGGGTAAGTTTCACGGGTAAGTTTCACGAGTAAGTTACACGGGTCTAGGTTTCACGGGTAAGTTTCACGGGTAAGTTTCACGGGTAAGTTTCACGGGTATGTTTCACGGGTGACGTTTCACGGGTCTAGGTTTCACTGGTAAGTTTCACGGATCAAGGTTTCACGGGTAAGTTTCACGGGTAAGTTTCACGGGTATGTTTCACGGATGACGTTTCACGGGTCTAGGTTTCACTGGTAAGTTTCACGGGTCAAGGTTTCACGGGTAAGTTTCACGGGTAAGTTTTACGGGTAAGTTTCACGGGTGACGTTTCACGGGTCTAGGTTTCACTGGTAAGTTTCACGGGTCAAGGTTTCACGGGTAAGTTTCACGGGTAAGTTTCACGGGTAAGTTTTACGGGTAAGTTTCACGGGTGACGTTTCACGGGTCTAGGTTTCACTGGTAAGTTTCACGGGTCAAGGTTTCACGGGTAAGTTTCACGGGTAAGTTTCACGGGTAAGTTTCACGGGTGACGTTTCACGGGTCTAGGTTTCACTCGTAAGTTTCACGGGTCAAGGTTTCACGGGTAAGTTTCACGGGTAAGTTTCACGGGTAAGTTTCACGGGTAAGTTTTACGGGTAAGTTTCACGGGTGACGTTTCACGGGTCTAGGTTTCACTGGTAAGTTTCACGGGTCAAGGTTTCACGGGTAAGTTTCACGGGTAAGTTTCACGGGTAAGTTTCACGGGTGACGTTTCACGGGTCTAGGTTTCACTCGTAAGTTTCACGGGTCAAAGTTTCACGAGTAAGTTTCACGTGTAAGTTTCACGGGTAAGTTTCACGGGTGACGTTTCACGGGTCTAGGTTTCACTGGTAAGTTTCACGGGTCAAGGTTTCACGGGTAAGTTTCACGGGTCTAGGTTTCACTGGTAAGTTTCACGGGTCTAGGTTTCACGGGTAAGTTTCACGGGTAAGTTTCACGGGTGACGTTTCACGGGTCTAGGTTTCACTGGTAAGTTTCACGGGTCAAGGTTTCACGGGTAAGTTTCACGGGTAAGTTTCACGGGTAAGTTTCACGGGTGACGTTTCACGGGTCTAGGTTTCACTGGTAAGTTTCACGGGTCAAGGTTTCACGGGTAAGTTTCACGGGTAAGTTTCACGGGTAAGTTTCACGGGTATGTTTCACGGGTGACGTTTCACGGGTCTAGGTTTCACTGGTAAGTTTTACGGGTAAGTTTCACGGGTGACGTTTTACGGGTTATGTTTCACGGGTCTAGGTTTCACTGGAAAGTTTCACGGGTCAAGGTTTCACGGGTAAGTTTCACGGGTAAGTTTTACGGGTATGTTTTACAGGTGACGTTTCACGGGTCTAGGTTTCACTAGTAAGTTTCACGGGTCAAGGTTTCACGGGTAAGATTCACGGGTAAGTTTCACGGGTATGTTTCATGGGTGATGTTTCACGGGTCTAGGTTTCACTGGTAAGTTTCACGGGTCAAGGTTCCACGGGTAAGTTTCACGGGTAAGTTTTACGGGTAAGTTTCACGGGTGACGTTTCACGGGTCTAGGTTTCACTGGAAAGTTTCACGGGTCAAGGTTTCACGGGTAAGTTTCACGGGTAAGTTTTACGGGTATGTTTTACAGGTGACGTTTCACGGGTCTAGGTTTCACTGGTAAGTTTCTCGGGTCAAGGTTTTACGGGTAAGATTCACGGGTAAGTTTCACGGGTATGTTTCACGATTGACGATTCACGGGTCTAGGTTTCACTAGTAAGTTTCACGGGTCAAGGTTTCACGGGTAAGTTTCACGGGTAAGTTTCACGGGTATGTTTCACGGGTGACGTTTCGCGGGTCTAGGTTTCACTGGTAAGTTTCACGGGTCAAGGTTTTACGGGTAAGTTTCACGGGTAAGTTTCACGGGTATGTTTCACGGGAGACGTTTCACGGGTCTAGGTTTCACTGGTAAGTTTCACGGGTCAAGGTTTCACGGGTAAGTTTCACGGGTATGTTTCACGGGTCTAGGTTTCACTGGTAAGTTTCACGGGTCAAGGTTTCACGGGTAAGTTTCACGGGTAAGTTTTACGGGTAAGTTTCACGGGTGACGTTTCACGGGTCTAGGTTTCACTGGTAAGTTTCACGGGTCAAGGTTTCACGGGTAAGTTTCACGGGTAAGTTTCACGGGTGACCTTTCACGGGTCTTGGTTTCACTGGTAAGTTTCACGGGTCAAGGTTTCACGGGTAAGTTTCACGGGTAAGTTTCACGGGTATGTTTCACGGTTGACGTTTCACGGGTCTAGGTTTCACTGGTAAGTTTCACGGGTCAAGGTTTCACGGGTAAGTTTCACGGGTAAGTTTCACGGGTATGTTTCACGAGTGACGTTTCACGGGTCTAGGATTCACTGGTAAGTTTCACGGGTCAAGGTTTCACGGGTAAGTTTCACGGGTAAGTTTCACGGGTATGTTTCACGGGTGACGTTTCACGGGTCTAGGTTTCACTGGTAAGTTTCACGGATCAAGGTTTCACGGGTAAGTTTCACGGGTAAGTTTCACGGGTATGTTTCACGGATGACGTTTCACGGGTCTAGGTTTCACTGGTAAGTTTCACGGGTCAAGGTTTCACGGGTAAGTTTCACGGGTAAGTTTTACGGGTAAGTTTCACGGGTGACGTTTCACGGGTCTAGGTTTCACTGGTAAGTTTCACGGGTCAAGGTTTCACGGGTAAGTTTCACGGGTAAGTTTCACGGGTAAGTTTTACGGGTAAGTTTCAAGGGTGACGTTTCACGGGTCTAGGTTTCACGGGTAAGTTTCACGGGTAAGTTTCACGGGTGACGTTTCACGGGTCTAGGTTTCACTCGTAAGTTTCACGGGTCAAAGTTTCACGAGTAAGTTTCACGTATAAGTTTCACGGGTAAGTTTCACGGGTGACGTTTCACGGGTCTAGGTTTCACTGGTAAGTTTCACGGGTCAAGGTTTCACGGGTAAGTTTCACGGGTAAGTTTCACGAGTAAGTTACACGGGTCTAGGTTTCACTGGTAAGTTTCACGGGTCTAGGTTTCACGGGTAAGTTTCACGGGTAAGTTTCACGGGTAAGTTTCACGGGTATGTTTCACGGGTGACGTTTCACGGGTCTAGGTTTCACTGGTAAGTTTCACGGATCAAGGTTTCACGGGTAAGTTTCACAGGTAAGTTTCACGGGTATGTTTCACGGATGACGTTTCACGGGTCTAGGTTTCACTGGTAAGTTTCACGGGTCAAGGTTTCACGGGTAAGTTTCACGGGTAAGTTTTACGGGTAAGTTTCACGGGTGACGTTTCACGGGTCTAGGTTTCACTGGTAAGTTTCACGGGTCAAGGTTTCACGGGTAAGTTTCACGGGTAAGTTTCACGGGTAAGTTTTACGGGTAAGTTTCACGGGTGACGTTTCACGGGTCTAGGTTTCACTGGTAAGTTTCACGGGTCAAGGTTTCACGGGTAAGTTTCACGGGTAAGTTTCACGGGTAAGTTTCACGGGTGACGTTTCACGGGTCTAGGTTTCACTCGTAAGTTTCACGGGTCAAGGTTTCACGGGTAAGTTTCACGGGTAAGTTTCACGGGTAAGTTTTACGGGTAAGTTTCACGGGTGACGTTTCACGGGTCTAGGTTTCACTGGTAAGTTTCACGGGTCAAGGTTTCACGGGTAAGTTTCACGGGTAAGTTTCACGGGTAAGTTTCACGGGTGACGTTTCACGGGTCTAGGTTTCACTCGTAAGTTTCACGGGTCAAAGTTTCACGAGTAAGTTTCACGTGTAAGTTTCACGGGTAAGTTTCACGGGTGACGTTTCACGGGTCTAGGTTTCACTGGTAAGTTTCACGGGTCAAGGTTTCACGGGTAAGTTTCACGGGTCTAGGTTTCACTGGTAAGTTTCACGGGTCTAGGTTTCACGGGTAAGTTTCACGGGTAAGTTTCACGGGTGACGTTTCACGGGTCTAGGTTTCACTGGTAAGTTTCACGGGTCAAGGTTTCACGGGTAAGTTTCACGGGTAAGTTTCACGGGTAAGTTTCACGGGTGACGTTTCACGGGTCTAGGTTTCACTGGTAAGTTTCACGGGTCAAGGTTTCACGGGTAAGTTTCACGGGTAAGTTTCACGGGTAAGTTTCACGGGTATGTTTCACGGGTGACGTTTCACGGGTCTAGGTTTCACTGGTAAGTTTTACGGGTAAGTTTCACGGGTGACGTTTCACGGGTTATGTTTCACGGGTCTAGGTTTCACTGGAAAGTTTCACGGGTCAAGGTTTCACGGGTAAGTTTCACGGGTAAGTTTTACGGGTATGTTTTACAGGTGACGTTTCACGGGTCTAGGTTTCACTAGTAAGTTTCACGGGTCAAGGTTTCACGGGTAAGTTTCACGGGTAAGTTTCACGGGTATGTTTCATGGGTGATGTTTCACGGGTCTAGGTTTCACTGGTAAGTTTCACGGGTCAAGGTTCCACGGGTAAGTTTCACGGGTAAGTTTCACGGGTATGTTTCACGGGTGACGTTTCACGGGTCTAGGTTTCACTGGAAAGTTTCACGGGTCAAGGTTTCACGGGTAAGTTTCACGGGTAAGTTTTACGGGTATGTTTTACAGGTGACGTTTCACGGGTCTAGGTTTTACTGGAAAAGTTTCACGGGTCAAGGTTTCACGGGTAAGTTTCACGGGTAAGTTTCACGGGTATGTTCCATGGGTGATGTTTCACGGGTCTAGGTTTCACTGGTAAGTTTCACGGGTCAAGGTTTTACGGGTAAGTTTCACGGGTAAGTTTCACGGGTATGTTTTACGGGTGACGTTTCACGGGTCTAGGTTTCACTGGTAAGTTTCACGGGTCAAGGTTTTACGGGTAAGTTTCACGGGTAAGTTTCACGGGTATGTTTCACGGGTGACGTTTCACGGGTCTAGGTTTCACTGGTAAGTTTCACGGGTCAAGGTTTCACGGGTAAGTTTCACGGGTAAGTTTCACGGGTATGTTTCACGGGTGACGTTTCACGGGTCTAGGTTTCACTGGTAAGTTTCACGGGTCAAGGATTCACGGGTAAGTTTCACGGGTAAGTTTCACGGGTATGTTTCACGGGTGACGTTTCACGGGTCTTGGTTTCACTGGTAAGTTTCACGGGTCAAGGTTTCACGGGTAAGTTTCACGGGTATGTTTCACGGGTGACGTTTCACGGGTCTAGGTTTCACTGGTAAGTTTCACGGGTCAAGGTTTTACGGGTAAGTTTCACGGGTAAGTTTCACGGGCATGTTTCACGGGTGACGTTTCACGGGTATGTTTCACGGGTGACGTTTCACGGGTCTAGGTTTCACTGGTAAGTTTCACGGGTCAAGGTTTTACGGGTAAGTTTCACGGGTAAGTTTCACGGGTATGTTTCACGGGTGACGTTTCACGGGTCTAGGTTTCAATGGTAAGTTTCACGGGTCAAGGTTTCACGGGTAAGTTTCACGGGTAAGTTTCACGGGTATGTTTCATGGGTGATGTTTCACGGGTCTAGGTTTTACTGGTAAGTTTCACGGGTCAAGGTTTCACGGGTAAGTTTCACGGGTAAGTTTCACGGGTAAGTTTTACGGGTGACGTTTCACGGGTCTAGGTTTCACTGGTAAGTTTCACGGGTATGTTTCACGGGTGACGTTTCACGGGTCTAGGTTTCACTGGTAAGTTTCACGGGTCAAGGTTTCACGGGTAAGTTTCACGGGTAAGTTTCACGGGTAAGTTTCACGGGTATGTTTCACGGATGACGTTTCACGGGTCTTGGTTTCACTGGTAAGTTTCACGGGTCAAGGTTTCACGGGTAAGTTTCACGGGTAAGTTTTACGGGTATGTTTTACAGGTGACGTTTCACGGGTAAGTTTCACGGGTAAGTTTCACGGGTATGTTTCACGGGTGACGTTTCACGGGTCTAGGTTTCACTGGTAAGTTTCACGGGTCAAGGTTTCACGGGTAAGTTTCACGGGTAAGTTTTACGGGTAAGTTTCACGGGTGACGTTTCACGGGTCTAGGTTTCACTGGAAAGTTTCACGGGTCAAGGATTCACGGGTAAGTTTCACGGGTAAGTTTTACGGGTATGTTTCACGGGTGACGTTTCACGGGTCTAGGTTTCACTGGTAAGTTTCACGGGTCAAGGTTTTACGGGTAAGTTTCACGGGTAAGTTTCACGGGTATGTTTCACGGGTGACGTTTCACGGGTCTAGGTTTCACTGGTAAGTTTCACGGGTCAAGGTTTTACGGGTAAGTTTCACGGGTAAGTTTCACGGGTATGTTTCACGGGTGACGTTTCACGGGTCTAGGTTTCACTGGTAAGTTTCACGGGTCAAGGTTTTACGGGTAAGTTTCACGGGTAAGTTTCACGGGTATGTTTCACGGGTGACGTTTCACGGGTCTAGGTTTCACTGGTAAGTTTCACGGGTCAAGGTTTCACGGGTAAGTTTCACGGGTAAGTTTCACGGGTATGTTTCACGGGTGACGTTTCACGGGTCTAGGTTTCACTGGAAAGTTTCACGGATCATGGTTTCACGGGTAAGTTTCACGGGTAAGTTTCACGGGTAAGTTTCACGGGTAAGTTTTACGGGTATGTTTTACAGGTGACGTTTCACGGGTCTAGGTTTCACTGGTAAGTTTCACGGGTCAAGGTTTCACGGGTAAGTTTCACGGGTAAGTTTCACGGGTAAGTTTCACGGGTAAGTTTCACGGGTGACGTTTCACGGGTCTAGGTTTCACTGGTAAGTTTCACGGGTATGTTTCACGGGTGACGTTTCACGGGTCTAGGTTTCACTGGTAAGTTTCACGGGTCAAGGTTTCACGGGTAAGTTTGACGGGTAAGTTTCACGGGTATGTTTCACGGATGACGTTTCACGGGTCTTGTTTCACTGGTAAGTTTCACGGGTCAAGGTTTCACGGGTAAGTTTCACGGGTAAGTTTTACGGGTATGTTTTACAGGTGACGTTTCACGGGTAAGTTTCACGGGTAAGTTTCACGGGTATGTTTCACGGGTGACGTTTCACGGGTCTAGGTTTCACTGGTAAGTTTCACGGGTCAAGGTTTCACGGGTAAGTTTCACGGGTAAGTTTTACGGGTAAGTTTCACGGGTGACGTTTCACGGGTCTAGGTTTCACTGGTAAGTTTCACGGGTCAAGGTTTCACGGGTAAGTTTCACGGGTAAGTTTCACGGGTATGTTTCACGGGTGACGTTTCACGGGTCTAGGTTTCACTGGAAAGTTTCACGGGTCAAGGTTTCACGGGTAAGTTTCACGGGTAAGTTTCACGGGTAAGTTTTACGGGTATGTTTTACAGGTGACGTTTCACGGGTCTAGGTTTCACTGGTAAGTTTCACGGGTCAAGGTTTCACGGGTAAGTTTCTCGGGTAAGTTTCACGGGTATGTTTCATGGGTGATGTTTCACGGGTCTAGGTTTTACTGGTAAGTTTTACGGGTCAAGGTTTCACGGGTAAGTTTCACGGGTAAGTTTCACGGGTGACGTTTCACGGGTCTAGGTTTCACTGGTAAGTTTCACGGGTATGTTTCACGGGTGACGTTTCACGGGTCTAGGTTTCACTGGTAAGTTTCACGGGTCAAGGTTTCACGGGTAAGTTTCACGGGTAAGTTTCACGGGTATGTTTCACGGATGACGTTTCACGGGTCTTGGTTTCACTGGTAAGTTTAACGGGTCAAGGTTTCACGGGTAAGTTTCACGGGTAAGTTTTACGGGTATGTTTTACAGGTGACGTTTCACGGGTAAGTTTCACGGGTAAGTTTCACGGGTAAGTTTCACGGGTGACGTTTCACGGGTCTAGGTTTCACTGGTAAGTTTCACGGGTATGTTTCACGGGTGACGTTTAACGGGTCTAGGTTTCACTGGTAAGTTTCACGGGTCAAGGTTTCACGGGTAAGTTTCACGGGTAAGTTTCACGGGTATGTTTTACAGGTGACGTTTCACGGGTAAGTTTCACGGGTAAGTTTCACGGGTGACGTTTCACGGGTCTAGGTTTCACTGGTAAGTTTCACGGGTCAAGGTTTTACGGGTAAGTTTCACGGGTAAGTTTCACGGGTATGTTTCACGGGTGACGTTTCACGGGTCTAGGTTTCACTGGTAAGTTTCACGGGTCAAGGTTTTACGGGTAAGTTTCACGGGTAAGTTTTACGGGTAAGTTTCACGGGTGACGTTTCACGGGTCTAGGTTTCTTTGGTAAGTTTCACGGGTCAAGGTTTCACGGGTAAGTTTCACGGGTAAGTTTCACGGGTATGTTTCACGGGTGACGTTTCACGGGTCTAGGTTTCACTGGTAAGTTTCACGGGTCAAGGTTTCACGGGTAAGTTTCACGGGTAAGTTTCACGGGTATGTTTCACGGGTGACGTTTCACGGGTCTAGGTTTCACTGGTAAGTTTCACGGTTCAAGGATTCACGGGTAAGTTTCACGGGTATGTTTCACGGGTGACGTTTCACGGGTCTAGGTTTCACTGGTAAGTTTCACGGGTCAAGGTTTTACGGGTAAGTTTCACGGGTAAGTTTTACGGGTAAGTTTCACGGGTGACGTTTCACGGGTCTAGGTTTCACTGGTAAGTTTCACGGGTCAAGGTTTCACGGGTAAGTTTCACGGGTAAGTTTCACGGGTATGTTTCACGGGTGACGTTTTACGGGTCTTGGTTTCACTGGTAAGTTTCACGGGTCAAGGTTTCACGGGTAAGTTTCACGGGTATGTTTCACGGGTCTAGGTTTCACTGGTAAGTTTCACGGGTCAAGGTTTCACGGGTAAGTTTCACGGGTAAGTTTTACGGGTAAGTTTCACGGGTGACGTTTCACGGGTCTAGGTTTCACTGGTAAGTTTCACGGGTCAAGGTTTCACGGGTAAGTTTCACGGGTAAGTTTCACTGGTATGTTTCACGGGTGACGTTTCACGGGTCTAGGTTTCACTGGAAAGTTTCACGGGTCAAGGTTTCACAGGTAAGTTTGACGGGTATGTTTTACAGGTGACGTTTCACGGGTCTAGGTTTCACTGGTAAGTTTCACGGGTCAAGGTTTCACGGGTAAGTTTCACGGGTAAGTTTCACGGGTATGTTTCATGGGTGATGTTTCACGGGTCTAGGTTTTACTGGTAAGTTTCACGGGTCAAGGTTTCACGGGTAAGTTTCACGGGTAAGTATCACGGGTGACGTTTCACGGGTCTAGGTTTCACTGGTAAGTTTCACGGGTATGTTTCACGGGTGACGTTTCACGGGTCTAGGTTTCACTGGTAAGTTTCACGGGTCAAGGTTTCACGGGTAAGTTTCACGGGTAAGTTTTACGGGTAAGTTTCACGGGTGACGTTTCACGGGTCTAGGTTTCACTGGAAAGTTTCACGGGTCAAGGTTTCACGGGTAAGTTTCACGGGTAAGTTTTACGGGTATGTTTTACAGGTGACGTTTCACGGGTCTAGGTTTCACTGGTAAGTTTCACGGGTCAAGGTTTTACGGGTAAGATTCACGGGTAAGTTTCACGGGTATGTTTCATGGGTGATGTTTCACGGGTCTAGGTTTCACTGGTAAGTTTCACGGGTCAAGGTTTCACGGGTAAGTTTCACGGGTAAGTTTCACGGGTATGTTTCACGATTGACGATTCACGGGTCTAGGTTTCACTAGTAAGTTTCACGGGTCAAGGTTTCACGGGTAAGTTTCACGGGTAAGTTTCACGGGTATGTTTCACGGGTGACGTTTCACGGGTCTAGGTTTCACTGGTAAGTTTCACGGGTCAAGGTTTTACGGGTAAGTTTCAAGGGTAAGTTTCACGGGTATGTTTCACGGGAGACGTTTCACGGGTCTAGGTTTCACTGGTAAGTTTCACGGGTCAAGGTTTCACGGGTAAGTTTCACGGGTATGTTTCACGGGTCTAGGTTTCACTGGTAAGTTTCACGGGTCAAGGTTTCACGGGTAAGTTTCACGGGTAAGTTTTACGGGTAAGTTTTACGGGTGACGTTTCACGGGTCTAGGTTTTACTGGTAAGTTTCACGGGTCAAGGTTTTACGGGTAAGTTTCACGGGTAAGTTTCACGGGTGACCTTTCACGGGTCTTGGTTTCACTGGTAAGTTTCACGGGTCAAGGTTTCACGGGTAAGTTTCACGGGTAAGTTTCACGGGTATGTTTCACGGTTGACGTTTCACGGGTCTAGGTTTCACTGGTAAGTTTCACGGGTCAAGGTTTCACGGGTAAGTTTCACGGGTAAGTTTCACGGGTATGTTTCACGGGTGACGTTTCACGGGTCTAGGATTCACTGGTAAGTTTCACGGGTCAAGGTTTCACGGGTAAGTTTCACGGGTAAGTTTCACGGGTATGTTTCACGGGTGACGTTTCACGGGTCTAGGTTTCACTGGTAAGTTTCACGGATCAAGGTTTCACGGGTAAGTTTCACGGGTAAGTTTCACGGGTATGTTTCACGGATGACGTTTCACGGGTCTAGGTTTCACTGGTAAGTTTCACGGGTCGAGGTTTCACGGGTAAGTTTCACGGGTAAGTTTTACGGGTAAGTTTCACGGGTGACGTTTCACGGGTCTAGGTTTCACTGTTAAGTTTCACGGGTCAAGGTTTCACGGGTAAGTTTCACGGGTAAGTTTCACGGGTAAGTTTTACGGGTAAGTTTCAAGGGTGACGTTTCACGGGTCTAGGTTTCACTGGTAAGATTCACGGGTCAAGGTTACACGGGTAAGTTTCACGGGTAAGTTTCACGGGTGACGTTTCACGGGTCTAGGTTTCACTCGTAAGTTTCACGGGTCAAAGTTTCACGAGTAAGTTTCACGTATAAGTTTCACGGGTAAGTTTCACGGATGACGTTTCACGGGTCTAGGTTTCACTGGTAAGTTTCACGGGTCAAGGTTTCACGGGTAAGTTTCACGGGTAAGTTTCACGAGTAAGTTACACGGGTCTAGGTTTCACTGGTAAGTTTCACGGGTCTAGGTTTCACGGGTAAGTTTCACGGGTAAGTTTCACGGGTAAGTTTCACGGGTATGTTTCACGGGTGACGTTTCACGGGTCTAGGTTTCACTGGTAAGTTTCACGGATCAAGGTTTCACGGGTAAGTTTCACGGGTAAGTTTCACGGGTATGTTTCACGGATGACGTTTCACGGGTCTAGGTTTCACTGGTAAGTTTCACGGGTCAAGGTTTCACGGGTAAGTTTCACGGGTAAGTTTTACGGGTAAGTTTCACGGGTGACGTTTCACGGGTCTAGGTTTCACTGGTAAGTTTCACGGGTCAAGGTTTCACGGGTAAGTTTCACGGGTAAGTTTCACGGGTAAGTTTTACGGGTAAGTTTCACGGGTGACGTTTCACGGGTCTAGGTTTCACTGGTAAGTTTCACGGGTCAAGGTTTCACGGGTAAGTTTTACGGGTAAGTTTCACGGGTAAGTTTCACGGGTGACGTTTCACGGGTCTAGGTTTCACTCGTAAGTTTCACGGGTCAAGGTTTCACGGGTAAGTTTCACGGGTAAGTTTCACGGGTAAGTTTTACGGGTAAGTTTCACGGGTGACGTTTCACGGGTCTAGGTTTCACTGGTAAGTTTCACTGGTCAAGGTTTCACGGGTAAGTTTCACGGGTAAGTTTCACGGGTAAGTTTCACGGGTAAGTTTCACGGGTGACGTTTCACGGGTCTAGGTTTCACTCGTAAGTTTCACGGGTCAAAGTTTCACGAGTAAGTTTCACGTGTAAGTTTCACGGGTAAGTTTCACGGGTGACGTTTCACGGGTCTAGGTTTCACTGGTAAGTTTCACGGGTCAAGGTTTCACGGGTAAGTTTCACGGGTCTAGGTTTCACTGGTAAGATTCACGGGTCTAGGTTTCATGGGTAAGTTTCACGGGTAAGTTTCACGGGTAAGTTTCACGGGTGACGTTTCACGGGTCTAGGTTTCACTGGTAAGTTTCACGGGTCAAGGTTTCACGGGTAAGTTTCACGGGTAAGTTTCACGGGTAAGTTTCACGGGTGACGTTTCACGGGTCTAGGTTTCACTGGTAAGTTTCACGGGTCAAGGTTTCACGGGTAAGTTTCACGGGTAAGTTTCACGGGTAAGTTTCACGGGTATGTTTCACGGGTGACGTTTCACGGGTCTAGGTTTCACTGGTAAGTTTTACGGGTAAGTTTCACGGGTGACGTTTCACGGGTTATGTTTCACGGGTCTAGGTTTCACTGGAAAGTTTCACGGGTCAAGGTTTCACGGGTAAGTTTCACGGGTAAGTTTTACGGGTATGTTTTACAGGTGACGTTTCACGGGTCTAGGTTTCACTGGTAAGTTTGACGGGTCAAGGTTTCACGGGTAAGTTTCACGGGTAAGTTTCACGGGTATGTTTCATGGGTGATGTTTCACGGGTCTAGGTTTCACTGGTAAGTTTCACGGGTCAAGGTTCCACGGGTAAGTTTCACGGGTAAGTTTCACGGGTATGTTTCACGGGTGACGTTTCACGGGTCTAGGTTTCACTGGAAAGTTTCACGGGTCAAGGTTTCACGGGTAAGTTTCACGGGTAAGTTTTACGGGTATGTTTTACAGGTGACGTTTCACGGGTCTAGGTTTCACTGGAAAAGTTTCACGGGTCAAGGTTTCACGGGTAAGTTTCACGGGTAAGTTTCACGGGTATGTTCCATGGGTGATGTTTCACGGGTCTAGGTTTCACTGGTAAGTTTCACGGGTCAAGGTTTTACGGGTAAGTTTCACGGGTAAGTTTCACGGGTATGTTTTACGGGTGACGTTTCACGGGTCTAGGTTTCACTGGTAAGTTTCACGGGTCAAGGTTTTACGGGTAAGTTTCACGGGTAAGTTTCACGGGTATGTTTCACGGGTGACGTTTCACGGGTCTAGGTTTCACTGGTAAGTTTCACGGGTCAAGGTTTCACGGGTAAGTTTCACGGGTAAGTTTCACGGGTATGTTTCACGGGTGACGTTTCACGGGTCTAGGTTTCACTGGTAAGTTTCACGGGTCAAGGATTAACGGGTAAGTTTCACGGGTAAGTTTCACGGGTATGTTTCACGGGTGACGTTTCACGGGTCTTGGTTTCACTGGTAAGTTTCACGGGTCAAGGTTTCACGGGTAAGTTTCACGGGTATGTTTCACGGGTGACGTTTCACGGGTCTAGGTTTCACTGGTAAGTTTCACGGGTCAAGGTTTTACGGGTAAGTTTCACGGGTAAGTTTCACGGGTATGTTTCACGGGTGACGTTTCACGGGTCTAGGTTTCACTGGTAAGTTTCACGGGTCAAGGTTTCACGGGTAAGTTTCACGGGTAAGTTTCACGGGTATGTTTCACGGGTGACGTTTCACGGGTCTAGGTTTCACTGGAAAGTTTCACGGATCAAGGTTTCACGGGTAAGTTTCACGGGTAAGTTTCACGGGTAAGTTTTACGGGTATGTTTTACAGGTGACGTTTCACGGGTCTAGGTTTCAATGGTAAGTTTCACGGGTCAAGGTTTCACGGGTAAGTTTCACGGGTAAGTTTCACGGGTATGTTTCATGGGTGATGTTTCACGGGTCTAGGTTTTACTGGTGAGTTTCACGGGTCAAGGTTTCACGGGTAAGTTTCACGGGTAAGTTTCACGGGTAAGTTTTACGGGTGACGTTTCACGGGTCTAGGTTTCACTGGTAAGTTTCACGGGTATGTTTCACGGGTGACGTTTCACGGGTCTAGGTTTCACTGGTAAGTTTCACGGGTCAAGGTTTCACGGGTAAGTTTCACGGGTAAGTTTCACGGGTATGTTTCACGGATGACGTTTCACGGGTCTTGGTTTCACTGGTAAGTTTCACGGGTCAAGGTTTCACGGGTAAGTTTCACGGGTAAGTTTTACGGGTATGTTTTACAGGTGACGTTTCACGGGTCTAGGTTTCACTGGTAAGTTTCACGGGTCAAGGTTTCACGGGTAAGTTTCACGGGTAAGTTTTACGGGTAAGTTTTACGGGTGACGTTTCACGGGTCTAGGTTTCACTGGAAAGTTTCACGGGTCAAGGATTCACGGGTAAGTTTCACGGGTAAGTTTTACGGGTATGTTTCACGGGTGACGTTTCACGGGTCTAGGTTTCACTGGTAAGTTTCACGGGTCAAGGTTTTACGGGTAAGTTTCACGGGTAAGTTTCACGGGTATGTTTTACGGGTGACGTTTCACGGGTCTAGGTTTCACTGGTAAGTTTCACGGGTCAAGGTTTTACGGGTAAGTTTCACGGGTAAGTTTCACGGGTATGTTTTACGGGTGACGTTTCACGGGTCTAGGTTTCACTGGTAAGTTTCACGGGTCAAGGTTTTACGGGTAAGTTTCACGGGTAAGTTTCACGGGTATGTTTCACGGGTGACGTTTCACGGGTCTAGGTTTCACTGGTAAGTTTCACGGGTCAAGGTTTTACGGGTAAGTTTCACGGGTAAGTTTCACGGGTATGTTTCACGGGTGACGTTTCACGGGTCTAGGTTTCACTGGTAAGTTTCACGGGTCAAGGTTTTACGGGTAAGTTTCACGGGTAAGTTTCACGGGTATGTTTCACGGGTGACGTTTCACGGGTCTAGGTTTCACTGGTAAGTTTCACGGGTCAAGGTTTCACGGGTAAGTTTCACGGGTAAGTTTCACGGGTATGTTTCACGGGTGACGTTTCACGGGTCTAGGTTTCACTGGAAAGTTTCACGGATCATGGTTTCACGGGTAAGTTTCACGGGTAAGTTTCACGGGTAAGTTTTACGGGTATGTTTTACAGGTGACGTTTCACGGGTCTAGGTTTCACTGGTAAGTTTCACGGGTCAAGGTTTCACGGGTAAGTTTCACGGGTAAGTTTCACGGGTAAGTTTCACGGGTGACGTTTCACGGGTCTAGGTTTCACTGGTAAGTTTCACGGGTATGTTTCACGGGTGACGTTTCACGGGTCTAGGTTTCACTGGTAAGTTTCACGGGTCAAGGTTTCACGGGTAAGTTTGACGGGTAAGTTTCACGGGTATGTTTCACGGATGACGTTTCACGGGTCTTGGTTTCACTGGTAAGTTTCACGGGTCAAGGTTTCACGGGTAAGTTTCACGGGTAAGTTTTACGGGTATGTTTTACAGGTGACGTTTCACGGGTAAGTTTCACGGGTAAGTTTCACGGGTATGTTTCACGGGTGACGTTTCACGGGTCTAGGTTTCACTGGTAAGTTTCACGGGTCAAGGTTTCACGGGTAAGTTTCACGGGTAAGTTTTACGGGTAAGTTTCACGGGTGACGTTTCACGGGTCTAGGTTTCACTGGTAAGTTTCACGGGTCAAGGTTTCACGGGTAAGTTTCACGGGTAAGTTTCACGGGTATGTTTCACGGGTGACGTTTCACGGGTCTAGGTTTCACTGGAAAGTTTCACGGGTCAAGGTTTCACGGGTAAGTTTCACGGCTAAGTTTCACGGGTAAGTTTTACGGGTATGTTTTACAGGTGACGTTTCACGGGTCTAGGTTTCACTGGTAAGTTTCACGGGTCAAGGTTTCACGGGTAAGTTTCACGGGTATGTTTCATGGGTGATGTTTCACGGGTCTAGGTTTTACTGGTAAGTTTCACGGGTCAAGGTTTCACGGGTAAGTTTCACGGGTAAGTTTCACGGGTGACGTTTCACGGGTCTAGGTTTCACTGGTAAGTTTCACGGGTATGTTTCACGGGTGACGTTTCACGGGTCTAGGTTTCACTGGTAAGTTTCACGGGTCAAGGTTTCACGGGTAAGTTTCACGGGTAAGTTTCACGGGTATGTTTCACGGATGACGTTTCACGGGTCTTGGTTTCACTGGTAAGTTTAACGGGTCAAGGTTTCACGGGTAAGTTTCACGGGTAAGTTTTACGGGTATGTTTTACAGGTGACGTTTCACGGGTAAGTTTCACGGGTAAGTTTCACGGGTATGTTTCACGGGTGACGTTTCACGGATCTAGGTTTCACTGGTAAGTTTCACGGGTCAAGGTTTCACGGGTAAGTTTCACGGGTAAGTTTTACAGGTAAGTTTCACGGGTGACGTTTCACGGGTCTAGGTTTCACTGGAAAGTTTCACGGGTCAAGGATTCACGGGTAAGTTTCACGGGTAAGTTTTACGGGTATGTTTTACAGGTGACGTTTCACGGGTCTAGGTTTCACTGGTAAGTTTCACGGGTCAAGGTTTCACGGGTAAGATTCACGGGTAAGTTTCACGGGTATGTTTCATGGGTGATGTTTCACGGGTCTAGGTTTCACTGGTAAGTTTCACGGGTCAAGGTTTTACGGGTAAGTTTCACGGGTAAGTTTCACGGGTATGTTTCACGGGTGACGTTTCACGGGTCTAGGTTTCACTGGTAAGTTTCACGGGTCAAGGTTTCACGGGTAAGTTTCACGGGTAAGTTTCACGTGTAAGTTTCACGGGTGACGTTTCACGGGTCTAGGTTTCACTGGTAAGTTTCACGGGTCAAGGTTTCACGGGTAAGTTTTACGGGTAAGTTTCACGGGTGACGTTTTACGGGTCTAGGTTTCCCTGGTAAGTTTCACGGGTCAAGGTTTCACGGGTAAGTTTCACAGGTAAGTTTCACGGGTAAGTTTCTCGGGTGACGTTTCACGGGTCTAGGTTTCACTGGTAAGTTTCACGGGTCAAGGTTTCACGGGTAAGTTTCACGGGTAAGTTTCACGGGTGACGTTTCACGGGACTTGGTTTCACTGGTAAATTTCACGTGTCAAGGTTTCACGGGTAAGTTTCACGGGTAAGTTTTACGGGTATGTTTTACAGGTGACGTTTCACGGGTAAGTTTCACGGGTAAGTTTCACGGGTGACGTTTCACGGGTCTAGGTTTCACTGGTAAGTTTCACGGGTATGTTTCACGGGTGACGTTTCACGGGTCTAGGTTTCACTGGTAAGTTTCACGGGTCAAGGTTTCACGGGTAAGTTTCACGGGTAAGTTTCACGGGTATGTTTCACGGATGACGTTTCACGGGTCTTGGTTTCACTGGTAAGTTTCACGGGTCAAGGTTTCAAGGATAAGTTTCACGGGTAAGTTTTACGGGTATGTTTTACAGGTGACGTTTCACGGGTAAGTTTCACGGGTAAGTTTCACGGGTGACGTTTCACGGGTCTAGGTTTCACTGGTAAGTTTCACGGGTCAAGATTTTACGGGTAAGTTTCACGGGTAAGTTTCACGGGTATGTTTCACGGGTGACGTTTCACGGGTCTAGGTTTCACTGGTAAGTTTCACGGGTCAAGGTTTTACGGGTAAGTTTCACGGGTAAGTTTTACGGGTAAGTTTCACGGGTGACGTTTCACGGGTCTAGGTTTCACTGGTAAGTTTCACGGGTCAAGGTTTCACGGGTAAGTTTCACGGGTAAGTTTCACGGGTATGTTTCACGGGTGACGTTTCACGGGTCTTGGTTTCACTGGTAAGTTTCACGGGTCAAGGTATCACGGGTCAAGGTTTCACGGGTAAGTTTCACGGGTATGTTTCACGGGTGACGTTTCACGGGTCTAGGTTTCACTGGTAAGTTTCACGGGTCAAGGTTTCACGGGTAAGTTTCACGGGTAAGTTTCACGGGTATGTTTCATGGGTGATGTTTCACGGGTCTAGGTTTCACTGGTAAGTTTCACGGGTCAACGTTTTACGGGTAAGTTTCACGGGTAAGTTTCACGGGTATGTTTTACGGGTGACGTTTCACGGGTCTAGGTTTCACTGGTAAGTTTCACGGGTCAAGGTTTCACGGGTAAGTTTCACGGGTAAGTTTCACGGGTATGTTTCACGAGTGACGTTTCACGGGTCTAGGTTTCACTGGTAAGTTTCACGGGTCAAGGTTTCACGGGTAAGTTTCACGGGTAAGTTTCACGGGTATGTTTCACGGGTGACGTTTCACGGGTCTAGGTTCCACTGGTAAGTTTCACGGGTCAAGGTTTCACGGGTAAGTTTTACGGGTAAGTTTCACGGGTATGTTTCACGGGTGACGTTTTACGGGTCTAGGTTTCACTGGTAAGTTTCACGGGTCAAGGTTTCACGGGTAAGTTTCACGGGTAAGTTTTACGGGTAAGTTTCACGGGTGACGTTTCACGGGTCTAGGTTTTACTGGTAAGTTTCACGGGTCAAGGTTTCACGGGTAAGTTTCACGGGTAAGTTTCACGGGTAAGTTTCACGGGTGACCTTTCACGGGTCTAGGTTTCACTGGTAAGTTTCACGGGTCAAGGTTTCACGGGTAAGTTTCACGTGTAAGTTTCACGGGTGACTTTTTACGGGTCTAGGTTTCACTGGTAAGTTTCACTGGTCAAGGTTTCACGGGTAAGTTTTACGGGTAAGTTTCACGGGTAAGTTTCACGGGTGACGTTTTACGGGTCTAGGTTTGACTGGTAAGTTTCACGGGTCAAGGTTTCACGGGTAAGTTTCACAGGTAAGTTTCACGGGTAAGTTTCTCGGGTGACGTTTCACGGGTCTAGGTTTCACTGGTAAGTTTCACGGGTCAAGGTTTCACGGGTAAGTTTCACGGGTAAGTTTCACGGGTAAGTTTCACGGGTGACATTTCACGGGTCTTGGTTTCACTGGTAAGTTTCACGGGTCAAGGTTTCACGGGTAAGTTTCACGGGTAAGTTTTACGGGTATGTTTTACAGGTGACGTTTCACGGGTAAGTTTCACGGGTAAGTTTCACGGGTGACGTTTCACGGGTCTAGGTTTCACTGGTAAGTTTCACGGGTATGTTTCACGGGTGACGTTTCACGGGTCTAGGTTTCACTGGTAAGTTTCACGGGTCAAGGTTTCACGGGTAAGTTTCACGGGTAAGTTTCACGGGTATGTTTTACAGGTGACGTTTCACGGGTAAGTTTCACGGGTAAGTTTCACGGGTGACGTTTCACGGGTCTAGGTTTCACTGGTAAGTTTCACGGGTCAAGGTTTTACGGGTAAGTTTCACGGGTAAGTTTCACGGGTATGTTTCACGGGTGACGTTTCACGGGTCTAGGTTTCACTGGTAAGTTTCACGGGTCAAGGTTTTACGGGTAAGTTTCACGGGTAAGTTTTACGGGTAAGTTTCACGGGTGACGTTTCACGGGTCTAGGTTTCACTGGTAAGTTTCACGGGTCAAGGTTTCACGGGTAAGTTTCACGGGTAAGTTTCACGGGTATGTTTCACGGGTGACGTTTCACGGGTCTAGGTTTCACTGGTAAGTTTCACGGGTCAAGGTTTCACGGGTAAGTTTCACGGGTATGTTTCACGGGTGACGTTTCACGGGTCTAGGTTTCACTGGTAAGTTTCACGGTTCAAGGATTCACGGGTAAGTTTCACGGGTAAGTTTCACGGGTATGTTTCACGGGTGACGTTTCACGGGTCTAGGTTTCACTGGTAAGTTTCACGGGTCAAGGTTTCACGGGTAAGTTTCACGGGTAAGTTTCACTGGTATGTTTCACGGGTGACGTTTCACGGGTCTAGGTTTCACTGGAAAGTTTCTCGGGTCAAGGTTTCACGGGTAAGTTTGACGGGTATGTTTTACAGGTGACGTTTCACGGGTCTAGGTTTCACTGGTAAGTTTCACGGGTCAAGGTTTCACGGGTAAGTTTCACGGGTAAGTTTCACGGGTATGTTTCATGGGTGATGTTTCACGGGTCTAGGTTTTACTGGTAAGTTTCACGGGTCAAGGTTTCACGGGTAAGTTTCACGGGTAAGTTTCACGGGTGACGTTTCACGGGTCTAGGTTTCACTGGTAAGTTTCACGGGTATGTTTCACGGGTGACGTTTCACGGGTCTAGGTTTCACTGGTAAGTTTCACGGGTCAAGGTTTCACGGGTAAGTTTCACGGGTAAGTTTTACGGGTAAGTTTCACGGGTGACGTTTCACGGGTCTAGGTTTCACTGGAAAGTTTCACGGGTCAAGGTTTCACGGGTAAGTTTCACGGGTAAGTTTTACGGGTATGTTTTACAGGTGACGTTTCACGGGTCTAGGTTTCACTGGTAAGTTTCACGGGTCAAGGTTTTACGGGTAAGATTCACGGGTAAGTTTCACGGGTATGTTTCATGGGTGATGTTTCACGGGTCTAGGTTTCACTGGTAAGTTTCACGGGTCAAGGTTTCACGGGTAAGTTTCACGGGTAAGTTTCACGGGTATGTTTCACGATTGACGATTCACGGGTCTAGGTTTCACTAGTAAGTTTCACGGGTCAAGGTTTCACGGGTAAGTTTCACGGGTAAGTTTCACGGGTATGTTTCACGGGTATGTTTCACGGGTGACGTTTCACGGGTCTAGGTTTCACTGGTAAGTTTCACGGGTCAAGGTTTTACGGGTAAGTTTCACGGGTAAGTTTCACGGGTATGTTTCACGGGAGACGATTCACGGGTCTAGGTTTCACTAGTAAGTTTCACGGGTCAAGGTTTCACGGGTAAGTTTCACGGGTAAGTTTCACGGGTATGTTTCACGGGTGACGTTTCACGGGTCTAGGTTTCACTGGTAAGTTTCACGGGTCAAGGTTTTACGGGTAAGTTTCACGGGTAAGTTTCACGGGTATGTTTCACGGGAGACGTTTCACGGGTCTAGGTTTCACTGGTAAGTTTCACGGGTCAAGGTTTCACGGGTAAGTTTCACGGGTATGTTTCACGGGTCTAGGTTTCACTGGTAAGTTTCACGGGTCAAGGTTTCACGGGTAAGTTTCACGGGTAAGTTTTACGGGTAAGTTTCACGGGTGACGTTTCACGGGTCTAGGTTTCACTGGTAAGTTTCACGGGTCAAGGTTTCACGGGTAAGTTTCACGGGTAAGTTTCACGGGTGACCTTTCACGGGTCTTGGTTTCACTGGTAAGTTTCACGGGTCAAGGTTTCACGGGTAAGTTTCACGGGTAAGTTTCACGGGTATGTTTCACGGTTGACGTTTCACGGGTCTAGGTTTCACTGGTAAGTTTCACGGGTCAAGGTTTCACGGGTAAGTTTCACGGGTAAGTTTCACGGGTATGTTTCACGGGTGACGTTTCACGGGTCTAGGATTCACTGGTAAGTTTCACGGGTCAAGGTTTCACGGGTAAGTTTCACGGGTAAGTTTCACGGGTATGTTTCACGGGTGACGTTTCACGGGTCTAGGTTTCACTGGTAAATTTCACGGATCAAGGTTTCACTGGTAAGTAAGTTTCACGGGTCTAGGTTTCACGGGTAAGTTTCACGGGTAAGTTTTACGGGTATGTTTTACAGGTGACGTTTCACGGGTAAGTTTCACGGGTAAGTTTCACGGGTATGTTTTACAGGTGACGTTTCACGGGTCTAGGTTTCACTGGTAAGTTTCACGGGTCAAGGTTTCACGGGTAAGTTTCACGAGGAAGTTTCACGGGTATGTTTCATGGGTGATGTTTCACGGGTCTAGGTTTTACTGGTAAGTTTCACGGGTCAAGGTTTCACGGGTAAGTTTCACGGGTAAGTTTCACGGGTGACGTTTCACGGGTCTAGGTTTCACTGGTAAGTTTCACGGGCATGTTTCACGGGTGACGTTTCACGGGTCTAGGTTTCACTGGTAAGTTTCACGGGTCAAGGTTTCACGGGTAAGTTTCACGGGTAAGTTTTACGGGTAAGTTTCACGGGTGACGTTTCACGGGTCTAGGTTTCACTGGAAAGTTTCACGGGTCAAGGTTTCACGGGTAAGTTTCACGGGTAAGTTTTACGGGTATGTTTTACAGGTGACGTTTCACGGGTCTAGGTTTCACTGGTAAGTTTCACGGGTCAAGGTTTTACGGGTAAGATTCACGGGTAAGTTTCACGGGTATGTTTCATGGGTGATGTTTCACGGGTCTAGGTTTCACTGGTAAGTTTCACGGGTCAAGGTTTCACGGGTAAGTTTCACGGGTAAGTTTCACGGGTATGTTTCACGATTGACGATTCACGGGTCTAGGTTTCACTAGTAAGTTTCACGGGTCAAGGTTTCACGGGTAAGTTTCACGGGTAAGTTTCACGGGTATGTTTCACGGGTGACGTTTCACGGGTCTAGGTTTCACTGGTAAGTTTCACGGGTCAAGGTTTTACGGGTAAGTTTCACGGGTAAGTTTCACGGGTATGTTTCACGGGAGACGTTTCACGGGTCTAGGTTTCACTGGTAAGTTTCACGGGTCAAGGTTTCACGGGTAAGTTTCACGGGTATGTTTCACGGGTCTAGGTTTCACTGGTAAGTTTCACGGGTCAAGGTTTCACGGGTAAGTTTCACGGGTAAGTTTTACGGGTAAGTTTCACGGGTGACGTTTCACGGGTCTAGGTTTCACTGGTAAGTTTCACGGGTCAAGGTTTTACGGGTAAGTTTCACGGGTAAGTTTCACGGGTGACCTTTCACGGGTCTTGGTTTCACTGGTAAGTTTCACGGGTCAAGGTTTCACGGGTAAGTTTCACGGGTAAGTTTCACGGGTATGTTTCACGGTTGACGTTTCACGGGTCTAGGTTTCACTGGTAAGTTTCACGGGTCAAGGTTTCACGGGTAAGTTTCACGGGTAAGTTTCACGGGTATGTTTCACGGGTGACGTTTCACGGGTCTAGGATTCACTGGTAAGTTTCACGGGTCAAGGTTTCACGGGTAAGATTCACGGGTAAGTTTCACGGGTATGTTTCATGGGTGATGTTTCACGGGTCTAGGTTTCACTGGTAAGTTTCACGGGTCAAGGTTTTACGGGTAAGTTTCACGGGTAAGTTTTACGGGTATGTTTCACGGGTGACGTTTCACGGGTCTAGGTTTCACTGGTAAGTTTCACGTGTCAAGGTTTCACGGGTAAGTTTCACGGGTAAGTTTCACGGGTGACGTTTCACGGGTCTAGGTTTCACGGGTAAGTTTCACGGGTAAGTTTTACGGGTATGTTTTACAGGTGACGTTTCACGGGTAAGTTTCACGGGTAAGTTTCACGGGTATGTTTCACGGGTGACGTTTCACGGGTCTTGGTTTCACTGGTAAGTTTCACGGGTCAAGGTTTCACGGGTAAGTTTCACGGGTAAGTTTTACGGGTATGTTTTACAGGTGACGTTTCACGGGTAAGTTTCACGGGTAAGTTTCACGGGTATGTTTCACGGGTGACGTTTCACGGGTCTAGGTTTCACTGGTAAGTTTCACGGGTCAAGGTTTCACGGGTAAGTTTCACGGGTAAGTTTTACGGGTAAGTTTCACGGGTGACGTTTCACGGGTCTAGGTTTCACTGGAAAGTTTCACGGGTCAAGGATTCACAGGTAAGTTTCACGGGTAAGTTTTACGGGTATGTTTTACAGGTGACGTTTCACGGGTCTAGGTTTCACTGGTAAGTTTCACGGGTCAAGGTTTCACGGGTAAGATTCACGGGTAAGTTTCACGGGTATGTTTCATGGGTGATGTTTCACGGGTCTAGGTTTCACTGGTAAGTTTCACGGGTCAAGGTTTTACGGGTAAGTTTTACGGGTATGTTTCACGGGTGACGTTTCACGGGTCTAGGTTTCACTGGTAAGTTTCACGGGTCAAGGTTTCACGGGTAAGATTCACGGGTAAGTTTCACGGGTATGTTTCACGGGTGACGTTTCACGGGTCTAGGTTTCACTAGTAAGTTTCACGGGTCAAGGTTTCACGGGTAAGTTTCACGGGTAAGTTTCACGGGTATGTTTCACGGGTGACGTTTCACGGGTCTAGGTTTCACTGGTAAGTTTCACGGGTCAAGGTTTCACGGGTAAGTTTTACGGGTAAGTTTCACGGGTATGTTTCACGGGTGACGTTTCACGGGTCTAGGTTTCACTGGTAAGTTTCACGGGTCAAGGTTTTACGGGTAAGTTTCACGGGTAAGTTTCACGGGTATGTTTCACGGGTGACGTTTCACGGGTCTAGGTTTCACTGGTAAGTTTCACGGGTCAAGGTTTTACGGGTAAGTTTTACGGGTAAGTTTCACGGGTAAGTTTCACGGGTATGTTTCACGGGTGACGTTTCACGGGTCTAGGTTTCACTGGTAAGTTTCACGGGTCAAGGTTTTACGGGTAAGTTTCACGGGTAAGTTTTACGCGTAAGTTTCACGGGTGACGTTTCACCAGTCTAGGTTTCACTGGTAAGTTTCACGGGTCAAGGTTTCACGGGTAAGTTTCACGGGTAAGTTTTACGGGTAAGTTTCACGGGTGACGTTTCACGGGTCCAGGTTTCACTGGTAAGTTTCACGGGTCTAGGTTTCACTGGTAAGTTTCACGGGTCAAGGTTTCACGGGTAAGTTTCACGGGTAAGTTTCACGGGTATGTTTCACGGGTGACGTTTCACGGGTCTAGGTTTCACTGGAAAGTTTCACGGATCAAGGTTTCACGGGTAAGTTTCACGGGTAAGTTTTACGGGTATGTTTTACAGGTGACGTTTCACGGGTCTAGGTTTCACTGGTAAGTTTCACGGGTCAAGGTTTCACGGGTAAGTTTCACGGGTAAGTTTCACGGGTATGTTTCATGGGTGATGTTTCACGGGTCTAGGTTTTACTGGTAAGTTTCACGGGTCAAGGTTTCACGGGTAAGTTTCACGGGTAAGTTTCACGGGTGACGTTTCACGGGTCTAGGTTTCACTGGTAAGTTTCACGGGTATGTTTCACGGGTGACGTTTCACGGGTCTAGGTTTCACTGGTAAGTTTCACGGGTCAAGGTTTCACGGGTAAGTTTCACGGGTAAGTTTCACGGGTATGTTTCACGGATGACATTTCACGGGTCTTGGTTTCACTGGTAAGTTTCACGGGTCAAGGTTTCACGGGTAAGTTTCACGGGTAAGTTTTACGGGTATGTTTTACAGGTGACGTTTCACGGGTAAGTTTCACGGGTAAGTTTCACGGGTAAGTTTCACGGGTATGTTTCACGGGTGACGTTTCACGGGTCTAGGTTTCACTGGTAAGTTTCACGGGTCAAGGTTTCACGGGTAAGTTTCACGGGTAAGTTTTACGGGTAAGTTTCACGGGTGACGTTTCACGGGTCTAGGTTTCACTGGAAAGTTTCACGGGTCAAGGATTCACAGGTAAGTTTCACGGGTAAGTTTTACGGGTATGTTTTACAGGTGACGTTTCACGGGTCTAGGTTTCACTGGTAAGTTTCACGGGTTAAGGTTTCACGGGTAGGATTCACGGGTAAGTTTCACGGGTATGTTTCATGGGTGATGTTTCACGGGTCTAGGTTTTACTGGTAAGTTTCACGGGTCAAGGTTTCACGGGTAAGTTTCACGGGTAAGTATCACGGGTGACGTTTCACGGGTCTAGGTTTCACTGGTAAGTTTCACGGGTATGTTTCACGGGTGACGTTTCACGGGTCTAGGTTTCACTGGTAAGTTTCACGGGTCAAGGTTTAACGGGTAAGTTTCACGGGTAAGTTTTACGGTAAGTTTCACGGGTGACGTTTCACGGGTCTAGGTTTCACTGGAAAGTTTCACGGGTCAAGGTTTCACGGGTAAGTTTCACGGGTAAGTTTTACGGGTATGTTTTACAGGTGACGTTTCACGGGTCTAGGTTTCACTGGTAAGTTTCACGGGTCAAGGTTTTACGGGTAAGATTCACGGGTATGTTTCACGGGTATGTTTCATGGGTGATGTTTCACGGGTCTAGGTTTCACTGGTAAGTTTCACGGGTCAAGGTTTCACGGGTAAGTTTCACGGGTAAGTTTCACGGGTCTAGGTTTCACTAGTAAGTTTCACGGGTCAAGGTTTCACGGGTAAGTTTCACGGGTAAGTTTCACGGGTATGTTTCACGGGTGACGTTTCACGGGTCTAGGTTTCACTGGTAAGTTTCACGGGTCAAGGTTTTACGGGTAAGTTTCACGGGTAAGTTTCACGGGTATGTTTCACGGGAGACGTTTCACGGGTCTAGGTTTCACTGGTAAGTTTCACGGGTCAAGGTTTCACGGGTAAGTTTCACGGGTATGTTTCACGGGTCTAGGTTTCACTGGTAAGTTTCACGGGTCAAGGTTTCACGGGTAAGTTTCACGGGTAAGTTTTACGGGTAAGTTTCACGGGTGACGTTTCACGGGTCTAGGTTTCACTGGTAAGTTTCACGGGTCAAGGTTTCACGGGTAAGTTTCACGGGTAAGTTTCACGGGTAAGTTTCACGGGTGACCTTTCACGGGTCTTGGTTTCACTGGTAAGTTTCACGGGTCAAGGTTTCACGGGTAAGTTTCACGGGTATGTTTCACGGTTGACGTTTCACGGGTCTAGGTTTCACTGGTAAGTTTCACGGGTCAAGGTTTCACGGGTAAGTTTCACGGGTAAGTTTCACGGGTATGTTTCACGGGTGACGTTTCACGGGTCTAGGATTCACTGGTAAGTTTCACGGGTCAAGGTTTCACGGGTAAGTTTCACGGGTAAGTTTCACGGGTATGTTTCACGGGTGACGTTTCACGGGTCTAGGTTTTACTGGTAAGTTTCACGGATCAAGGTTTCACGGGTAAGTTTCACGGGTAAGTTTTACGGGTAAGTTTCACGGGTGACGTTTCACGGGTCTAGGTTCCACTGGTAAGTTTCACGGGTCAAGGTTTCACGGGTAAGTTTTACGGGTAAGTTTCACGGGTATGTTTCACGGGTGACGTTTTACGGGTCTAGGTTTCACTGGTAAGTTTCACGGGTCAAGGTTTCACGGGTAAGTTTCACTGGTAAGTTTTACGGGTAAGTTTCACGGGTGACGTTTCACGGGTCTAGGTTTTACTGGTAAGTTTCACGGGTCAAGGTTTCACGGGTAAGTTTCACGGGTAAGTTTCACGGGTAAGTTTCACGGGTGACCTTTCACGGGTCTAGGTTTCACTGGTAAGTTTCACGGGTCAAGGTTTCACGGGTAAGTTTCACGTGTAAGTTTCACGGGTGACTTTTCACGGGTCTAGGTTTCACTGGTAAGTTTCACTGGTCAAGGTTTCACGGGTAAGTTTTACGGGTAAGTTTCACGGGTATGTTTCACGGGTGACGTTTCACGGGTCTAGGATTCACTGGTAAGTTTCACGGGTCAAGGTTTCACGGGTAAGTTTCACGGGTATGTTTCACGGGTGACGTTTCACGGGTCTAGGTTTCACTGGTAAGTTTCACGGATCAAGGTTTCACGGGTAAGTTTCACGGGTAAGTTTCACGGGTATGTTTCACGGATGACGTTTCACGGGTCTAGGTTTCACTGGTAAGTTTCACGGGTCAAGGTTTCACGGGTAAGTTTCACGGGTAAGTTTTACGGGTAAGTTTCACGGGTGACGTTTCACGGGTCTAGGTTTCACTGGTAAGTTTCACGGGTCAAGGTTTCACGGGTAAGTTTCACGGGTAAGTTTCACGGGTAAGTTTTACGGGTAAGTTTCAAGGGTGACGTTTCACGGGTCTAGGTTTCACTGGTAAGTTTCACGGGTCAAGGTTACACGGGTAAGTTTCACGGGTAAGTTTCACGGGTGACGTTTCACGGGTCTAGGTTTCACTCGTAAGTTTCACGGGTCAAAGTTTCACGAGTAAGTTTCACGTATAAGTTTCACGGGTAAGTTTCACGGGTGACGTTTCACGGGTCTAGGTTTCACTCGTAAGTTTCACGGGTCAAGGTTTCACGGGTAAGTTTCACGGGTAAGTTTCACGAGTAAGTTACACGGGTCTAGGTTTCACTGGTAAGTTTCACGGGTCTAGGTTTCACGGGTAAGTTTCACGGGTAAGTTTCACGGGTAAGTTTCACGGGTATGTTTCACGGGTGACGTTTCACGGGTCTAGGTTTCACTGGTAAGTTTCACGGATCAAGGTTTCACGGGTAAGTTTCACGGGTAAGTTTCACGGGTATGTTTCACGGATGACGTTTCACGGGTCTAGGTTTCACTGGTAAGTTTCACGGGTCAAGGTTTCACGGGTAAGTTTCACGGGTAAGTTTTACGGGTAAGTTTCACGGGTGACGTTTCACGGGTCTAGGTTTCACTGGTAAGTTTCACGGGTCAAGGTTTCACGGGTAAGTTTCACGGGTAAGTTTCACGGGTAAGTTTTACGGGTAAGTTTCACGGGTGACGTTTCACGGGTCTAGGTTTCACTGGTAAGTTTCACGGGTCAAGGTTTCACGGGTAAGTTTTACGGGTAAGTTTCACGGGTAAGTTTCACGGGTGACGTTTCACGGGTCTAGGTTTCACTCGTAAGTTTCACGGGTCAAGGTTTCACGGGTAAGTTTCACGAGTAAGTTTCACGGGTAAGTTTTACGGGTAAGTTTCACGGGTGACGTTTCACGGGTCTAGGTTTCACTGGTAAGTTTCACGGGTCAAGGTTTCACGGGTAAGTTTCACGGGTCAAGGTTTCACGGGTAAGTTTCACGGGTAAGTTTTACGGGTAAGTTTCACGGGTGACGTTTCACGGGTCTAGGTTTCACTGGTAAGTTTCACGGGTCAAGGTTTTACGGGTAAGTTTCACGGGTAAGTTTCACGGGTGACCTTTCACGGGTCTTGGTTTCACTGGTAAGTTTCACGGGTCAAGGTTTCACGGGTAAGTTTCACGGGTAAGTTTCACGGGTAAGTTTCACGGGTATGTTTCACGGTTGACGTTTCACGGGTCTAGGTTTCACTGGTAAGTTTCACGGGTCAAGGTTTCACGGGTAAGTTTCACGGGTAAGTTTCACGGGTATGTTTCACGGGTGACGTTTCACGGGTAGGATTCACTGGTAAGTTTCACGGGTCAAGGTTTCACGGGTAAGATTCACGGGTAAGTTTCACGGGTATGTTTCATGGGTGATGTTTCACGGGTCAAGGTTTTACGGGTAAGTTTCACGGGTAAGTTTTACGGGTATGTTTCACGGGTGACGTTTCACGGGTCTAGGTTTCACTGGTAAGTTTCACGTGTCAAGGTTTCACGGGTAAGTTTCACGGGTAAGTTTCACGGGTGACGTTTCACGGGTCTAGGTTTCACGGGTAAGTTTCACGGGTAAGTTTTACGGGTATGTTTTACAGGTGACGTTTCACGGGTAAGTTTCACGGGTAAGTTTCACGGGTATGTTTCACGGGTGACGTTTCACGGGTCTTGGTTTCACTGGTAAGTTTCACGGGTCAAGGTTTCACGGGTAAGTTTCACGGGTAAGGTTTTACGGGTATGTTTTACAGGTGACGTTTCACGGGTAAGTTTCACGGGTAAGTTTTCACGGGTATTTTTCACGGGTGACGTTTCACGGGTCTAGGTTTCACTGGTAAGTTTCACGGGTCAAGGTTTCACGGGTAAGTTTCACGGGTAAGTTTTACGGGTAAGTTTCACGGGTGACGTTTCACGGGTCTAGGTTTCACTGGAAAGTTTCACGGGTCAAGGATTCACAGGTAAGTTTCACGGGTAAGTTTTACGGGTATGTTTTACAGGTGACGTTTCACGGGTCTAGGTTTCACTGGTAAGTTTCACGGGTCAAGGTTTCACGGGTAAGATTCACGGGTAAGTTTCACGGGTATGTTTCATGGGTGATGTTTCACGGGTCTAGGTTTCACTGGTAAGTTTCACGGGTCAAGGTTTTACGGGTAAGTTTTACGGGTATGTTTCACGGGTGACGTTTCACGGGTCTAGGTTTCACTGGTAAGTTTCACGGGTCAAGGTTTCACGGGTAAGATTCACGGGTAAGTTTCACGGGTATGTTTCACGGGTGACGTTTCACGGGTCTAGGTTTCACTAGTAAGTTTCACGGGTCAAGGTTTCACGGGTAAGTTTCACGGGTAAGTTTCACGGGTGACGTTTCACGGGTCTAGGTTTCACTCGTAAGTTTCACGGGTCAAGGTTTCACGGGTAAGTTTCACGAGTAAGTTTCACGGGTAAGTTTTACGGGTAAGTTTCACGGGTGACGTTTCACGGGTCTAGGTTTCACTGGTAAGTTTCACGGGTCAAGGTTTCACGGGTAAGTTTCACGGGTCAAGGTTTCACGGGTAAGTTTCACGGGTAAGTTTTACGGGTAAGTTTCACGGGTGACGTTTCACGGGTCTAGGTTTCACTGGTAAGTTTCACGGGTCAAGGTTTTACGGGTAAGTTTCACGGGTAAGTTTCACGGGTGACCTTTCACGGGTCTTGGTTTCACTGGTAAGTTTCACGGGTCAAGGTTTCACGGGTAAGTTTCACGGGTAAGTTTCACGGGTATGTTTCACGGTTGACGTTTCACGGGTATAGGTTTCACTGGTAAGTTTCACGGGTCAAGGTTTCACGGGTAAGTTTCACGGGTAAGTTTCACGGGTATGTTTCACGGGTGACGTTTCACGGGTCTAGGATTCACTGGTAAGTTTCACGGGTCAAGGTTTCACGGGTAAGATTCACGGGTAAGTTTCACGGGTATGTTTCATGGGTGATGTTTCACGGGTCAAGGTTTTACGGGTAAGTTTCACGGGTAAGTTTTACGGGTATGTTTCACGGGTGACGTTTCACGGGTCTAGGTTTCACTGGTAAGTTTCACGTGTCAAGGTTTCACGGGTAAGTTTCACGGGTAAGTTTCACGGGTGACGTTTCACGGGTCTAGGTTTCACGGGTAAGTTTCACGGGTAAGTTTTACGGGTATGTTTTACAGGTGACGTTTCACGGGTAAGTTTCACGGGTAAGTTTCACGGGTATGTTTCACGGGTGACGTTTCACGGGTCTTGGTTTCACTGGTAAGTTTCACGGGTCAAGGTTTCACGGGTAAGTTTCACGGGTAAGTTTTACGGGTATGTTTTACAGGTGACGTTTCACGGGTAAGTTTCACGGGTAAGTTTCACGGGTATTTTTCACGGGTGACGTTTCACGGGTCTAGGTTTCACTGGTAAGTTTCACGGGTCAAGGTTTCACGGGTAAGTTTCACGGGTAAGTTTTACGGGTAAGTTTCACGGGTGACGTTTCACGGGTCTAGGTTTCACTGGAAAGTTTCACGGGTCAAGGATTCACAGGTAAGTTTCACGGGTAAGTTTTACGGGTATGTTTTACAGGTGACGTTTCACGGGTCTAGGTTTCACTGGTAAGTTTCACGGGTCAAGGTTTCACGGGTAAGATTCACGGGTAAGTTTCACGGGTATGTTTCATGGGTGATGTTTCACGGGTCTAGGTTTCACTGGTAAGTTTCACGGGTCAAGGTTTTACGGGTAAGTTTTACGGGTATGTTTCACGGGTGACGTTTCACGGGTCTAGGTTTCACTGGTAAGTTTCACGGGTCAAGGTTTCACGGGTAAGATTCACGGGTAAGTTTCACGGGTATGTTTCACGGGTGACGTTTCACGGGTCTAGGTTTCACTAGTAAGTTTCACGGGTCAAGGTTTCACGGGTAAGTTTCACGGGTAAGTTTCACGGGTATGTTTCACGGGTGACGTTTCACGGGTCTAGGTTTCACTGGTAAGTTTCACGGGTCAAGGTTTCACGGGTAAGTTTTACGGGTAAGTTTCACGGGTATGTTTCACGGGTGACGTTTCACGGGTCTAGGTTTCACTGGTAAGTTTCACGGGTCAAGGTTTTACGGGTAAGTTTCACGGGTAAGTTTCACGGGTATGTTTCACGGGTGACGTTTCACGGGTCTAGGTTTCACTGGTAAGTTTCACGGGTCAAGGTTTTACGGGTAAGTTTTACGGGTAAGTTTCACGGGTAAGTTTCACGGGTATGTTTCACGGGTGACGTTTCACGGGTCTAGGTTTCACTGGTAAGTTTCACGGGTCAAGGTTTTACGGGTAAGTTTCACGGGTAAGTTTTACGCGTAAGTATCACGGGTGACGTTTCACCAGTCTAGGTTTCACTGGTAAGTTTCACGGGTCAAGGTTTCACGGGTAAGTTTCACGGGTAAGTTTTACGGGTAAGTTTCACGGGTGACGTTTCACGGGTCCAGGTTTCACTGGTAAGTTTCACGGGTCTAGGTTTCACTGGTAAGTTTCACGGGTCAAGGTTTCACGGGTAAGTTTCACGGGTAAGTTTCACGGGTATGTTTCACGGGTGACGTTTCACGGGTCTAGGTTTCACTGGAAAGTTTCACGGATCAAGGTTTCACGGGTAAGTTTCACGGGTAAGTTTTACGGGTATGTTTTACAGGTGACGTTTCACGGGTCTAGGTTTCACTGGTAAGTTTCACGGGTCAAGGTTTCACGGGTAAGTTTCACGGGTAAGTTTCACGGGTATGTTTCATGGGTGATGTTTCACGGGTCTAGGTTTTACTGGTAAGTTTCACGGGTCAAGGTTTCACGGGTAAGTTTCACGGGTAAGTTTCACGGGTGACGTTTCACGGGTCTAGGTTTCACTGGTAAGTTTCACGGGTGACGTTTCACGGGTCTAGGTTTCACTGGTAAGTTTCACGGGTCAAGGTTTCACGGGTAAGTTTCACGGGTAAGTTTCACGGGTATGTTTCACGGATGACATTTCACGGGTCTTGGTTTCACTGGTAAGTTTCACGGGTCAAGGTTTCACGGGTAAGTTTCACGGGTAAGTTTTACGGGTATGTTTTACAGGTGACGTTTCACGGGTAAGTTTCACGGGTAAGTTTCACGGGTAAGTTTCACGGGTATGTTTCACGGGTGACGTTTCACGGGTCTAGGTTTCACTGGTAAGTTTCACGGGTCAAGGTTTCACGGGTAAGTTTCACGGGTAAGTTTTACGGGTAAGTTTCACGGGTGACGTTTCACGGGTCTAGGTTTCACTGGAAAGTTTCACGGGTCAAGGATTCACAGGTAAGTTTCACGGGTAAGTTTTACGGGTATGTTTTACAGGTGACGTTTCACGGGTCTAGGTTTCACTGGTAAGTTTCACGGGTTAAGGTTTCACGGGTAGGATTCACGGGTAAGTTTCACGGGTATGTTTCATGGGTGATGTTTCACGGGTCTAGGTTTTACTGGTAAGTTTCACGGGTCAAGGTTTCACGGGTAAGTTTCACGGGTAAGTATCACGGGTGACGTTTCACGGGTCTAGGTTTCACTGGTAAGTTTCACGGGTATGTTTCACATGTGACGTTTCACGGGTCTAGGTTTCACTGGTAAGTTTCACGGGTCAAGGTTTCACGGGTAAGTTTCACGGGTAAGTTTTACGGGTAAGTTTCACGGGTGACGTTTCACGGGTCTAGGTTTCACTGGAAAGTTTCACGGGTCAAGGTTTCACGGGTAAGTTTCACGGGTAAGTTTTACGGGTATGTTTTACAGGTGACGTTTCACGGGTCTAGGTTTCACTGGTAAGTTTCACGGGTCAAGGTTTTACGGGTAAGATTCACGGGTAAGTTTCACGGGTATGTTTCATGGGTGATGTTTCACGGGTCTAGGTTTCACTGGTAAGTTTCACGGGTCAAGGTTTCACGGGTAAGTTTCACGGGTAAGTTTCACGGGTATGTTTCACGATTGACGATTCACGGGTCTAGGTTTCACTAGTAAGTTTCACGGGTCAAGGTTTCACGGGTAAGTTTCACGGGTAAGTTTCACGGGTATGTTTCACGGGTGACGTTTCACGGGTCTAGGTTTCACTGGTAAGTTTCACGGGTCAAGGTTTTACGGGTAAGTTTCACGGGTAAGTTTCACGGGTATGTTTCACGGGAGACGTTTCACGGGTCTAGGTTTCACTGGTAAGTTTCACGGGTCAAGGTTTCACGGGTAAGTTTCACGGGTATGTTTCACGGGTCTAGGTTTCACTGGTAAGTTTCACGGGTCAAGGTTTCACGGGTAAGTTTCACGGGTAAGTTTTACGGGTAAGTTTCACGGGTGACGTTTCACGGGTCTAGGTTTCACTGGTAAGTTTCACTGGTCAAGGTTTCACGGGTAAGTTTTACGGGTAAGTTTCACGGGTATGTTTCACGGGTGACCTTTCACGGGTCTTGGTTTCACTGGTAAGTTTCACGGGTCAAGGTTTCACGGGTAAGTTTCACGGGTAAGTTTCACGGGTATGTTTCACGGTTGACGTTTCACGGGTCTAGGTTTCACTGGTAAGTTTCACGGGTCAAGGTTTCACGGGTAAGTTTCACGGGTAAGTTTCACGGGTATGTTTCACGGGTGACGTTTCACGGGTCTAGGATTCACTGGTAAGTTTCACGGGTCAAGGTTTCACGGGTAAGTTTCACGGGTAAGTTTCACGGGTATGTTTCACGGGTGACGTTTCACGGGTCTAGGTTTTACTGGTAAGTTTCACGGATCAAGGTTTCACGGGTAAGTTTCACGGGTAAGTTTTACGGGTAAGTTTCACGGGTGACGTTTCACGGGTCTAGGTTCCACTGGTAAGTTTCACGGGTCAAGGTTTCACGGGTAAGTTTTACGGGTAAGTTTCACGGGTATGTTTCACGGTTGACGTTTTACGGGTCTAGGTTTCACTGGTAAGTTTCACGGGTCAAGGTTTCACGGGTAAGTTTCACGGGTAAGTTTTACGGGTAAGTTTCACGGGTGACGTTTCACGGGTCTAGGTTTTACTGGTAAGTTTCACGGGTCAAGGTTTCACGGGTATGTTTCACGGGTAAGTTTCACGGGTAAGTTTCACGGGTGACCTTTCACGGGTCTAGGTTTCACTGGTAAGTTTCACGGGTCAAGGTTTCACGGGTAAGTTTCACGTGTAAGTTTCACGGGTGACTTTTCACGGGTCTAGGTTTCACTGGTAAGTTTCACTGGTCAAGGTTTCACGGGTAAGTTTTACGGGTAAGTTTCACGGGTATGTTTCACGGGTGACGTTTCACGGGTCTAGGATTCACTGGTAAGTTTCACGGGTCAAGGTTTCACGGGTAAGTTTCACGGGTATGTTTCACGGGTGACGTTTCACGGGTCTAGGTTTCACTGGTAAGTTTCACGGATCAAGGTTTCACGGGTAAGTTTTACGGGTAAGTTTCACGGGTATGTTTCACGGATGACGTTTCACGGGTCTAGGTTTCACTGGTAAGTTTCACGGGTCAAGGTTTCACGGGTAAGTTTTACGGGTAAGTTTCACGGGTATGTTTCACGGGTGACCTTTCACGGGTCTTGGTTTCACTGGTAAGTTTCACGGGTCAAGGTTTCACGTATAAGTTTCACGGGTAAGTTTCACGGGTGACGTTTCACGGGTCTAGGTTTCACTCGTAAGTTTCACGGGTCAAGGTTTCACGGGTAAGTTTCACGGGTAAGTTTCACGAGTAAGTTACACGGGTCTAGGTTTCACTGGTAAGTTTCACGGGTCTAGGTTTCACGGGTAAGTTTCACGGGTAAGTTTCACGGGTAAGTTTCACGGGTATGTTTCACGGGTGACGTTTCACGGGTCTAGGTTTCACTGGTAAGTTTCACGGATCAAGGTTTCACGGGTAAGTTTCACGGGTAAGTTTCACGGGTATGTTTCACGGATGACGTTTCACGGGTCTAGGTTTCACTGGTAAGTTTCACGGGTCAAGGTTTCACGGGTAAGTTTCACGGGTAAGTTTTACGGGTAAGTTTCACGGGTGACGTTTCACGGGTCTAGGTTTCACTGGTAAGTTTCACGGGTCAAGGTTTCACGGGTAAGTTTCACGGGTAAGTTTCACGGGTAAGTTTTACGGGTAAGTTTCACGGGTGACGTTTCACGGGTCTAGGTTTCACTGGTAAGTTTCACGGGTCAAGGTTTCACGGGTAAGTTTTACGGGTAAGTTTCACGGGTAAGTTTCACGGGTGACGTTTCACGGGTCTAGGTTTCACTCGTAAGTTTCACGGGTCAAGGTTTCACGGGTAAGTTTCACGAGTAAGTTTCACGGGTAAGTTTTACGGGTAAGTTTCACGGGTGACGTTTCACGGGTCTAGGTTTCACTGGTAAGTTTCACGGGTCAAGGTTTCACGGGTAAGTTTCACGGGTAAGTTTCACGGGTAAGTTTCACGGGTGACGTTTCACGGGTCTAGGTTTCACTCGTAAGTTTCACGGGTCAAAGTTTCACGAGTAAGTTTCACGTGTAAGTTTCACGGGTAAGTTTCACGGGTGACGTTTCACGGGTCTAGGTTTCACTGGTAAGTTTCACGGGTCAAGGTTTCACGGGTAAGTTTCACGGGTCTAGGTTTCACTGGTAAGTTTCACGGGTCTAGGTTTCACGGGTAAGTTTCACGGGTAAGTTTCACGGGTAAGTTTCACGGGTGACGTTTCACGGGTCTAGGTTTCACTGGTAAGTTTCACGGGTCAAGGTTTCACGGGTAAGTTTCACGGGTAAGTTTCACGGGTAAGTTTCACGGGTGACGTTTCACGGGTCTAGGTTTCACTGGTAAGTTTCACGGGTCAAGGTTTCACGGGTAAGTTTCACGGGTAAGTTTCACGGGTAAGTTTCACGGGTATGTTTCACGGGTGACGTTTCACGGGTCTAGGTTTCACTGGTAAGTTTTACGGGTAAGTTTCACGGGTGACGTTTCACGGGTTATGTTTCACGGGTCTAGGTTTCACTGGAAAGTTTCACGGGTCAAGGTTTCACGGGTAAGTTTCACGGGTAAGTTTTACGGGTATGTTTTACAGGTGACGTTTCACGGGTCTAGGTTTCACTGGTAAGTTTCACGGGTCAAGGTTTCACGGGTAAGTTTCACGGGTAAGTTTCACGGGTATGTTTCATGGGTGATGTTTCACGAGTCTAGGTTTCACTGGTAAGTTTCACGGGTCAAGGTTCCACGGGTAAGTTTCACGGGTAAGTTTCACGGGTATGTTTCACGGGTGACGTTTCACGGGTCTAGGTTTCACTGGAAAGTTTCACGGGTCAAGGTTTCACGGGTAAGTTTCACGGGTAAGTTTTACGGGTATGTTTTACAGGTGACGTTTCACGGGTCTAGGTTTCACTGGAAAAGTTTCACGGGTCAAGGTTTCACGGGTAAGTTTCACGGGTAAGTTTCACGGGTATGTTCCATGGGTGATGTTTCACGGGTCTAGGTTTCACTGGTAAGTTTCACGGGTCAAGGTTTTACGGGTAAGTTTCACGGGTAAGTTTCACGGGTATGTTTTACGGGTGACGTTTCACGGGTCTAGGTTTCACTGGTAAGTTTCACGGGTCAAGGTTTTACGGGTAAGTTTCACGGGTAAGTTTCACGGGTATGTTTCACGGGTGACGTTTCACGGGTCTAGGTTTCACTGGTAAGTTTCACGGGTCAAGGTTTCACGGGTAAGTTTCACGGGTAAGTTTCACGGGTATGTTTCACGGGTGACGTTTCACGGGTCTAGGTTTCACTGGTAAGTTTCACGGGTCAAGGATTCACGGGTAAGTTTCACGGGTAAGTTTCACGGGTATGTTTCACGGGTGACGTTTCACGGGTCTTGGTTTCACTGGTAAGTTTCACGGGTCAAGGTTTCACGGGTAAGTTTCACGGGTATGTTTCACGGGTGACGTTTCACGGGTCTAGGTTTCACTGGTAAGTTTCACGGGTCAAGGTTTTACGGGTAAGTTTCACGGGTAAGTTTCACGGGTATGTTTCACGGGTGACGTTTCACGGGTCTAGGTTTCACTGGTAAGTTTCACGGGTCAAGGTTTCACGGGTAAGTTTCACGGGTAAGTTTCACGGGTATGTTTCACGGGTGACGTTTCACGGGTCTAGGTTTCACTGGAAAGTTTCACGGATCAAGGTTTCACGGGTAAGTTTCACGGGTAAGTTTCACGGGTAAGTTTTACGGGTATGTTTTACAGGTGACGTTTCACGGGTCTAGGTTTCAATGGTAAGTTTCACGGGTCAAGGTTTCACGGGTAAGTTTCACGGGTAAGTTTCACGGGTATGTTTCATGGGTGATGTTTCACGGGTCTAGGTTTTACTGGTAAGTTTCACGGGTCAAGGTTTCACGGGTAAGCTTCACGGGTAAGTTTCACGGGTAAGTTTTACGGGTGACGTTTCACGGGTCTAGGTTTCACTGGTAAGTTTCACGGGTCAAGGTTTTACGGGTAAGTTTCACGGGTAAGTTTCACGGGTATGTTTCACGGGTGACGTTTCACGGGTCTAGGTTTCACTGGTAAGTTTCACGGGTCAAGGTTTTACGGGTAAGTTTCACGGGTAAGTTTCACGGGTATGTTTTACGGGTGACGTTTCACGGGTCTAGGTTTCACTGGTAAGTTTCACGGGTCAAGGTTTTACGGGTAAGTTTCACGGGTAAGTTTCACGGGTATGTTTCACGGGTGACGTTTCACGGGTCTAGGTTTCACTGGTAAGTTTCACGGGTCAAGGTTTCACGGGTCAAGGATTCACGGGTAAGTTTCACGGGTAAGTTTCACGGGTATGTTTCACGGGTGACGTTTCACGGGTCTAGGTTTCACTGGTAAGTTTCACGGGTCAAGGTTTTACGGGTAAGTTTCACGGGTAAGTTTCACGGGTATGTTTCACGGGTGACGTTTCACGGGTCTAGGTTTCACTGGTAAGTTTCACGGGTCAAGGTTTCACGGGTAAGTTTCACGGGTAAGTTTCACGGGTATGTTTCACGGGTGACGTTTCACGGGTCTAGGTTTCACTGGAAAGTTTCACGGATCAAGGTTTCACGGGTAAGTTTCACGGGTAAGTTTCACGGGTAAGTTTTACGGGTATGTTTTACAGGTGACGTTTCACGGGTCTAGGTTTCAATGGTAAGTTTCACGGGTCAAGGTTTCACGGGTAAGTTTCACGGGTAAGTTTCACGGGTATGTTTCATGGGTGATGTTTCACGGGTCTAGGTTTTACTGGTAAGTTTCACGGGTCAAGGTTTCACGGGTAAGCTTCACGGGTAAGTTTCACGGGTAAGTTTTACGGGTGACGTTTCACGGGTCTAGGTTTCACTGGTAAGTTTCACGGGTATGTTTCACGGGTGACGTTTCACGGGTCTAGGTTTCACTGGTAAGTTTCACGGGTCAAGGTTTCACGGGTAAGTTTCACGGGTAAGTTTCACGGGTAAGTTTCACGGGTATGTTTCACGGATGACGTTTCACGGGTCTTGGTTTCACTGGTAAGTTTCACGGGTCAAGGTTTCACGGGTAAGTTTCACGGGTAAGTTTTACGGGTATGTTTTACAGGTGACGTTTCACGGGTAAGTTTCACGGGTATGTTTCACGGGTGACGTTTCACGGGTCTAGGTTTCACTGGTAAGTTTCACGGGTCAAGGTTTCACGGGTAAGTTTCACGGGTAAGTTTTACGGGTAAGTTTCACGGGTGACGTTTTACGGGTCTAGGTTTCACTGGAAAGTTTCACGGGTCAAGGATTCACGGGTAAGTTTCACGGGTAAGTTTTACGGGTATGTTTCACGGGTGACGTTTCACGGGTCTAGGTTTCACTGGTAAGTTTCACGGGTCAAGGTTTTACGGGTAAGTTTCACGGGTAAGTTTCACGGGTATGTTTCACGGGTGACGTTTCACGGGTCTAGGTTTCACTGGTAAGTTTCACGGGTCAAGGTTTTACGGGTAAGTTTCACGGGTAAGTTTCACGGGTATGTTTCACGGGTGACGTTTCACGGGTCTAGGTTTCACTGGTAAGTTTCACGGGTCAAGGTTTTACGGGTAAGTTTCACGGGTAAGTTTCACGGGTATGTTTCACGGGTGACGTTTCACGGGTCTAGGTTTCACTGGTAAGTTTCACGGGTCAAGGTTTCACGGGTAAGTTTCACGGGTAAGTTTCACGGGTATGTTTCACGGGTGACGTTTCACGGGTCTAGGTTTCACTGGAAAGTTTCACGGATCATGGTTTCACGGGTAAGTCTCACGGGTAAGTTTCACGGGTAAGTTTTACGGGTATGTTTTACAGGTGACGTTTCACGGGTCTAGGTTTCACTGGTAAGTTTCACGGGTCAAGGTTTCACGGGTAAGTTTCACGGGTAAGTTTCACGGGTAAGTTTCACGGGTGACGTTTCACGGGTCTAGGTTTCACTTGTAAGTTTCACGGGTATGTTTCACGGGTGACGTTTCACGGGTCTAGGTTTCACTGGTAAGTTTCACGGGTCAAGGTTTCACGGGTAAGTTTGACGGGTAAGTTTCACGGGTATGTTTCACGGATGACGTTTCACGGGTCTTGGTTTCACTGGTAAGTTTCACGGGTCAAGGTTTCACGGGTAAGTTTCACGGGTAAGTTTTACGGGTATGTTTTACAGGTGACGTTTCACGGGTAAGTTTCACGGGTAAGTTTCACGGGTATGTTTCACGGGTGACGTTTCACGGGTCTAGGTTTCACTGGTAAGTTTCACGGGTCAAGGTTTCACGGGTAAGTTTCACGGGTAAGTTTTACGGGTAAGTTTCACGGGTGACGTTTCACGGGTCTAGGTTTCACTGGTAAGTTTCACGGGTCAAGGTTTCACGGGTAAGTTTCACGGGTAAGTTTCACGGGTATGTTTCACGGGTGACGTTTCACGGGTCTAGGTTTCACTGGAAAGTTTCACGGGTCAAGGTTTCACGGGTAAGTTTCACGGGTAAGTTTCACGGGTAAGTTTTACGGGTATGTTTTACAGGTGACGTTTCACGGGTCTAGGTTTCACTGGTAAGTTTCACGGGTCAAGGTTTCACGGGTAAGTTTCACGGGTAAGTTTCACGGGTATGTTTCATGGGTGATGTTTCACGGGTCTAGGTTTTACTGGTAAGTTTCACGGGTCAAGGTTTCACGGGTAAGTTTCACGGGTAAGTTTCACGGGTGACGTTTCACGGGTCTAGGTTTCACTGGTAAGTTTCACGGGTATGTTTCACGGGTGACGTTTCACGGGTCTAGGTTTCACTGGTAAGTTTCACGGGTCAAGGTTTACGGGTAAGTTTCACGGGTAAGTTTCACGGGTATGTTTCACGGATGACGTTTCACGGGTCTTGGTTTCACTGGTAAGTTTAACGGGTCAAGGTTTCACGGGTAAGTTTCACGGGTAAGTTTTACGGGTATGTTTTACAGGTGACGTTTCACGGGTAAGTTTCACGGGTAAGTTTCACGGGTATGTTTCACGGGTGACGTTTCACGGATCTAGGTTTCACTGGTAAGTTTCACGGGTCAAGGTTTCACGGGTAAGTTTCACGGGTAAGTTTTACAGGTAAGTTTCACGGGTGACGTTTCACGGGTCTAGGTTTCACTGGAAAGTTTCACGGGTCAAGGATTCACGGGTAAGTTTCACGGGTAAGTTTTACGGGTATGTTTTACAGGTGACGTTTCACGGGTCTAGGTTTCACTGGTAAGTTTCACGGGTCAAGGTTTCACGGGTAAGATTCACGGGTAAGTTTCACGGGTATGTTTCATGGGTGATGTTTCACGGGTCTAGGTTTTACTGGTAAGTTTCACGGGTCAAGGTTTTACGGGTAAGTTTCACGGGTAAGTTTCACGGGTATGTTTCACGGGTGACGTTTCACGGGTCTAGGTTTCACTGGTAAGTTTCACGGGTCAAGGTTTCACGGGTAAGTTTCACGGGTAAGTTTCACGTGTAAGTTTCACGGGTGACGTTTCACGGGTCTAGGTTTCACTGGTAAGTTTCACGGGTCAAGGTTTCACGGGTAAGTTTTACGGGTAAGTTTCACGGGTGACGTTTTACGGGTCTAGGTTTCCCTGGTAAGTTTCACGGGTCAAGGTTTCACGGGTAAGTTTCACAGGTAAGTTTCACGGGTAAGTTTCTCGGGTGACGTTTCACGGGTCTAGGTTTCACTGGTAAGTTTCACGGGTCAAGGTTTCACGGGTAAGTTTCACGGGTAAGTTTCACGGGTGACGTTTCACGGGTCTTGGTTTCACTGGTAAATTTCACGTGTCAAGGTTTCACGGGTAAGTTTCACGGGTAAGTTTTACGGGTATGTTTTACAGGTGACGTTTCACGGGTAAGTTTCACGGGTAAGTTTCACGGGTGACGTTTCACGGGTCTAGGTTTCACTGGTAAGTTTCACGGGTATGTTTCACGGGTGACGTTTCACGGGTCTAGGTTTCACTGGTAAGTTTCACGGGTCAAGGTTTCACGGGTAAGTTTCACGGGTAAGTTTCACGGGTATGTTTCACGGATGACGTTTAACGGGTCTTGGTTTCACTGGTAAGTTTCACGGGTCAAGGTTTCAAGGGTAAGTTTCACGGGTAAGTTTTACGGGTATGTTTTACAGGTGACGTTTCACGGGTAAGTTTCACGGGTAAGTTTCACGGGTGACGTTTCACGGGTCTAGGTTTCACTGGTAAGTTTCACGGGTCAAGATTTTACGGGTAAGTTTCACGGGTAAGTTTCACGGGTATGTTTCACGGGTGACGTTTCACGGGTCTAGGTTTCACTGGTAAGTTTCACAGGTCAAGGTTTTACGGGTAAGTTTCACGGGTAAGTTTTACGGGTAAGTTTCACGGGTGACGTTTCACGGGTCTAGGTTTCACTGGTAAGTTTCACGGGTCAAGGTTTCACGGGTAAGTTTCACGGGTAAGTTTTACGGGTAAGTTTCACGGGTGACGTTTCACGGGTCTAGGTTTCACTGGTAAGTTTCACGGGTCAAGGTTTCACGGGTAAGTTTCACGGGTAAGTTTCACGGGTAAGTTTCACGGGTATGTTTCACGGGTGACGTTTCACGGGTCTTGGTTTCACTGGTAAGTTTCACGGGTCAAGGTATCACGGGTCAAGGTTTCACGGGTAAGTTTCACGGGTATGTTTCACGGGTGACGTTTCACGGGTCTAGGTTTCACTGGTAAGTTTCACGGGTCAAGGTTTCACGGGTAAGTTTCACGGGTAAGTTTCACGGGTATGTTTCATGGGTGATGTTTCACGGGTCTAGGTTTCACTGGTAAGTTTCACGGGTCAACGTTTTACGGGTAAGTTTCACGGGTAAGTTTCACGGGTATGTTTTACGGGTGACGTTTCACGGGTCTAGGTTTCACTGGTAAGTTTCACGGGTCAAGGTTTCACGGGTAAGTTTCACGGGTAAGTTTCACGGGTATGTTTCACGGGTGACGTTTCACGGGTCTAGGTTTCACTGGTAAGTTTCACGGGTCAAGGTTTCACGGGTAAGTTTCACGGGTAAGTTTCACGGGTATGTTTCACGGGTGACCTTTCACAGGTCTAGGTTTCACTGGTAAGTTTCACGGGTCAAGGTTTCACGGGTAAGTTTTACGGGTAAGTTTCACGGGTATGTTTCACGGGTGACGTTTTACGGGTCTAGGTTTCTTTGGTAAGTTTCACGGGTCAAGGTTTCACGGGTAAGTTTCACGGGTAAGTTTTACGGGTAAGTTTCACGGGTGACGTTTCACGGGTCTAGGTTTTACTGGTAAGTTTCACGGGTCAAGGTTTCACGGGTAAGTTTCACGGGTAAGTTTCACGGGTAAGTTTCACGGGTGACCTTTCACGGGTCTAGGTTTCACTGGTAAGTTTCACGGGTCAAGGTTTCACGGGTAAGTTTCACGTGTAAGTTTCACGGGTGACTTTTCACGGGTCTAGGTTTCACTGGTAAGTTTCACTGGTCAAGGTTTCACGGGTAAGTTTTACGGGTAAGTTTCACGGGTAAGTTTCACGGGTGACGTTTTACGGGTCTAGGTTTCCCTGGTAAGTTTCACGGGTCAAGGTTTCACGGGTAAGTTTCACAGGTAAGTTTCACGGGTAAGTTTCTCGGGTGACGTTTCACGGGTCTAGGTTTCACTGGTAAGTTTCACGGGTCAAGGTTTCACGGGTAAGTTTCACGGGTAAGTTTCACGGGTAAGTTTCACTGGTGACATTTCACGGGTCTTGGTTTCACTGGTAAGTTTCACGGGTCAAGGTTTCACGGGTAAGTTTCACGGGTAAGTTTTACGGGTATGTTTTACAGGTGACGTTTTACGGGTAAGTTTCACGGGTAAGTTTCACGGGTGACGTTTCACGGGTCTAGGTTTCACTGGTAAGTTTCACGGGTATGTTTCACGGGTGACGTTTCACGGGTCTAGGTTTCACTGGTAAGTTTCACGGGTCAAGGTTTCACGGGTAAGTTTCACGGGTAAGTTTCACGGGTATGTTTTACAGGTGACGTTTCACGGGTAAGTTTCACGGGTAAGTTTCACGGGTAAGTTTCACGGGTGACGTTTCACGGGTCTAGGTTTCACTGGTAAGTTTCACGGGTCAAGGTTTTACGGGTAAGTTTCACGGGTAAGTTTCACGGGTATGTTTCACGGGTGACGTTTCACGGGTCTAGGTTTCACTGGTAAGTTTCACGGGTCAAGGTTTTACGGGTAAGTTTCACGGGTAAGTTTTACGGGTAAGTTTCACGGGTGACGTTTCACGGGTCTAGGTTTCACTGGTAAGTTTCACGGGTCAAGGTTTCACGGGTAAGTTTCACGGGTAAGTTTCACGGGTATGTTTCACGGGTGACGTTTCACGGGTCTAGGTTTCACTGGTAAGTTTCACGGGTCAAGGTTTCACGGGTAAGTTTCACGGGTATGTTTCACGGGTGACGTTTCACGGGTCTAGGTTTCACTGGTAAGTTTCACGGTTCAAGGATTCACGGGTAAGTTTCACGGGTAAGTTTCACGGGTATGTTTCACGGGTGACGTTTTACGGGTCTTGGTTTCACTGGTAAGTTTCACGGGTCAAGGTTTCACGGGTAAGTTTCACGGGTATGTTTCACGGGTCTAGGTTTCACTGGTAAGTTTCACGGGTCAAGGTTTCACGGGTAAGTTTCACGGGTAAGTTTTACGGGTAAGTTTCACGGGTGACGTTTCACGGGTCTAGGTTTCACTGGTAAGTTTCACGGGTCAAGGTTTCACGGGTAAGTTTCACGGGTAAGTTTCACTGGTATGTTTCACGGGTGACGTTTCACGGGTCTAGGTTTCACTGGAAAGTTTCTCGGGTCAAGGTTTCACGGGTAAGTTTGACGGGTATGTTTTACAGGTGACGTTTCACGGGTCTAGGTTTCACTGGTAAGTTTCACGGGTCAAGGTTTCACGGGTAAGTTTCACGGGTAAGTTTCACGGGTATGTTTCATGGGTGATGTTTCACGGGTCTAGGTTTTACTGGTAAGTTTCACGGGTCAAGGTTTCACGGGTAAGTTTCACGGGTAAGTTTCACGGGTGACGTTTCACGGGTCTAGGTTTCACTGGTAAGTTTCACGGGTATGTTTCACGGGTGACGTTTCACGGGTCTAGGTTTCACTGGTAAGTTTCACGGGTCAAGGTTTCACGGGTAAGTTTCACGGGTAAGTTTTACGGGTAAGTTTCACGGGTGACGTTTCACGGGTCTAGGTTTCACTGGAAAGTTTCACGGGTCAAGGTTTCACGGGTAAGTTTCACGGGTAAGTTTTACGGGTATGTTTTACAGGTGACGTTTCACGGGTCTAGGTTTCACTGGTAAGTTTCACGGGTCAAGGTTTTACGGGTAAGATTCACGGGTAAGTTTCACGGGTATGTTTCATGGGTGATGTTTCACGGGTCTAGGTTTCACTGGTAAGTTTCACGGGTCAAGGTTTCACGGGTAAGTTTCACGGGTAAGTTTCACGGGTATGTTTCACGATTGACGATTCACGGGTCTAGGTTTCACTAGTAAGTTTCACGGGTCAAGGTTTCACGGGTAAGTTTCACGGGTAAGTTTCACGGGTATGTTTCACGGGTGACGTTTCACGGGTCTAGGTTTCACTGGTAAGTTTCACGGGTCAAGGTTTTACGGGTAAGTTTCACGGGTAAGTTTCACGGGTATGTTTCACGGGAGACGTTTCACGGGTCTAGGTTTCACTGGTAAGTTTCACGGGTCAAGGTTTCACGGGTAAGTTTCACGGGTATGTTTCACGGGTCTAGGTTTCACTGGTAAGTTTCACGGGTCAAGGTTTCACGGGTAAGTTTCACGGGTAAGTTTTACGGGTAAGTTTCACGGGTGACGTTTCACGGGTCTAGGTTTCACTGGTAAGTTTCACGGGTCAAGGTTTCACGGGTAAGTTTCACGGGTAAGTTTCACGGGTGACCTTTCACGGGTCTTGGTTTCACTGGTAAGTTTCACGGGTCAAGGTTTCACGGGTAAGTTTCACGGGTAAGTTTCACGGGTATGTTTCACGGTTGACGTTTCACGGGTCTAGGTTTCACTGGTAAGTTTCACGGGTCAAGGTTTCACGGGTAAGTTTCACGGGTAAGTTTCACGGGTATGTTTCACGGGTGACGTTTCACGGGTCTAGGATTCACTGGTAAGTTTCACGGGTCAAGGTTTCACGGGTAAGTTTCACGGGTAAGTTTCACGGGTATGTTTCACGGGTGACGTTTCACGGGTCTAGGTTTCACTGGTAAGTTTCACGGATCAAGGTTTCACTGGTAAGTTTCACGGGTCAAGGTTTCACGGGTAAGTTTCACGGGTATGTTTCACGGGTGACGTTTCACGGGTCTAGGTTTCACTGGTAAGTTTCACGGGTCAAGGTTTTACGGGTAAGTTTCACGGGTAAGTTTCACGGGTATGTTTCACGGGAGACGTTTCACGGGTCTAGGTTTCACTGGTAAGTTTCACGGGTCAAGGTTTCACGGGTAAGTTTCACGGGTATGTTTCACGGGTCTAGGTTTCACTGGTAAGTTTCACGGGTCAAGGTTTCACGGGTAAGTTTCACGGGTAAGTTTTACGGGTAAGTTTCACGGGTGACGTTTCACGGGTCTAGGTTTCACTGGTAAGTTTCACGGGTCAAGGTTTCACGGGTAAGTTTCACGGGTAAGTTTCACGGGTGACCTTTCACGGGTCTTGGTTTCACTGGTAAGTTTCACGGGTCAAGGTTTCACGGGTAAGTTTCACGGGTAAGTTTCACGGGTATGTTTCACGGTTGACGTTTCACGGGTCTAGGTTTCACTGGTAAGTTTCACGGGTCAAGGTTTCACGGGTAAGTTTCACGGGTAAGTTTCACGGGTATGTTTCACGGGTGACGTTTCACGGGTCTAGGATTCACTGGTAAGTTTCACGGGTCAAGGTTTCACGGGTAAGTTTCACGGGTAAGTTTCACGGGTATGTTTCACGGGTGACGTTTCACGGGTCTAGGTTTCACTGGTAAGTTTCACGGGTCTAGGTTTCACTGGTAAGTTTCACGGGTCAAGGTTTCACGGGTAAGTTTCACGGGTAAGTTTCACGGGTATGTTTCACGGGTGACGTTTCACGGGTCTAGGTTTCACTGGTAAGTTTCACGGGTCAAGGTTTTACGGGTAAGTTTTACGGGTAAGTTTTACGGGTATGTTTCACGGGTGACGTTTCACGGGTCTAGGTTTCACTGGTAAGTTTCACGGGTAAGTTTCACGGGTAAGTTTCACGGGTGACGTTTCACGGGTCTAGGTTTCACGGGTAAGTTTCACGGGTAAGTTTTACGGGTATGTTTTACAGGTGACGTTTCACGGGTAAGTTTCACGGGTATGTTTCACGGGTGACGTTTCACGGGTCTTGGTTTCACTGGTAAGTTTCACGGGTCAAGGTTTCACGGGTAAGTTTTACGGGTATGTTTTACAGGTGACGTTTCACGGGTAAGTTTCACGGGTAAGTTTCACGGGTATGTTTCACGGGTGACGTTTCACGGGTCTAGGTTTCACTGGTAAGTTTCACGGGTCAAGGTTTCACGGGTAAGTTTCACGGGTAAGTTTTACGGGTAAGTTTCACGGGTGACGTTTCACGGGTCTAGGTTTCACTGGAAAGTTTCACGGGTCAAGGATTCACAGGTAAGTTTCACGGGTAAGTTTTACGGGTATGTTTTACAGGTGACGTTTCACGGGTCTAGGTTTCACTGGTAAGTTTCACGGGTCAAGGTTTCACGGGTAAGATTTACGGGTAAGTTTCACGGGTATGTTTCATGGGTGATGTTTCACGGGTCTAGGTTTCACTGGTAAGTTTCACGGGTCAAGGTTTTACGGGTAAGTTTTACGGGTATGTTTCACGGGTGACGTTTCACGGGTCTAGGTTTCACTGGTAAGTTTCACGGGTCAAGGTTTCACGGGTAAGATTCACGGGTAAGTTTCACGGGTATGTTTCACGGGTGACGTTTCACGGGTCTAGGTTTCACTAGTAAGTTTCACGGGTCAAGGTTTCACGGGTAAGTTTCACGGGTAAGTTTCACGGGTATGTTTCAAGGGTGACGTTTCACGGGTCTAGGTTTCACTGGTAAGTTTCACGGGTCAAGGTTTCACGGGTAAGTTTTACGGGTAAGTTTCACGGGTATGTTTCACGGGTGACGTTTCACGGGTCTAGGTTTCACTGGTAAGTTTCACGGGTCAAGGTTTTACGGGTAAGTTTCACGGGTAAGTTTCACGGGTATGTTTCACGGGTGACGTTTCACGGGTCTAGGTTTCACTGGTAAGTTTCACGGGTCAAGGTTTTAAGGGTAAGTTTTACGGGTAAGTTTCACGGGTAAGTTTCACGGGTATGTTTCACGGGTGACGTTTCACGGGTCTAGGTTTCACTGGTAAGTTTCACGGGTCAAGGTTTTACGGGTAAGTTTCACGGGTAAGTTTTACGCGTAAGTTTCACGGGTAACGTTTCACGGGTCTAGGTTTCACTGGTAAGTTTCACGGGTCAAGGTTTCACGGGTAAGTTTCACGGGTAAGTTTTACGGGTAAGTTTCACGGGTGACGTTTCACGGGTCCAGGTTTCACTGGTAAGTTTCACGGGTCTAGGTTTCACTGGTAAGTTTCACGGGTCAAGGTTTCACGGGTAAGTTTCACGGGTAAGTTTCACGGGTATGTTTCACGGGTGACGTTTCACGGGTCTAGGTTTCACTGGAAAGTTTCACGGATCAAGGTTTCACGGGTAAGTTTCACGGGTAAGTTTTACGGGTATGTTTCACGGGTGACGTTTCACGGGTCTAGGTTTCACTGGAAAGTTTCACGGGTCAAGGATTCACAGGTAAGTTTCACGGGTAAGTTTTACGGGTATGTTTTACAGGTGACGTTTCACGGGTCTAGGTTTCACTGGTAAGTTTCACGGGTTAAGGTTTCACGGGTAGGATTCACGGGTAAGTTTCACGGGTATGTTTCATGGGTGATGTTTCACGGGTCTAGGTTTCACTGGTAAGTTTCACGGGTCAAGGTTTTACGGGTAAGTTTCACGGGTATGTTTCACGGGTGACGTTTCACGGGTCTAGGTTTCACTGGTAAGTTTCACGGGTCAAGGTTTCACGAGTAAGTTTCACGGGTAAGTTTCACGGGTATGTTTCATGGGTGATGTTTCACGGGTCTAGGTTTTACTGGTAAGTTTCACGGGTCAAGGTTTCACGGGTAAGTTTCACGGGTAAGTTTCACGGGTGACGTTTCACGGGTCTAGGTTTCACTGGTAAGTTTCACGGGTATGTTTCACGGGTGACGTTTCACGGGTCTAGGTTTCACTGGTAAGTTTCACGGGTCAAGGTTTCACGGGTAAGTTTCAGGGGTAAGTTTCACGGGTCTTGGTTTCACTGGTAAGTTTCACGGGTCAAGGTTTCACGGGTAAGTTTCACGGGTAAGTTTTACGGGTATGTTTTACAGGTGACGTTTCACGGGTAAGTTTCACGGGTAAGTTTCACGGGTATGTTTCACGGGTGACGTTTCACGGGTCTAGGTTTCACTGGTAAGTTTCACGGGTCAAGGTTTCACGGGTAAGTTTCACGGGTAAGTTTTACGGGTAAGTTTCACGGGTGACGTTTCACGGGTCTAGGTTTCACTGGAAAGTTTCACGGGTCAAGGATTCACAGGTAAGTTTCACGGGTAAGTTTTACGGGTATGTTTTACAGGTGACGGGTTAAGGTTTCACGGGTAGGATTCACGGGTAAGTTTCACGGGTATGTTTCATGGGTGATGTTTCACGGGTCTAGGTTTCACTGGTAAGTTTCACGGGCCAAGGTTTTACGGGTAAGTTTCACGGGTATGTTTCACGGGTGACGTTTCACGGGTCTAGGTTTCACTGGTAAGTTTCACGGGTCAAGGTTTCACGGGTAAGTTTCACGGGTAAGTTTCACGGGTATGTTTCACGGGTGACGTTTCACGGGTCTAGGTTTCACTAGTAAGTTTCAAGGGTCAAGGTTTCACGGGTAAGTTTCACGGGTAAGTTTCACGGGTATGTTTCACGGGTGACGTTTCACGGGTCTAGGTTTCACTGGTAAGTTTCACGGGTCAAGATTTCACGGGTAAGTTTTACGGGTAAGTTTCACGGGTATGTTTCACGGGTGACGTTTCACGGGTCTAGGTTTCACTGGTAAGTTTCACGGGTCAAGGTTTCACGGGTAAGTTTCACGGGTAAGTTTCACGGGTATGTTTCACGGGTGACGTTTCACGGGTCTAGGTTTCACTGGTAAGTTTCACGGGTCAAGGTTTTACGGGTAAGTTTCACGGGTAAGTTTCACGGGTATGTTTCACGGGTGACGTTTCACGGGTCTAGGTTTCACCGGTAAGTTTCACGGGTCAAGGTTTCACGGGTAAGTTTTACGGGTAAGTTTCACGGGTAAGTTTCACGGGTATGTTTCACGGGTCTAGGTTTCACTGGTAAGTTTCACGGGTCAAGGTTTTACGGGTAAGTTTCACGGGTAAGTTTTACGCGTAAGTTTCACGGGTGACGTTTCACGGGTCTAGGTTTCACTGGTAAGTTTCACGGGTCAAGGTTTCACGGGTAAGTTTCACGGGTAAGTTTTACGGGTAAGTTTCACGGGTGACGTTTCACGGGTCTAGGTTTCACTGGTAAGTTTCACGGGTCTAGGTTTCACTGGTAAGTTTCACGGGTCAAGGTTTCACGGGTAAGTTTCACGGGTAAGTTTCACGGGTATGTTTCACGGGTGACGTTTCACGGGTCTAGGTTTCACTGGAAAGTTTCACGGATCAAGGTTTCACGGGTAAGTTTCACGGGTAAGTTTCACGGGTAAGTTTTACGGGTATGTTTTACAGGTGACGTTTCACGGGTCTAGGTTTCACTGGTAAGTTTCACGGGTCAAGGTTTCACGGGTAAGTTTCACGGGTAAGTTTCACGGGTATGTTTCATGGGTGATGTTTCACGGGTCTAGGTTTTACTGGTAAGTTTCACGGGTCAAGGTTTCACGGGTAAGTTTCACGGGTAAGTTTCACGTGTGACGTTTCACGGGTCTAGGTTTCACTGGTAAGTTTCACGGGTATGTTTCACGGGTGACGTTTCACGGGTCTAGGTTTCACTGGTAAGTTTCACGGGTCAAGGTTTCACGGGTAAGTTTCACGGGTAAGTTTCACGGGTAAGTTTCACGGGTATGTTTCACGGATGACGTTTCACGGGTCTTGGTTTCACTGGTAAGTTTCACGGGTCAAGGTTTTACGGGTAAGTTTCACGGGTAAGTTTTACGGGTATGTTTTACAGGTGACGTTTCACGGGTAAGTTTCACGGGTATGTTTCACGGGTGACGTTTCACGGGTCTTGGTTTTACTGGTAAGTTTCACGGGTCAAGGTTTCACGGGTAAGTTTCACGGGTATGTTTCACGGGTGACGTTTCACGGGTCTAGGTTTCACTGGTAAGTTTCACGGGTCAAAGTTTCACGGGTAAGTTTCACGGGTAAGTTTTACGGGTAAGTTTCACGGGTCTAGGTTTCACTGGTAAGTTTCACGGGTCAAGGTTTCACGGGTAAGTTTCACGGGTAAGTTTCACGGGTATGTTTCACGGGTGACGTTTCACGGGTCTAGGTTTCACTGGAAAGTTTCACGGATCAAGGTTTCACGGGTAAGTTTCACGGGTAAGTTTTACGGGTATGTTTTACAGGTGACGTTTCACGGGTCTAGGTTTCACTGGTAAGTTTCACGGGTCAAGGTTTCACGGGTAAGTTTCACGGGTAAGTTTCACGGGTATGTTTCATGGGTGATGTTTCACGGGTCTAGGTTTTACTGGTAAGTTTCACGGGTCAAGGTTTCACGGGTAAGTTTCACAGGTAAGTTTCACGGGTAAGTTTTACGGGTAAGTTTCACGGGTGACGTTTCACGGGTCTAGGTTTCACTGGTAAGTTTCACGGGTCAAGGTTTCACAGGTAAGTTTCACGGGTGACGTTTCACGGGTCTAGGTTTCACTGGTAAGTTTCACGGGTCAAGGTTTCACGGGTAAGTTTCACGGGTAAGTTTCACGGGTATGTTTCACGGGTGACGTTTCACGGGTCTAGGTTTCACTGGAAAGTTTCACGGATCAAGGTTTCACGGGTAAGTTTCACGGGTAAGTTTTACGGGTATGTTTTACAGGTGACGTTTCACGGGTCAAGGTTTCACTGGTAAGTTTCACGGGTCAAGGTTTCACGGGTAAGTTTCACGGGTAAGTTTCACGGGTATGTTTCATGGGTGATGTTTCACGGGTCTAGGTTTTACTGGTAAGTTTCACGGGTCAAGGTTTCACGGGTAAGTTTCACGGGTAAGTTTCACGGGTGACGTTTCACGGGTCTAGGTTTCACTGGTAAGTTTCACGGGTATGTTTCACGGGTGACGTTTCACGGGTCTAGGTTTCACTGGTAAGTTTCACGGGTCAAGGTTTCACGGGTAAGTTTTACGGGTAAGTTTCACAGGTAAGTTTCACGGGTGACGTTTTACGGGTCTAGGTTTCCCTGGTAAGTTTCACGGGTCAAGGTTTCACGGGTAAGTTTCACAGGTAAGTTTCACGGGTAAGTTTCTCGGGTGACGTTTCACGGGTCTAGGTTTCACTGGTAAGTTTCACGGGTCAAGGTTTCACGGGTAAGTTTCACGGGTAAGTTTCACGGGTATGTTTCACGGGAGACGTTTCACGGGTCTAGGTTTCACTGGTAAGTTTCACGGGTCAAGGTTTCACGGGTAAGTTTCACGGGTATGTTTCACGGGTCTAGGTTTCACTGGTAAGTTTCACGGGTCAAGGTTTCACGGGTAAGTTTCACGGGTAAGTTTCACGGGTATGTTTCACGGGTGACGTTTCACGGGTCTAGGATTCACTGGTATGTTTTACAGGTGACGTTTCACGGGTCTAGGTTTCACTGGTAAGTTTCACGGGTCAAGGTTTCACGGGTAAGATTTACGGGTAAGTTTCACGGGTATGTTTCATGGGTGATGTTTCACGGGTCTAGGTTTCACTGGTAAGTTTCACGGGTCAAGGTTTTACGGGTAAGTTTTACGGGTATGTTTCACGGGTGACGTTTCACGGGTCTAGGTTTCACTGGTAAGTTTCACGGGTCAAGGTTTCACGGGTAAGATTCACGGGTAAGTTTCACGGGTATGTTTCACGGGTGACGTTTCACGGGTCTAGGTTTCACTAGTAAGTTTCACGGGTCAAGGTTTCACGGGTAAGTTTCACGGGTAAGTTTCACGGGTATGTTTCAAGGGTGACGTTTCACGGGTCTAGGTTTCACTGGTAAGTTTCACGGGTCAAGGTTTCACGGGTAAGTTTTACGGGTAAGTTTCACGGGTATGTTTCACGGGTGACGTTTCACGGGTCTAGGTTTCACTGGTAAGTTTCACGGGTCAAGGTTTTACGGGTAAGTTTCACGGGTAAGTTTCACGGGTATGTTTCACGGGTGACGTTTCACGGGTCTAGGTTTCACTGGTAAGTTTCACGGGTCAAGGTTTTAAGGGTAAGTTTTACGGGTAAGTTTCACGGGTAAGTTTCACGGGTATGTTTCACGGGTGACGTTTCACGGGTCTAGGTTTCACTGGTAAGTTTCACGGGTCAAGGTTTTACGGGTAAGTTTCACGGGTAAGTTTTACGCGTAAGTTTCACGGGTGACGTTTCACGGGTCTAGGTTTCACTGGTAAGTTTCACGGGTCAAGGTTTCACGGGTAAGTTTCACGGGTAAGTTTTACGGGTAAGTTTCACGGGTGACGTTTCACGGGTCCAGGTTTCACTGGTAAGTTTCACGGGTCTAGGTTTCACTGGTAAGTTTCACGGGTCAAGGTTTCACGGGTAAGTTTCACGGGTAAGTTTCACGGGTATGTTTCACGGGTGACGTTTCACGGGTCTAGGTTTCACTGGAAAGTTTCACGGATCAAGGTTTCACGGGTAAGTTTCACGGGTAAGTTTTACGGGTATGTTTCACGGGTGACGTTTCACGGGTCTAGGTTTCACTGGAAAGTTTCACGGGTCAAGGATTCACAGGTAAGTTTCACGGGTAAGTTTTACGGGTATGTTTTACAGGTGACGTTTCACGGGTCTAGGTTTCACTGGTAAGTTTCACGGGTTAAGGTTTCACGGGTAGGATTCACGGGTAAGTTTCACGGGTATGTTTCATGGGTGATGTTTCACGGGTCTAGGTTTCACTGGTAAGTTTCACGGGTCAAGGTTTTACGGGTAAGTTTCACGGGTATGTTTCACGGGTGACGTTTCACGGGTCTAGGTTTCACTGGTAAGTTTCACGGGTCAAGGTTTCACGGGTAAGTTTCACGGGTAAGTTTCACGGGTATGTTTCATGGGTGATGTTTCACGGGTCTAGGTTTTACTGGTAAGTTTCACGGGTCAAGGTTTCACGGGTAAGTTTCACGGGTAAGTTTCACGGGTGACGTTTCACGGGTTTAGGTTTCACTGGTAACTTTCACGGGTATGTTTCACGGGTGACGTTTCACGGGTCTAGGTTTCACTGGTAAGTTTCACGGGTCAAGGTTTCACGGGTAAGTTTCAGGGGTAAGTTTCACGGGTCTTGGTTTCACTGGTAAGTTTCACGGGTCAAGGTTTCACGGGTAAGTTTCACGGGTAAGTTTTACGGGTATGTTTTACAGGTGACGTTTCACGGGTAAGTTTCACGGGTAAGTTTCACGGGTATGTTTCACGGGTGACGTTTCACGGGTCTAGGTTTCACTGGTAAGTTTCACGGGTCAAGGTTTTACGGGTAAGTTTCACGGGTAAGTTTTACGGGTAAGTTTCACGGGTGACGTTTCACGGGTCTAGGTTTCACTGGTAAGTTTCACGGGTCAAGGTTTCACGGGTAAGTTTCACGGGTAAGTTTTACGGGTAAGTTTCACGGGTGACGTTTCACGGGTCTAGGTTTCACTGGTAAGTTTCACGGGTCAAGGTTTCACGGGTAAGTTTCACGGGTAAGTTTCACGGGTAAGTTTCACGGGTATGTTTCACGGGTGACGTTTCACGGGTCTTGGTTTCACTGGTAAGTTTCACGGGTCAAGGTATCACGGGTCAAGGTTTCACGGGTAAGTTTCACGGGTATGTTTCACGGGTGACGTTTCACGGGTCTAGGTTTCACTGGTAAGTTTCACGGGTCAAGGTTTCACGGGTAAGTTTCACGGGTAAGTTTCACGGGTATGTTTCATGGGTGATGTTTCACGGGTCTAGGTTTCACTGGTAAGTTTCACGGGTCAACGTTTTACGGGTAAGTTTCACGGGTAAGTTTCACGGGTATGTTTTACGGGTGATGTTTCACGGGTCTAGGTTTCACTGGTAAGTTTCACGGGTCAAGGTTTCACGGGTAAGTTTCACGGGTAAGTTTCACGGGTATGTTTCACGGGTGACGTTTCACGGGTCTAGGTTTCACTGGTAAGTTTCACGGGTCAAGGTTTCACGGGTAAGTTTCACGGGTAAGTTTCACGGGTATGTTTCACGGGTGACGTTTCACGGGTCTAGGTTCCACTGGTAAGTTTCACGGGTCAAGGTTTCACGGGTAAGTTTTACGGGTAAGTTTCACGGGTATGTTTCACGGGTGACGTTTTACGGGTCTAGGTTTCACTGGTAAGTTTCACGGGTCAAGGTTTCACGGGTAAGTTTCACGGGTAAGTTTTACGGGTAAGTTTCACGGGTGACGTTTCACGGGTCTAGGTTTTACTGGTAAGTTTCACGGGTCAAGGTTTCACGGGTAAGTTTCACGGGTAAGTTTCACGGGTAAGTTTCACGGGTGACCTTTCACGGGTCTAGGTTTCACTGGTAAGTTTCACGGGTCAAGGTTTCACGGGTAAGTTTCACGTGTAAGTTTCACGGGTGACTTTTCACGGGTCTAGGTTTCACTGGTAAGTTTCACTGGTCAAGGTTTCACGGGTAAGTTTTACGGGTAAGTTTCACGGGTAAGTTTCACGGGTGACGTTTTACGGGTCTAGGTTTCCCTGGTAAGTTTCACGGATCAAGGTTTCACGGGTAAGTTTCACAGGTAAGTTTCACGGGTAAGTTTCTCGGGTGACGTTTCACGGGTCTAGGTTTCACTGGTAAGTTTCACGGGTCAAGGTTTCACGGGTAAGTTTCACGGGTAAGTTTCACGGGTAAGTTTCACTGGTGACATTTCACGGGTCTTGGTTTCACTGGTAAGTTTCACGGGTCAAGGTTTCACGGGTAAGTTTCACGGGTAAGTTTTACGGGTATGTTTTACAGGTGACGTTTCACGGGTAAGTTTCACGGGTAAGTTTCACGGGTGACGTTTCACGGGTCTAGGTTTCACTGGTAAGTTTCACGGGTATGTTTCACGGGTGACGTTTCACGGGTCTAGGTTTCACTGGTAAGTTTCACGGGTCAAGGTTTCACGGGTAAGTTTCACGGGTAAGTTTCACGGGTATGTTTTACAGGTGACGTTTCACGGGTAAGTTTCACGGGTAAGTTTCACGGGTGACGTTTCACGGGTCTAGGTTTCACTGGTAAGTTTCACGGGTCAAGGTTTTACGGGTAAGTTTCACGGGTAAGTTTCACGGGTATGTTTCACGGGTGACGTTTCACGGGTCTAGGTTTCACTGGTAAGTTTCACGGGTCAAGGTTTTACGGGTAAGTTTCACGGGTAAGTTTTACGGGTAAGTTTCACGGGTGACGTTTCACGGGTCTAGGTTTCACTGGTAAGTTTCACGGGTCAAGGTTTCACGGGTAAGTTTCACGGGTAAGTTTCACGGGTATGTTTCACGGGTGACGTTTCACGGGTCTAGGTTTCACTGGTAAGTTTCACGGGTCAAGGTTTCACGGGTAAGTTTCACGGGTATGTTTCACGGGTGACGTTTCACGGGTCTAGGTTTCACTGGTAAGTTTCACGGTTCAAGGATTCACGGGTAAGTTTCACGGGTAAGTTTCACGGGTATGTTTCACTGGTGACGTTTTACGGGTCTTGGTTTCACTGGTAAGTTTCACGGGTCAAGGTTTCACGGGTAAGTTTCACGGGTATGTTTCACGGGTCTAGGTTTCACTGGTAAGTTTCACGGGTCAAGGTTTCACGGGTAAGTTTCACGGGTAAGTTTTACGGGTAAGTTTCACGGGTGACGTTTCACGGGTCTAGGTTTCACTGGTAAGTTTCACGGGTCAAGGTTTCACGGGTAAGTTTCACGGGTAAGTTTCACTGGTATGTTTCACGGGTGACGTTTCACGGGTCTAGGTTTCACTGGAAAGTTTCTCGGGTCAAGGTTTCACGGGTAAGTTTGACGGGTATGTTTTACAGGTGACGTTTCACGGGTCTAGGTTTCACTGGTAAGTTTCACGGGTCAAGGTTTCACGGGTAAGTTTCACGGGTAAGTTTCACGGGTATGTTTCATGGGTGATGTTTCACGGGTCTAGGTTTTACTGGTAAGTTTCACGGGTCAAGGTTTCACGGGTAAGTTTCACGGGTAAGTTTCACGGGTGACGTTTCACGGGTCTAGGTTTCACTGGTAAGTTTCACGGGTATGTTTCACGGGTGACGTTTCACGGGTCTAGGTTTCACTGGTAAGTTTCACGGGTCAAGGTTTCACGGGTAAGTTTCACGGGTAAGTTTTACGGGTAAGTTTCACGGGTGACGTTTCACGGGTCTAGGTTTCACTGGAAAGTTTCACGGGTCAAGGTTTCACGGGTAAGTTTCACGGGTAAGTTTTACGGGTATGTTTTACAGGTGACGTTTCACGGGTCTAGGTTTCACTGGTAAGTTTCACGGGTCAAGGTTTTACGGGTAAGATTCACGGGTAAGTTTCACGGGTATGTTTCATGGGTGATGTTTCACGGGTCTAGGTTTCACTGGTAAGTTTCACGGGTCAAGGTTTCACGGGTAAGTTTCACGGGTAAGTTTCACGGGTATGTTTCACGATTGACGATTCACGGGTCTAGGTTTCACTAGTAAGTTTCACGGGTCAAGGTTTCACGGGTAAGTTTCACGGGTAAGTTTCACGGGTATGTTTCACGGGTGACGTTTCACGGGTCTAGGTTTCACTGGTAAGTTTCACGGGTCAAGGTTTTACGGGTAAGTTTCACGGGTAAGTTTCACGGGTATGTTTCACGGGAGACGTTTCACGGGTCTAGGTTTCACTGGTAAGTTTCACGGGTCAAGGTTTCACGGGTAAGTTTCACGGGTATGTTTCACGGGTCTAGGTTTCACTGGTAAGTTTCACGGGTCAAGGTTTCACGGGTAAGTTTCACGGGTAAGTTTTACGGGTAAGTTTCACGGGTGACGTTTCACGGGTCTAGGTTTCACTGGTAAGTTTCACGGGTCAAGGTTTCACGGGTAAGTTTCACGGGTAAGTTTCACGGGTGACCTTTCACGGGTCTTGGTTTCACTGGTAAGTTTCACGGGTCAAGGTTTCACGGGTAAGTTTCACGGGTAAGTTTCACGGGTATGTTTCACGGTTGACGTTTCACGGGTCTAGGTTTCACTGGTAAGTTTCACGGGTCAAGGTTTCACGGGTAAGTTTCACGGGTAAGTTTCACGGGTATGTTTCACGGGTGACGTTTCACGGGTCTAGGATTCACTGGTAAGTTTCACGGGTCAAGGTTTCACGGGTAAGTTTCACGGGTAAGTTTCACGGGTATGTTTCACGGGTGACGTTTCACGGGTCTAGGTTTCACTGGTAAGTTTCACGGATCAAGGTTTCACTGGTAAGTTTCACGGGTCAAGGTTTCACGGGTAAGATTCACGGGTAAGTTTCACGGGTATGTTTCATGGGTGATGTTTCACGGGTCTAGGTTTCACTGGTAAGTTTCACGGGTCAAGGTTTTACGGGTAAGTTTTACGGGTAAGTTTTACGGGTATGTTTCACGGGTGACGTTTCACGGGTCTAGGTTTCACTGGTAAGTTTCACGTGTCAAGGTTTCACGGGTAAGTTTCACGGGTAAGTTTCACGGGTGACGTTTCACGGGTCTAGGTTTCACGGGTAAGTTTCACGGGTAAGTTTTACGGGTATGTTTTACAGGTGACGTTTCACGGGTAAGTTTCACGGGTATGTTTCACGGGTGACGTTTCACGGGTCTTGGTTTCACTGGTAAGTTTCACGGGTCAAGGTTTCACGGGTAAGTTTTACGGGTATGTTTTACAGGTGACGTTTCACGGGTAAGTTTCACGGGTAAGTTTCACGGGTATGTTTCACGGGTGACGTTTCACGGGTCTAGGTTTCACGGGTAAGTTTCACGGGTAAGTTTTACGGGTAAGTTTCACGGGTGACGTTTCACGGGTCTAGGTTTCACTGGAAAGTTTCACGGGTCAAGGATTCACAGGTAAGTTTCACGGGTAAGTTTTACGGGTATGTTTTACAGGTGACGTTTCACGGGTCTAGGTTTCACTGGTAAGTTTCACGGGTCAAGGTTTCACGGGTAAGATTTACGGGTAAGTTTCACGGGTATGTTTCATGGGTGATGTTTCACGGGTCTAGGTTTCACTGGTAAGTTTCACGGGTCAAGGTTTTACGGGTAAGTTTTACGGGTATGTTTCACGGGTGACGTTTCACGGGTCTAGGTTTCACTGGTAAGTTTCACGGGTCAAGGTTTCACGGGTAAGATTCACGGGTAAGTTTAACGGGTATGTTTCACGGGTGACGTTTCACGGGTCTAGGTTTCACTAGTAAGTTTCACGGGTCAAGGTTTCACGGGTAAGTTTCACGGGTAAGTTTCACGGGTATGTTTCAAGGGTGACGTTTCACGGGTCTAGGTTTCACTGGTAAGTTTCACGGGTCAAGGTTTCACGGGTAAGTTTTACGGGTAAGTTTCACGGGTATGTTTCACGGGTGACGTTTCACGGGTCTAGGTTTCACTGGTAAGTTTCACGGGTCAAGGTTTTACGGGTAAGTTTCACGGGTAAGTTTCACGGGTATGTTTCACGGGTGACGTTTCACGGGTCTAGGTTTCACTGGTAAGTTTCACGGGTCAAGGTTTTAAGGGTAAGTTTTACGGGTAAGTTTCACGGGTAAGTTTCACGGGTATGTTTCACGGGTGACGTTTCACGGGTCTAGGTTTCACTGGTAAGTTTCACGGGTCAAGGTTTTACGGGTAAGTTTCACGGGTAAGTTTTACGCGTAAGTTTCACGGGTGACGTTTCACGGGTCTAGGTTTCACTGGTAAGTTTCACGGGTCAAGGTTTCACGGGTAAGTTTCACGGGTAAGTTTTACGGGTAAGTTTCACGGGTGACGTTTCACGGGTCCAGGTTTCACTGGTAAGTTTCACGGGTCTAGGTTTCACTGGTAAGTTTCACGGGTCAAGGTTTCACGGGTAAGTTTCACGGGTAAGTTTCACGGGTATGTTTCACGGGTGACGTTTCACGGGTCTAGGTTTCACTGGAAAGTTTCACGGATCAAGGTTTCACGGGTAAGTTTCACGGGTAAGTTTTACGGGTATGTTTCACGGGTGACGTTTCACGGGTCTAGGTTTCACTGGAAAGTTTCACGGGTCAAGGATTCACAGGTAAGTTTCACGGGTAAGTTTTACGGGTATGTTTTACAGGTGACGTTTCACGGGTCTAGGTTTCACTGGTAAGTTTCACGGGTTAAGGTTTCACGGGTAGGATTCACGGGTAAGTTTCACGGGTATGTTTCATGGGTGATGTTTCACGGGTCTAGGTTTCACTGGTAAGTTTCACGGGTCAAGGTTTTACGGGTAAGTTTCACGGGTATGTTTCACGGGTGACGTTTCACGGGTCTAGGTTTCACTGGTAAGTTTCACGGGTCAAGGTTTCACGGGTAAGTTTCACGGGTAAGTTTCACGGGTATGTTTCATGGGTGATGTTTCACGGGTCTAGGTTTTACTGGTAAGTTTCACGGGTCAAGGTTTCACGGGTAAGTTTCACGGGTAAGTTTCACGGGTGACGTTTCACGGGTCTAGGTTTCACTGGTAAGTTTCACGGGTATGTTTCACGGGTGACGTTTCACGGGTCTAGGTTTCACTGGTAAGTTTCACGGGTCAAGGTTTCACGGGTAAGTTTCAGGGGTAAGTTTCACGGGTCTTGGTTTCACTGGTAAGTTTCACGGGTCAAGGTTTCACGGGTAAGTTTCACGGGTAAGTTTTACGGGTATGTTTTACAGGTGACGTTTCACGGGTAAGTTTCACGGGTAAGTTTCACGGGTATGTTTCACGGGTGACGTTTCACGGGTCTAGGTTTCACTGGTAAGTTTCACGGGTCAAGGTTTCACGGGTAAGTTTCACGGGTAAGTTTTACGGGTAAGTTTCACGGGTGACGTTTCACGGGTCTAGGTTTCACTGGAAAGTTTCACGGGTCAAGGATTCACAGGTAAGTTTCACGGGTAAGTTTTACGGGTATGTTTTACAGGTGACGGGTTAAGGTTTCACGGGTAGGATTCACGGGTAAGTTTCACGGGTATGTTTCATGGGTGATGTTTCACGGGTCTAGGTTTCACTGGTAAGTTTCACGGGCCAAGGTTTTACGGGTAAGTTTCACGGGTATGTTTCACGGGTGACGTTTCACGGGTCTAGGTTTCACTGGTAAGTTTCACGGGTCAAGGTTTCACGGGTAAGTTTCACGGGTAAGTTTCACGGGTATGTTTCACGGGTGACGTTTCACGGGTCTAGGTTTCACTAGTAAGTTTCAAGGGTCAAGGTTTCACGGGTAAGTTTCACGGGTAAGTTTCACGGGTATGTTTCACGGGTGACGTTTCACGGGTCTAGGTTTCACTGGTAAGTTTCACGGGTCAAGATTTCACGGGTAAGTTTTACGGGTAAGTTTCACGGGTATGTTTCACGGGTGACGTTTCACGGGTCTAGGTTTCACTGGTAAGTTTCACGGGTCAAGGTTTCACGGGTAAGTTTCACGGGTAAGTTTCACGGGTATGTTTCACGGGTGACGTTTCACGGGTCTAGGTTTCACTGGTAAGTTTCACGGGTCAAGGTTTTACGGGTAAGTTTCACGGGTAAGTTTCACGGGTATGTTTCACGGGTGACGTTTCACGGGTCTAGGTTTCACCGGTAAGTTTCACGGGTCAAGGTTTCACGGGTAAGTTTTACGGGTAAGTTTCACGGGTAAGTTTCACGGGTATGTTTCACGGGTCTAGGTTTCACTGGTAAGTTTCACGGGTCAAGGTTTTACGGGTAAGTTTCACGGGTAAGTTTTACGCGTAAGTTTCACGGGTGACGTTTCACGGGTCTAGGTTTCACTGGTAAGTTTCACGGGTCAAGGTTTTACGGGTAAGTTTCACGGGTAAGTTTTACGGGTAAGTTTCACGGGTGACGTTTCACGGGTCTAGGTTTCACTGGTAAGTTTCACGGGTCTAGGTTTCACTGGTAAGTTTCACGGGTCAAGGTTTCACGGGTAAGTTTCACGGGTAAGTTTCACGGGTATGTTTCACGGGTGACGTTTCACGGGTCTAGGTTTCACTGGAAAGTTTCACGGATCAAGGTTTCACGGGTAAGTTTCACGGGTAAGTTTCACGGGTAAGTTTTACGGGTATGTTTTACAGGTGACGTTTCACGGGTCTAGGTTTCACTGGTAAGTTTCACGGGTCAAGGTTTCACGGGTAAGTTTCACGGGTAAGTTTCACGGGTATGTTTCATGGGTGATGTTTCACGGGTCTAGGTTTTACTGGTAAGTTTCACGGGTCAAGGTTTCACGGGTAAGTTTCACGGGTAAGTTTCACGTGTGACGTTTCACGGGTCTAGGTTTCACTGGTAAGTTTCACGGGTATGTTTCACGGGTGACGTTTCACGGGTCTAGGTTTCACTGGTAAGTTTCACGGGTCAAGGTTTCACGGGTAAGTTTCACGGGTAAGTTTCACGGGTAAGTTTCACGGGTATGTTTCACGGATGACGTTTCACGGGTCTTGGTTTCACTGGTAAGTTTCACGGGTCAAGGTTTTACGGGTAAGTTTCACGGGTAAGTTTTACGGGTATGTTTTACAGGTGACGTTTCACGGGTAAGTTTCACGGGTAAGTTTCACGGGTATGTTTCACGGGTGACGTTTCACGGGTCTTGGTTTCACTGGTAAGTTTCACGGGTCAAGGTTTCACGGGTAAGTTTCACGGGTATGTTTCACGGGTGACGTTTCACGGGTCTAGGTTTCACTGGTAAGTTTCACGGGTCAAGGTTTCACGGGTAAGTTTCACGGGTAAGTTTTACGGGTAAGTTTCACGGGTCTAGGTTTCACTGGTAAGTTTCACGGGTCAAGGTTTCACGGGTAAGTTTCACGGGTAAGTTTCACGGGTATGTTTCACGGGTGACGTTTCACGGGTCTAGGTTTCACTGGAAAGTTTCACGGATCAAGGTTTCACGGGTAAGTTTCACGGGTAAGTTTTACGGGTATGTTTTACAGGTGACGTTTCACGGGTCTAGGTTTCACTGGTAAGTTTCACGGGTCAAGGTTTCACGGGTAAGTTTCACGGGTAAGTTTCACGGGTATGTTTCATGGGTGATGTTTCACGGGTCTAGGTTTTACTGGTAAGTTTCACGGGTCAAGGTTTCACGGGTAAGTTTCACAGGTAAGTTTCACGGGTAAGTTTTACGGGTAAGTTTCACGGGTGACGTTTCACGGGTCTAGGTTTCACTGGTAAGTTTCACGGGTCAAGGTTTCACAGGTAAGTTTCACGGGTGACGTTTCACGGGTCTAGGTTTCACTGGTAAGTTTCACGGGTCAAGGTTTCACGGGTAAGTTTCACGGGTAAGTTTCACGGGTATGTTTCACGGGTGACGTTTAACGGGTCTAGGTTTCACTGGAAAGTTTCACGGATCAAGGTTTCACGGGTAAGTTTCACGGGTAAGTTTTACGGGTATGTTTTACAGGTGACGTTTCACGGGTCAAGGTTTCACTGGTAAGTTTCACGGGTCAAGGTTTCACGGGTAAGTTTCACGGGTAAGTTTCACGGGTATGTTTCATGGGTGATGTTTCACGGGTCTAGGTTTTACTGGTAAGTTTCACGGGTCAAGGTTTCACGGGTAAGTTTCACGGGTAAGTTTCACGGGTGACGTTTCACGGGTCTAGGTTTCACTGGTAAGTTTCACGGGTATGTTTCACGGGTGACGTTTCACGGGTCTAGGTTTCACTGGTAAGTTTCACGGGTCAAGGTTTCACGGGTAAGTTTTACGGGTAAGTTTCACAGGTAAGTTTCACGGGTGACGTTTTACGGGTCTAGGTTTCCCTGGTAAGTTTCACGGGTCAAGGTTTCACGGGTAAGTTTCACAGGTAAGTTTCACGGGTAAGTTTCTCGGGTGACGTTTCACGGGTCTAGGTTTCACTGGTAAGTTTCACGGGTCAAGGTTTCACGGGTAAGTTTCACGGGTAAGTTTCACGGGTGACGTTTCACGGGTCTTGGTTTCACTGGTAAGTTTCACGGGTCAAGGTTTCACGGGTAAGTTTCACTGGTAAGTTTTACGGGTATGTTTTACAGGTGACGTTTCACGGGTAAGTTTCACGGGTAAGTTTCACGGGTGACGTTTCACGGGTCTAGGTTTCACTGGTAAGTTTCACGGGTATGTTTCACGGGTGACATTTCACGGGTCTAGGTTTCACTGGTAAGTTTCACGGGTCAAGGTTTCACGGGTAAGTTTCACGGGTAAGTTTCACGGGTATGTTTCACGGATGACGTTTCACGGGTCTTGGTTTCACTGGTAAGTTTCACGGGTAAGTTTCACGGGTAAGTTTTACGGGTATGTTTTACAGGTGACGTTTCACGGGTAAGTTTCACGGGTAAGTTTCACGGGTGACGTTTCACGGGTCTAGGTTTCACTGGTAAGTTTCACGGGTCAAGGTTTTACGGGTAAGTTTCACGGGTATGTTTCACGGGTGACGTTTCACGGGTCTAGGTTTCACTGGTAAGTTTCACGGGTCAAGGTTTTACGGGTAAGTTTCACGGGTAAGTTTTACGCGTAAGTTTCACGGGTGACGTTTCACGGGTCTAGGTTTCACTGGTAAGTTTCACGGGTCAAGGTTTCACGGGTAAGTTTCACGGGTAAGTTTTACGGGTAAGTTTTACGGGTGACGTTTCACGGGTCTAGGTTTCACTGGTAAGTTTCACGGGTCAAGGTTTCACGGGTAAGTTTCACGGGTAAGTTTCACGGGTATGTTTCACGGGTGACGTTTCACGGGTCTAGGCTTCACTGGTAAGTTTCACGGGTCAAGGATTCACGGGTAAGTTTCACGGGTAAGTTTCACGGGTATGTTTCACGGGTGACGTTTCACGGGTCTTGGTTTCACTGGTAAGTTTCACGGGTCAAGGTTTCACGGGTAAGTTTCACGGGTATGTTTCACGGGTGACGTTTCACGGGTCTAGGTTTCACTGGTAAGTTTCACGGGTCAAGGTTTCACGGGTAAGTTTCACGGGTAAGTTTTACGGGTAAGTTTCACGGGTAAGTTTTACGGGTAAGTTTCACGGGTGACGTTTCACGGGTCTAGGTTTCACTGGTAAGTTTCACGGGTCAAGGTTTCACGGGTAAGTTTCACGGGTAAGTTTCACGGGTCTAGGTTTCACTGGAAAGTTTCACGGATCAAGGTTTCACGGGTAAGTTTTACGGGTATGTTTTACAGGTGACGTTTCACGGGTCTAGGTTTCACTGGTAAGTTTCACGGGTCAAGGTTTCACGGGTAAGTTTCACGGGTAAGTTTCACGGGTGACGTTTCACGGGTCTAGGTTTCACTGGTAAGTTTCACGGGTATGTTTCACGGGTGACGTTTCACGGGTCTAGGTTTTACTGGTAAGTTTCACGGGTCAAGGTTTCACGGGTAAGTTTCACGGGTAAGTTTCACGGGTATGTTTCACGGATGACGTTTCACGGGTCTAGGTTTTACTGGTAAGTTTCACGGGTCAAGGTTTCACGGGTAAGTTTCACGGGTAAGTTTCACGGCTGACGTTTCACGGGTCTAGGTTTCACTGGTAAGTTTCACGGGTATGTTTCACGGGTGACGTTTCACGGGTCTAGGTTTCACTGGTAAGTTTCACGGGTCAAGGTTTCACGGGTAAGTTTCACGGGTAAGTTTCACGGGTATGTTTCACGGATGACGTTTCACGGGTCTTGGTTTCACTGGTAAGTTTCACGGGTCAAGGTTTCACGGGTAAGTTTCACGGGTAAGTTTTACGGGTATGTTTTACAGGTAACGTTTCACGGGTAAGTTTCACGGGTAAGTTTCACGGGTATGTTTCACGGGTGACGTTTCACGGGTCTAGGTTTCACTGGTAAGTTTCACGGGTCAAGGTTTCACGGGTAAGTTTCACGGGTAAGTTTTACGGGTATGTTTTACAGGTGACGTTTCACGGGTCTAGGTTTCACTGGTAAGTTTCACGGGTCAAGGTTTCACGGGTAAGATTCACGGGTAAGTTTCACGGGTATGTTTCATGGGTGATGTTTCACGGGTCTAGGTTTCACTGGTAAGTTTCACGGGTCAAGGTTTTACGGGTAAGTTTCACGGGTAAGTTTCACGGGTATGTTTCACGGGTGACGTTTCACGGGTCTAGGTTTCACTGGTAAGTTTCACGGGTCAAGGTTTCTCGGGTAAGTTTCACGGGTAAGTTTCACGAGTATGTTTCACGGGTGACGTTTCACGGGTCTAGGTTTCACTAGTAAGTTTCACGGGTCAAGGTTTCACGGGTAAGATTCACGGGTAAGTTTCACGGGTATGTTTCACGAGTGACGTTTCCCGGGTCTAGGTTTCACTGGTAAGTTTCACGGGTCAAGGTTTCACGGGTAAGTTTCACGGGTAAGTTTTACGGGTATGTTTCACGGGTGACGTTTCACGGGTCTAGGTTTCACTGGTAAGTTTATCGGGTCAAGGTTTCACGGGTAAGTTTCACGGGTAAGTTTCACGGGTATGTTTCACGGGTGACGTTTCACGGGTCTAGGTTTCACTGGTAAGTTTCACGGGTCAAGGTTTTACGGGTAAGTTTCACGGGTAAGTTTCACGGGTATGTTTCACGGGTGACGTTTCACGGGTCTAGGTTTCACTGGTAAGTTTCACGGGTCAAGGTTTCACGGGTAAGTTTCACGGGTAAGTTTTACGGGTAAGTTTCACGGGTCTAGGTTTCACTGGTAAGTTTCACGGGTCAAGGTTTCACGGGTAAGTTTCACGGGTAAGTTTCACGGGTATGTTTCACGGGTGACGTTTCACGGGTCTAGGTTTCACTGGAAAGTTTCACGGATCAAGGTTTCACGGGTAAGTTTCACGGGTAAGTTTTACGGGTATGTTTTACAGGTGACGTTTCACGGGTCTAGGTTTCACTGGTAAGTTTCACGGGTCAAGGTTTCACGGGTAAGTTTAACGGGTAAGTTTCACGGGTATGTTTCATGGGTGATGTTTCACGGGTCTAGGTTTTACTGGTAAGTTTCACGAGTCAAGGTTTCACGGGTAAGTTTCACGGGTGACGTTTCACGGGTCTAGGTTTCACTGGTAAGTTTCACGGGTATGTTTCACGGGTGACGTTTCACGGGTCTAGGTTTCACTGGTAAGTTTCACGGGTCAAGGTTCCACGGGTAAGTTTCACGGGTAAGTTTCACGGGTATGTTTCACGGATGACGTTTCACGGGTCTTGGTTTCACTGGTAAGTTTCACGGGTCAAGGTTTCACGGGTAAGTTTCACGGGTAAGTTTTACGGGTATGTTTTACAGGTGACGTTTCACGGGTAAGTTTCACGGGTATGTTTCACGGGTGACGTTTCACGGGTCTAGGTTTCACTGGTAAGTTTCACGGGTCAAGGTTTCACGGGTAAGTTTCACGGGTAAGTTTTACGGGTAAGTTTCACGGGTGACGTTTCACGGGTCTAGGTTTCACTGGAAAGTTTCACGTTTCAAGGATTCACGGGTAAGTTTTACGGGTATGTTTTACAGGTGACGTTTTACGGGTCTAGGTTTCACTGGTAAGTTTCACGGGTCAAGGTTTCACGGGTAAGATTCACGGGTAAGTTTCACGGGTATGTTTCATGGGTGATGTTTCACGGGTCTAGGTTTCACTGGTAAGTTTCACGGGTCAAGGTTTTACGGGTAAGTTTCACGGGTAAGTTTTACGGGTATGTTTCACGGGTGACGTTTCACGGGTCTAGGTTTCACTGGTAAGTTTCACGTGTCAAGGTTTCACGGGTAAGTTTCACGGGTAAGTTTCACGGGTAAGTTTCACGGATATGTTTCACGGGTGACGTTTCACGGGTCTAGGTTTCACTAGTAAGTTTCACGGGTCAAGGTTTCACGGGTAAGTTTCACGGGTATGTTTCACGGGTGACGTTTCACGGGTCTAGGTTTCACTGGTAAGTTTCACGGGTCAAGGTTTCACGGGTAAGTTTCACGGGTAAGTTTCACGGGTATGTTTCACGGGTGACGTTTCACGGGTCTAGGTTTCACTGGTAAGTTTTACGGGTCAAGGTTTTACGGGTAAGTTTCACGGGTAAGTTTCACGGGTATGTTTCACGGGTGACGTTTCACGGGTCTAGGTTTCACTGGTAAGTTTCACGGGTCAAGGTTTCACGGGTAAGTTTTACGGGTAAGTTTCACGGGTAAGTTTCACGGGTATGTTTCACGGGTGACGTTTCACGGGTCTAGGTTTCACTGGTAAGTTTCACGGGTCAAGGTTTTACGGGTAAGTTTCACGGGTAAGTTTTACGCGTAAGTTTCACGGGTGACGTTTCACGGGTCTAGGTTTCACTGGTAAGTTTCACGGGTCAAGGTTTCACGGGTAAGTTTCACGGGTAAGTTTTACGGGTAAGTTTCACGGGTGACGTTTCACGGGTCCAGGTTTCACTGGTAAGTTTCACGGGTCTAGGTTTCACTGGTAAGTTTCACGGGTCAAGGTTTCACGGGTAAGTTTCACGGGTATGTTTCACGGATGACGTTTCACGGGTCTAGGTTTCACTGGAAAGTTTCACGGATCAAGGTTTCACGGGTAAGTTTCACGGGTAAGTTTTACGGGTATGTTTTACAGGTGACGTTTCACGGGTCTAGGTTTCACTGGTAAGTTTCACGGGTCAAGGTTTCACGGGTAAGTTTCACGGGTAAGTTTCACGGGTATGTTTCATGGGTGATGTTTCACGGGTCTAGGTTTTACTGGTAAGTTTCACGGGTCAAGGTTTCACGGGTAAGTTTCACGGGTAAGTTTCACGGGTAAGTTTCACGGGTGACGTTTCACGGGTCTAGGTTTCACTGGTAAGTTTCACGGGTATGTTTCACGGGTGACGTTTCACGGGTCTAGGTTTCACTGGTAAGTTTCACGGGTAAAGGTTTCACGGGTAAGTTTCACGGGTAAGTTTCACGGGTATGTTTCACGGATGACGTTTCACGGGTCTTGGTTTCACTGGTAAGTTTCACGGGTCAAGGTTTCACGGGTAAGTTTCACGGGTAAGTTTTACGGGTATGTTTTACAGGTGACGTTTCACGGGTAAGTTTCACGGGTAAGTTTCACGGGTATGTTTCACGGGTGACGTTTCACGGGTCTTGGTTTCACTGGTAAGTTTCACGGGTCAAGGTTTCACGGGTAAGTTTCACGGGTATGTTTCACGGGTGACGTTTCACGGGTCTAGGTTTCACTGGTAAGTTTCACGGGTCAAGGTTTCACGGGTAAGTTTCACGGGTAAGTTTTACGGGTAAGTTTCACGGGTCTAGGTTTCACTGGTAAGTTTCACGGGTCAAGGTTTCACGGGTAAGTTTCACGGGTAAGTTTCACGGGTATGTTTCACGGGTGACGTTTCACGGGTCTAGGTTTCACTGGAAAGTTTCACGGATCAAGGTTTCACGGGTAAGTTTCACGGGTAAGTTTTACGGGTATGTTTTACAGGTGACGTTTCACGGGTCTAGGTTTCACTGGTAAGTTTCACGGGTCAAGGTTTCACGGGTAAGTTTCACGGGTAAGTTTCACGGGTATGTTTCATGGGTGATGTTTTACGGGTCTAGGTTTTACTGGTAAGTTTCACGGGTCAAGGTTTCACGGGTAAGTTTCACGGGTAAGTTTCACGGGTGACGTTTCACGGGTCTAGGTTTCACTGGTAAGTTTCACGGGTATGTTTCACGGGTGACGTTTCACGGGTCTAGGTTTCACTGGTAAGTTTCACGGGTCAAGGTTTCACGGGTAAGTTTCACGGGTAAGTTTCACGGGTATGTTTCACGGATGACGTTTCACGGGTCTTGGTTTCACTGGTAAGTTTCACGGGTCAAGGTTTCACGGGTAAGTTTCACGGGTAAGTTTTACGGGTATGTTTTACAGGTGACGTTTCACGGGTAAGTTTCACGGGTAAGTTTCACGGGTATGTTTCACGGGTGACGTTTCACGGGTCTAGGTTTCACTGGTAAGTTTCACGGGTCAAGGTTTCACGGGTAAGTTTCACGGGTAAGTTTTACGGGTAAGTTTCACGGGTGACGTTTCACGGGTCTAGGTTTCACTGGAAAGTTTCACGGGTCAAGGATTCACAGGTAAGTTTCACGGGTAAGTTTTACGGGTATGTTTTACAGGTGACGTTTCACGGGTCTAGGTTTCACTGGTAAGTTTCACGGGTCAAGGTTTCACGGGTAAGATTCACGGGTAAGTTTCACGGGTATGTTTCATGGGTGATGTTTCACGGGTCTAGGTTTCACTGGTAAGTTTCACGGGTCAAGGTTTTACGGGTAAGTTTTACGGGTATGTTTCACGGGTGACGTTTCACGGGTCTAGGTTTCACTGGTAAGTTTCACGGGTCAAGGTTTCACGGGTAAGATTCACGGGTAAGTTTCACGGGTATGTTTCACGGGTGACGTTTCACGGGTCTAGGTTTCACTAGTAAGTTTCACGGGTCAAGGTTTCACGGGTAAGTTTCACGGGTAAGTTTCACGGGTATGTTTCACGGGTGACGTTTCACGGGTCTAGGTTTCACTGGTAAGTTTCACGGGTCAAGGTTTCACGGGTAAGTTTTACGGGTAAGTTTCACGGGTATGTTTCACGGGTGACGTTTCACGGGTCTAGGTTTCACTGGTAAGTTTCACGGGTCAAGGTTTTACGGGTAAGTTTCACGGGTAAGTTTTACGGGTATGTTTCACGGGTGACGTTTCACGGGTCTAGGTTTCACTGGTAAGTTTCACGGGTCAAGGTTTTACGGGTAAGTTTTACGGGTAAGTTTCACGGGTAAGTTTCACGGGTATGTTTCACGGGTGACGTTTCACGGGTCTAGGTTTCACTGGTAAGTTTCACGGGTCAAGGTTTTACGGGTAAGTTTCACGGGGAAGTTTTACGCGTAAGTTTCACGGGTGACGTTTCACGGGTCTAGGTTTCACTGGTAAGTTTCACGGGTCAAGGTTTCACGGGTAAGTTTCACGGGTAAGTTTTACGGGTAAGTTTCACGGGTGACGTTTCACGGGTCCAGGTTTCACTGGTAAGTTTCACGGGTCTAGGTTTCACTGGTAAGTTTCACGGGTCAAGGTTTCACGGGTAAGTTTCACGGGTAAGTTTCACGGGTATGTTTCACGGGTGACGTTTCACGGGTCTAGGTTTCACTGGAAAGTTTCACGGATCAAGGTTTCACGGGTAAGTTTCACGGGTAAGTTTTACGGGTATGTTTTACAGGTGACGTTTCACGGGTCTAGGTTTCACTGGTAAGTTTCACGGGTCAAGGTTTCACGGGTAAGTTTCACGGGTAAGTTTCACGGGTATGTTTCATGGGTGATGTTTCACGGGTCTAGGTTTTACTGGTAAGTTTCACGGGTCAAGGTTTCACGGGTAAGTTTCACGGGTAAGTTTCACGGGTGACGTTTCACGGGTCTAGGTTTCACTGGTAAGTTTCACGGGTATGTTTCACGGGTGACGTTTCACGGGTCTAGGTTTCACTGGTAAGTTTCACGGGTCAAGGTTTCACGGGTAAGTTTCACGGGTAAGTTTCACGGGTATGTTTCACGGATGACATTTCACGGGTCTTGGTTTCACTGGTAAGTTTCACGGGTCAAGGTTTCACGGGTAAGTTTCACGGGTAAGTTTTACGGGTATGTTTTACAGGTGACGTTTCACGGGTAAGTTTCACGGGTAAGTTTCACGGGTATGTTTCACGGGTGACGTTTCACGGGTCTAGGTTTCACGGGTAAGTTTCACGGGTAAGTTTCACGGGTGACGTTTCACGGGTCTAGGTTTCACTGGTAAGTTTCACGGGTATGTTTCACGGGTGACGTTTCACGGGTCTAGGTTTCACTGGTAAGTTTCACGGGTCAAGGTTTCACGGGTAAGTTTCACGGGTAAGTTTCACGGGTATGTTTCACGGATGACGTTTCACGGGTCTTGGTTTCACTGGTAAGTTTCACGGGTCAAGGTTTCACGGGTAAGTTTCACGGGTAAGTTTTACGGGTATGTTTTACAGGTGACGTTTCACGGGTAAGTTTCACGGGTAAGTTTCACGGGTATGTTTCACGGGTGACGTTTCACGGGTCTAGGTTTCACTGGTAAGTTTCACGGGTCAAGGTTTCACGGGTAAGTTTCACGGGTAAGTTTTACGGGTAAGTTTCACGGGTGACGTTTCACGGGTCTAGGTTTCACTGGAAAGTTTCACGGGTCAAGGATTCACAGGTAAGTTTCACGGGTAAGTTTTACGGGTATGTTTTACAGGTGACGTTTCACGGGTCTAGGTTTCACTGGTAAGTTTCACGGGTCAAGGTTTCACGGGTAAGATTCACGGGTAAGTTTCACGGGTATGTTTCATGGGTGATGTTTCACGGGTCTAGGTTTCACTGGTAAGTTTCACGGGTCAAGGTTTTACGGGTAAGTTTTACGGGTATGTTTCACGGGTGACGTTTCACGGGTCTAGGTTTCACTGGTAAGTTTCACGGGTCAAGGTTTCACGGGTAAGATTCACGGGTAAGTTTCACGGGTATGTTTCACGGGTGACGTTTCACGGGTCTAGGTTTCACTAGTAAGTTTCACGGGTCAAGGTTTCACGGGTAAGTTTCACGGGTAAGTTTCACGGGTATGTTTCACGGGTGACGTTTCACGGGTCTAGGTTTCACTGGTAAGTTACACGGGTCAAGGTTTCACGGGTAAGTTTTACGGGTAAGTTTCACGGGTATGTTTCACGGGTGACGTTTCACGGGTCTAGGTTTCACTGGTAAGTTTCACGGGTCAAGGTTTTACGGGTAAGTTTCACGGGTAAGTTTTACGGGTATGTTTCACGGGTGACGTTTCACGGGTCTAGGTTTCACTGGTAAGTTTCACGGGTCAAGGTTTTACGGGTAAGTTTTACGGGTAAGTTTCACGGGTAAGTTTCACGGGTATGTTTCACGGGTGACGTTTCACGGGTCTAGGTTTCACTGGTAAGTTTCACGGGTCAAGGTTTTACGGGTAAGTTTCACGGGTAAGTTTTACGCGTAAGTTTCACGGGTGACGTTTCACGGGTCTAGGTTTCACTGGTAAGTTTCACGGGTCAAGGTTTCACGGGTAAGTTTCACGGGTAAGTTTTACGGGTAAGTTTCACGGGTGACGTTTCACGGGTCCAGGTTTCACTGGTAAGTTTCACGGGTCTAGGTTTCACTGGTAAGTTTCACGGGTCAAGGTTTCACGGGTAAGTTTCACGGGTAAGTTTCACGGGTATGTTTCACGGGTGACGTTTCACGGGTCTAGGTTTCACTGGAAAGTTTCACGGATCAAGGTTTCACGGGTAAGTTTCACGGGTAAGTTTTACGGGTATGTTTTACAGGTGACGTTTCACGGGTCTAGGTTTCACTGGTAAGTTTCACGGGTCAAGGTTTCACGGGTAAGTTTCACGGGTAAGTTTCACGGGTATGTTTCATGGGTGATGTTTCACGGGTCTAGGTTTTACTGGTAAGTTTCACGGGTCAAGGTTTCACGGGTAAGTTTCACGGGTGACGTTTCACGGGTCTAGGTTTCACTGGTAAGTTTCACGGGTATGTTTCACGGGTGACGTTTCACGGGTCTAGGTTTCACTGGTAAGTTTCACGGGTCAAGGTTTCACGGGTAAGTTTCACGGGTAAGTTTCACGGGTATGTTTCACGGATGACATTTCACGGGTCTTGGTTTCACTGGTAAGTTTCACGGGTAAGTTTCACGGGTAAGTTTTACGGGTATGTTTTACAGGTGACGTTTCACGGGTAAGTTTCACGGGTAAGTTTCACGGGTATGTTTCACGGGTGACGTTTCACGGGTCTAGGTTTCACTGGTAAGTTTCACGGGTCAAGGTTTCACGGGTAAGTTTTACGGGTAAGTTTTACGGGTAAGTTTCACGGGTGACGTTTCACGGGTCTAGGTTTCACTGGAAAGTTTCACGGGTCAAGGATTCACAGGTAAGTTTCACGGGTAAGTTTTACGGGTATGTTTTACAGGTGACGTTTCACGGGTCTAGGTTTCACTGGTAAGTTTCACGGGTCAAGGTTTCACGGGTAGGATTCACGGGTAAGTTTCACGGGTATGTTTCATGGGTGATGTTTCACGGGTCTAGGTTTCACTGGTAAGTTTCACGGGTCAAGGTTTCACGGGTAAGTTTCACGGGTAAGTTTTACGGGTATGTTTTACAGGTGACGTTTCACGGGTAAGTTTCACGGGTAAGTTTCACGGGTATGTTTCACGGGTGACGTTTCACGGGTCTAGGTTTCACTGGTAAGTTTCACGGGTCAAGGTTTCACGGGTAAGTTTCACGGGTAAGTTTTACGGGTAAGTTTCACGGGTGACGTTTCACGGGTCTAGGTTTCACTGGAAAGTTTCACGGGTCAAGGATTCACAGGTAAGTTTCACGGGTAAGTTTTACGGGTATGTTTTACAGGTGACGTTTCACGGGTCTAGGTTTCACTGGTAAGTTTCACGGGTCAAGGTTTCACGGGTAAGATTCACGGGTAAGTTTCACGGGTATGTTTCATGGGTGATGTTTCACGGGTCTAGGTTTCACTGGTAAGTTTCACGGGTCAAGGTTTTACGGGTAAGTTTTACGGGTATGTTTCACGGGTGACGTTTCACGGGTCTAGGTTTCACTGGTAAGTTTCACGGGTCAAGGTTTCACGGGTAAGATTCACGGGTAAGTTTCACGGGTATGTTTCACGGGTGACGTTTCACGGGTCTAGGTTTCACTAGTAAGTTTCACGGGTCAAGGTTTCACGGGTAAGTTTCACGGGTAAGTTTCACGGGTATGTTTCACGGGTGACGTTTCACGGGTCTAGGTTTCACTGGTAAGTTTCACGGGTCAAGGTTTCACGGGTAAGTTTTATGGGTAAGTTTCACGGGTATGTTTCACGGGTGACGTTTCACGGGTCTAGGTTTCACTGGTAAGTTTCACGGGTCAAGGTTTTACGGGTAAGTTTCACGGGTAAGTTTTACGGGTATGTTTCACGGGTGACGTTTCACGGGTCTAGGTTTCACTGGTAAGTTTCACGGGTCAAGGTTTTACGGGTAAGTTTTACGGGTAAGTTTCACGGGTAAGTTTCACGGGTATGTTTCACGGGTGACGTTTCACGGGTCTAGGTTTCACTGGTAAGTTTCACGGGTCAAGGTTTTACGGGTAAGTTTCACGGGTAAGTTTTACGCGTAAGTTTCACGGGTGACGTTTCACGGGTCTAGGTTTCACTGGTAAGTTTCACGGGTCAAGGTTTCACGGGTAAGTTTCACGGGTAAGTTTTACGGGTAAGTTTCACGGGTGACGTTTCACGGGTCCAGGTTTCACTGGTAAGTTTCACGGGTCTAGGTTTCACTGGTAAGTTTCACGGGTCAAGGTTTCACGGGTAAGTTTCACGGGTAAGTTTCACGGGTATGTTTCACGGGTGACGTTTCACGGGTCTAGGTTTCACTGGAAAGTTTCACGGATCAAGGTTTCACGGGTAAGTTTCACGGGTAAGTTTTACGGGTATGTTTTACAGGTGACGTTTCACGGGTCTAGGTTTCACTGGTAAGTTTCACGGGTCAAGGTTTCACGGGTAAGTTTCACGGGTATGATTCATGGGTGATGTTTCACGGGTCTAGGTTTTACTGGTAAGTTTCACGGGTCAAGGTTTCACGGGTAAGTTTCACGGGTAAGTTTCACGGGTGACGTTTCACGGGTCTAGGTTTCACTGGTAAGTTTCACGGGTATGTTTCACGGGTGACGTTTCACGGGTCTAGGTTTCACTGGTAAGTTTCACGGGTCAAGGTTTCACGGGTAAGTTTCACGGGTAAGTTTCACGGGTATGTTTCACGGATGACATTTCACGGGTCTTGGTTTCACTGGTAAGTTTCACGGGTCAAGGTTTCACGGGTAAGTTTCACGGGTAAGTTTTACGGGTATGTTTTACAGGTGACGTTTCACGGGTAAGTTTCACGGGTAAGTTTCACGGGTATGTTTCACGGGTGACGTTTCACGGGTCTAGGTTTCACTGGTAAGTTTCACGGGTCAAGGTTTCACGGGTAAGTTTCACGGGTAAGTTTTACGGGTAAGTTTCACGGGTGACGTTTCACGGGTCTAGGTTTCACTGGAAAGTTTCACGGGTCAAGGATTCACAGGTAAGTTTCACGGGTAAGTTTTACGGGTATGTTTTACAGGTGACGTTTCACGGGTCTAGGTTTCACTGGTAAGTTTCACGGGTCAAGGTTTCACGGGTAGGATTCACGGGTAAGTTTCACGGGTATGTTTCATGGGTGATGTTTCACGGGTCTAGGTTTCACTGGTAAGTTTCACGGGTCAAGGTTTTACGGGTAAGTTTCACGGGTATGTTTCACGGGTGACGTTTCACGGGTCTAGGTTTCACTGGTAAGTTTCACGGGTCAAGGTTTCACGGGTAAGTTTCACGGGTAAGTTTCACGGGTATGTTTCACGGGTGACGTTTCACGGGTCTAGGTTTCACTAGTAAGTTTCACGGGTCAAGGTTTCACGGGTAAGTTTCACGGGTAAGTTTCACGGGTATGTTTCACGGGTGACGTTTCACGGGTCTAGGTTTCACTGGTAAGTTTCACGGGTCAAGGTTTCACGGGTAAGTTTTACGGGTAAGTTTCACGGGTAAGTTTCACGGGTATGTTTCACGGGTGACGTTTCACGGGTCTAGGTTTCACTGGTAAGTTTCACGGGTCAAGGTTTTACGGGTAAGTTTCACGGGTAAGTTTTACGCGTAAGTTTCACGGGTGACGTTTCACGGGTCTAGGTTTCACTGGTAAGTTTCACGGGTCAAGGTTTCACGGGTAAGTTTCACGGGTAAGTTTTACGGGTAAGTTTCACGGGTGACGTTTCACGGGTCTAGGTTTCACTGGTAAGTTTCACGGGTCTAGGTTTCACTGGTAAGTTTCACGGGTCAAGGTTTCACGGGTAAGTTTCACGGGTAAGTTTCACGGGTATGTTTCACGGGTGACGTTTCACGGGTCTAGGTTTCACTGGAAAGTTTCACGGATCAAGGTTTCACGGGTAAGTTTCACGGGTAAGTTTCACGGGTAAGTTTTACGGGTATGTTTTACAGGTGACGTTTCACGGGTCTAGGTTTCACTGGTAAGTTTCACGGGTCAAGGTTTCACGGGTAAGTTTCACGGGTATGTTTCATGGGTGATGTTTCACGGGTCTAGGTTTTACTGGTAAGTTTCACGGGTCAAGGTTTCACGGGTAAGTTTCACGGGTAAGTTTCACGTGTGACGTTTCACGGGTCTAGGTTTCACTGGTAAGTTTCACGGGTATGTTTCACGGGTGACGTTTCACGGGTCTAGGTTTCACTGGTAAGTTTCACGGGTCAAGGTTTCACGGGTAAGTTTCACGGGTAAGTTTCACGGGTAAGTTTCACGGGTATGTTTCACGGATGACGTTTCACGGGTCTTGGTTTCACTGGTAAGTTTCACGGGTCAAGGTTTCACGGGTAAGTTTCACGGGTAAGTTTTACGGGTATGTTTTACAGGTGACGTTTCACGGGTAAGTTTCACGGGTAAGTTTCACGGGTATGTTTCACGGGTGACGTTTCACGGGTCTTGGTTTCACTGGTAAGTTTCACGGGTCAAGGTTTCACGGGTAAGTTTCACGGGTATGTTTCACGGGTGACGTTTCACGGGTCTAGGTTTCACTGGTAAGTTTCACGGGTCAAGGTTTCACGGGTAAGTTTCACGGGTAAGTTTTACGGGTAAGTTTCACGGGTCTAGGTTTCACTGGTAAGTTTCACGGGTCAAGGTTTCACGGGTAAGTTTCACGTGTAAGTTTCACGGGTATGTTTCACGGGTGACGTTTCACGGGTCTAGGTTTCACTGGAAAGTTTCACGGATCAAGGTTTCACGGGTAAGTTTCACGGGTAAGTTTTACGGGTATGTTTTACAGGTGACGTTTCACGGGTCTAGGTTTCACTGGTAAGTTTCACGGGTCAAGGTTTCACGGGTAAGTTTTACGGGTAAGTTTCACGGGTATGTTTCATGGGTGATGTTTCACGGGTCTAGGTTTTACTGGTAAGTTTCACGGGTCAAGGTTTCACGGGTAAGTTTCACAGGTAAGTTTCACGGGTAAGTTTTACGGGTAAGTTTCACGGGTGACGTTTCACGGGTCTAGGTTTCACTGGTAAGTTTCACGGGTCAAGGTTTCACAGGTAAGTTTCACGGGTGACGTTTCACGGGTCTAGGTTTCACTGGTAAGTTTCACGGGTCAAGGTTTCACGGGTAAGTTTCACGGGTAAGTTTCACGGGTATGTTTCACGAGTGACGTTTCACGGGTCTAGGTTTCACTGGAAAGTTTCACGGATCAAGGTTTCACGGGTAAGTTTCACGGGTAAGTTTTACGGGTATGTTTTACAGGTGACGTTTCACGGGTCTAGGTTTCACTGGTAAGTTTTACGGGTCAAGGTTTCACGGGTAAGTTTCACGGGTAAGTTTCACGGGTATGTTTCATGGGTGATGTTTCACGGGTCTAGGTTTTACTGGTAAGTTTCACGGGTCAAGGTTTCACGGGTAAGTTTCACGGGTAAGTTTCACGGGTGACGTTTCACGGGTCTAGGTTTCACTGGTAAGTTTCACGGGTATGTTTCACGAGTGACGTTTCACGGGTCTAGGTTTCACTGGTAAGTTTCACGGGTCAAGGTTTCACGGGTAAGTTTTACGGGTAAGTTTCACAGGTAAGTTTCACGGGTGACGTTTTACGGGTCTAGGTTTCCCTGGTAAGTTTCACGGGTCAAGGTTTCACGGGTAAGTTTCACAGGTAAGTTTCACGGGTAAGTTTCTCGGGTGACGTTTCACGGGTCTAGGTTTCACTGGTAAGTTTCACGGGTCAAGGTTTCACGGGTAAGTTTCACGGGTAAGTTTCACGGGTGACGTTTCACGGGTCTTGGTTTCACTGGTAAGTTTCACGGGTCAAGGTTTCACGGGTAAGTTTCACTGGTAAGTTTTACGGGTATGTTTTACAGGTGACGTTTCACGGGTAAGTTTCACGGGTAAGTTTCACGGGTGACGTTTCACGGGTCTAGGTTTCACTGGTAAGTTTCACGGGTATGTTTCACGGGTGACATTTCACGGGTCTAGGTTTCACTGGTAAGTTTCACGGGTCAAGGTTTCACGGGTAAGTTTCACGGGTAAGTTTCACGGGTATGTTTCACGGATGACGTTTCACGGGTCTTGGTTTCACTGGTAAGTTTCACGGGTAAGTTTTACGGGTATGTTTTACAGGTGACGTTTCACGGGTAAGTTTCACGGGTAAGTTTCACGGGTGACGTTTCACGGGTCTAGGTTTCACTGGTAAGTTTCACGGGTCAAGGTTTTACGGGAAAGTTTCACGGGTATGTTTCACGGGTGACGTTTCACGGGTCTAGGTTTCACTGGTAAGTTTCACGGGTCAAGGTTTTACGGGTAAGTTTCACGGGTAAGTTTTACGCGTAAGTTTCACGGGTGACGTTTCACGGGTCTAGGTTTCACTGGTAAGTTTCACGGGTCAAGGTTTCACGGGTAAGTTTCACGGGTAAGTTTTACGGGTAAGTTTTACGGGTGACGTTTCACGGGTCTAGGTTTCACTGGTAAGTTTCACGGGTCAAGGTTTCACGGGTAAGTTTCACGGGTAAGTTTCACGGGTATGTTTCACGGGTGACGTTTCACGGGTCTAGGTTTCACTGGTAAGTTTCACGGGTCAAGGATTCACGGGTAAGTTTCACGGGTAAGTTTCACGGGTATGTTTCACGGGTGACGTTTCACGGGTCTTGGTTTCACTGGTAAGTTTCACGGGTCAAGGTTTCACGGGTAAGTTTCACGGGTATGTTTCACGGGTGACGTTTCACGGGTCTAGGTTTCACTGGTAAGTTTCACGGGTCAAGGTTTCACGGGTAAGTTTCACGGGTAAGTTTTACGGGTAAGTTTCACGGGTAAGTTTTACGGGTAAGTTTCACGGGTGACGTTTCACGGGTCTAGGTTTCACTGGTAAGTTTCACGGGTCAAGGTTTCACGGGTAAGTTTCACGGGTCTAGGTTTCACTGGAAAGTTTCACGGATCAAGGTTTCACGGGTAAGTTTCACGGGTAAGTTTTACGGGTATGTTTTACAGGTGACGTTTCACGGGTCTAGGTTTCACTGGTAAGTTTCACGGGTCAAGGTTTCACGGGTAAGTTTCACGGGTGACGTTTCACGGGTCTAGGTTTCACTGGTAAGTTTCACGGGTATGTTTCACGGGTGACGTTTCACGGGTCTAGGTTTTACTGGTAAGTTTCACGGGTCAAGGTTTCACGGGTAAGTTTCACGGGTAAGTTTCACGGGTATGTTTCACGGATGACGTTTCACGGGTCTAGGTTTTACTGGTAAGTTTCACGGGTCAAGGTTTCACGGGTAAGTTTCACGGGTAAGTTTCACGGGTGACGTTTCACGGGTCTAGGTTTCACTGGTAAGTTTCACAGGTATGTTTCACGGGTGACGTTTCACGGGTCTAGGTTTCACTGGTAAGTTTCACGGGTCAAGGTTTCACGGGTAAGTTTCACGGGTAAGTTTCACGGGTATGTTTCACGGATGACGTTTCACGGGTCTTGGTTTCACTGGTAAGTTTCACGGGTCAAGGTTTCACGGGTAAGTTTCACGGGTAAGTTTTACGGGTATGTTTTACAGGTGACGTTTCACGGGTAAGTTTCACGGGTAAGTTTCACGGGTATGTTTCACGGGTGACGTTTCACGGGTCTAGGTTTCACTGGTAAGTTTCACGGGTCAAGGTTTCACGGGTAAGTTTCACGGGTAAGTTTTACGGGTATGTTTTACAGGTGACGTTTCACGGGTCTAGGTTTCACTGGTAAGTTTCACGGGTCAAGGTTTCACGGGTAAGATTCACGGGTAAGTTTCACGGGTATGTTTCATGGGTGATGTTTCACGGGTCTAGGTTTCACTGGTAAGTTTCACGGGTCAAGGTTTTACGGGTAAGTTTCACGGGTAAGTTTCACGGGTATGTTTCACGGGTCAAGGTTTCACGGGTAAGTTTCACGGGTAAGTTTCACGGGTATGTTTCACGGGTGACGTTTCACGGGTCTAGGTTTCACTGGTAAGTTTCACGGGTCAAGGATTCACGGGTAAGTTTCACGGGTAAGTTTCACGGGTATGTTTCACGGGTGACGTTTCACGGGTCTTGGTTTCACTGGTAAGTTTCACGGGTCAAGGTTTCACGGGTAAGTTTCACGGGTATGTTTCACGGGTGACGTTTCACGGGTCTAGGTTTCACTGGTAAGTTTCACGGGTCAAGGTTTCACGGGTAAGTTTCACGGGTAAGTTTTACGGGTAAGTTTCACGGGTAAGTTTTACGGGTAAGTTTCACGGGTGACGTTTCACGGGTCTAGGTTTCACTGGTAAGTTTCACGGGTCAAGGTTTCACGGGTAAGTTTCACGGGTAAGTTTCACGGGTCTAGGTTTCACTGGAAAGTTTCACGGATCAAGGTTTCACGGGTAAGTTTCACGGGTAAGTTTTACGGGTATGTTTTACAGGTGACGTTTCACGGGTCTAGGTTTCACTGGTAAGTTTCACGGGTCAAGGTTTCACGGGTAAGTTTCACGGGTAAGTTTCACGGGTGACGTTTCACGGGTCTAGGTTTCACTGGTAAGTTTCACGGGTATGTTTCACGGGTGACGTTTCACGGGTCTAGGTTTTACTGGTAAGTTTCACGGGTCAAGGTTTCACGGGTAAGTTTCACGGGTAAGTTTCACGGGTATGTTTCACGGATGACGTTTCACGGGTCTAGGTTTTACTGGTAAGTTTCACGGGTCAAGGTTTCACGGGTAAGTTTCACGGGTAAGTTTCACGGGTGACGTTTCACGGGTCTAGGTTTCACTGGTAAGTTTCACAGGTATGTTTCACGGGTGACGTTTCACGGGTCTAGGTTTCACTGGTAAGTTTCACGGGTCAAGGTTTCACGGGTAAGTTTCACGGGTAAGTTTCACGGGTATGTTTCACGGATGACGTTTCACGGGTCTTGGTTTCACTGGTAAGTTTCTCGGGTCAAGGTTTCACGGGTAAGTTTCACGGGTAAGTTTTACGGGTATGTTTTACAGGTGACGTTTCACGGGTAAGTTTCACGGGTAAGTTTCACGGGTATGTTTCACGGGTGACGTTTCACGGGTCTAGGTTTCACTGGTAAGTTTCACGGGTCAAGGTTTCACGGGTAAGTTTCACGGGTAAGTTTTACGGGTATGTTTTACAGGTGACGTTTCACGGGTCTAGGTTTCACTGGTAAGTTTCACGGGTCAAGGTTTCACGGGTAAGATTCACGGGTAAGTTTCACGGGTATGTTTCATGGGTGATGTTTCACGGGTCTAGGTTTCACTGGTAAGTTTCACGGGTCAAGGTTTTACGGGTAAGTTTCACGGGTAAGTTTCACGGGTATGTTTCACGGGTGACGTTTCACGGGTCTAGGTTTCACTGGTAAGTTTCACGGGTCAAGGTTTCTCGGGTAAGTTTCACGGGTAAGTTTCACGAGTATGTTTCACGGGTGACGTTTCACGGGTCTAGGTTTCACTAGTAAGTTTCACGGGTCAAGGTTTCACGGGTAAGATTAACTGGTAAGTTTCACGGGTATGTTTCACGGGTGACGATTCCCGGGTCTAGGTTTCACTGGTAAGTTTCACGGGTCAAGGTTTCACGGGTAAGTTTCACGGGTATGTTTCACGGGTGACGTTTCACGGGTCTAGGTTTCACTGGTAAGTTTCACGGGTCAAGGTTTCACGGGTAAGTTTCACGGGTAAGTTTCACGGGTATGTTTCACGGGTGACGTTTCACGGGTCTAGGTTTCACTGGTAAGTTTCACGGGTCAAGGTTTTACGGGTAAGTTTCACGGGTAAGTTTCACGGGTATGTTTCACGGGTGACGTTTCACGGGTCTAGGTTTCACTGGTAAGTTTCACGGGTCAAGGTTTCACGGGTAAGTTTCACGGGTAAGTTTTACGGGTAAGTTTCACGGGTCTAGGTTTCACTGGTAAGTTTCACGGGTCAAGGTTTCACGGGTAAGTTTCACGGGTAAGTTTCACGGGTATGTTTCACGGGTGACGTTTCACGGGTCTAGGTTTCACTGGAAAGTTTCACGGATCAAGGTTTCACGGGTAAGTTTCACGGGTAAGTTTTACGGGTATGTTTTACAGGTGACGTTTCACGGGTCTAGGTTTCACTGGTAAGTTTCACGGGTCAAGGTTTCACGGGTAAGTTTCACGGGTAAGTTTCACGGGTATGTTTCATGGGTGATGTTTCACGGGTCTAGGTTTTACTGGTAAGTTTCACGAGTCAAGGTTTCACGGGTAAGTTTCACGGGTAAGTTTCACGGGTGACGTTTCACGGGTCTAGGTTTCACTGGTAAGTTTCACGGGTATGTTTCACGGGTGACGTTTCACGGGTCTAGGTTTCACTGGTAAGTTTCACGGGTCAAGGTTTCACGGGTAAGTTTCACGGGTAAGTTTCACGGGTATGTTTCACGGATGACGTTTCACGGGTCTTGGTTTCACTGGTAAGTTTCACGGGTCAAGGTTTCACGGGTAAGTTTCACGGGTAAGTTTTACGGGTATGTTTTACAGGTGACGTTTCACGGGTAAGTTTCACGGGTATGTTTCACGGGTGACGTTTCACGGGTCTAGGTTTCACTGGTAAGTTTCACGGGTCAAGGTTTCACGGGTAAGTTTCACGGGTAAGTTTTACGGGTAAGTTTCACGGGTGACGTTTCACGGGTCTAGGTTTCACTGGAAAGTTTCACGGGTCAAGGATTCACGGGTAAGTTTTACGGGTATGTTTTACAGGTGACGTTTTACGGGTCTAGGTTTCACTGGTAAGTTTCACGGGTCAAGGTTTCACGGGTAAGATTCACGGGTAAGTTTCACGGGTATGTTTCATGGGTGATGTTTCACGGGTCTAGGTTTCACTGGTAAGTTTCACGGGTCAAGGTTTTACGGGTAAGTTTCACGGGTAAGTTTTACGGGTATGTTTCACGGGTGACGTTTCACGGGTCTAGGTTTCACTAGTAAGTTTCACGGGTCAAGGTTTCACGGGTAAGTTTCACGGGTAAGTTTCACGGGTATGTTTCACGGGTGACGTTTCACGGGTCTAGGTTTCACTGGTAAGTTTCACGGGTCAAGGTTTCACGGGTAAGTTTCACGGGTAAGTTTCACGGGTATGTTTCACGGGTATGTTTCACGGGTGACGTTTCACGGGTCTAGGTTTCACTGGTAAGTTTCACGGGTCAAGGTTTTACGTGTAAGTTTCACGGGTAAGTTTCACGGGTATGTTTCACGGGTGACGTTTCACGGGTCTAGGTTTTACTGGTAAGTTTCACGGGTCAAGGTTTCACGGGTAAGTTTTACGGGTAAGTTTCACGGGTAAGTTTCACGGGTATGTTTCACGGGTGACGTTTCACGGGTCTAGGTTTCACTGGTAAGTTTCACGGGTCAAGGTTTTACGGGTAAGTTTCACGGGTAAGTTTTACGCGTAAGTTTCACGGGTGACGTTTCACGGGTCTAGGTTTCACTGGTAAGTTTCACGGGTCAAGGTTTCACGGGTAAGTTTCACGGGTAAGTTTTACGGGTAAGTTTCACGGGTGACGTTTCACGGGTCCAGGTTTCACTGGTAAGTTTCACGGGTCTAGGTTTCACTGGTAAGTTTCACGGGTCAAGGTTTCACGGGTAAGTTTCACGGGTAAGTTTCACGGGTATGTTTCACGGGTGACGTTTCACGGGTCTAGGTTTCACTGGAAAGTTTCACGGATCAAGGTTTCACGGGTAAGTTTCACGGGTAAGTTTTACGGGTATGTTTTACAGGTGACGTTTTACGGGTCTAGGTTTCACTGGTAAGTTTCACGGGTCAAGGTTTCACGGGTAAGTTTCACGGGTAAGTTTCACGGGTATGTTTCATGGGTGATGTTTCACGGGTCTAGGTTTTACTGGTAAGTTTCACGGGTCAAGGTTTCACGGGTAAGTTTCACGGGTAAGTTTCACGGGTGACGTTTCACGGGTCTAGGTTTCACTGGTAAGTTTCACGGGTATGTTTCACGGGTGACGTTTCACGGGTCTAGGTTTCACTGGTAAGTTTCACGGGTCAAGGTTTCACGGGTAAGTTTCACGGGTAAGTTTCACGGGTATGTTTCACGGATGACGTTTCACGGGTCTTGGTTTCACTGGTAAGTTTCACGGGTCAAGGTTTCACGGGTAAGTTTCACGGGTAAGTTTTACGGGTATGTTTTACAGGTGACGTTTCACGGGTAAGTTTCACGGGTAAGTTTCACGGGTATGTTTCACGGGTGACGTTTCACGGGTCTTGGTTTCACTGGTAAGTTTCACGGGTCAAGGTTTCACGGGTAAGTTTCACGGGTATGTTTCACGGGTGACGTTTCACGGGTCTAGGTTTCACTGGTAAGTTTCACGGGTCAAGGTTTCACGGGTAAGTTTCACGGGTAAGTTTTACGGGTAAGTTTCACGGGTCTAGGTTTCACTGGTAAGTTTCACGGGTCAAGGTTTCACGGGTAAGTTTCACGGGTAAGTTTCACGGGTATGTTTCACGGGTGACGTTTCACGGGTCTAGGTTTCACTGGAAAGTTTCACGGATCAAGGTTTCACGGGTAAGTTTCACGGGTAAGTTTTACGGGTATGTTTTACAGGTGACGTTTCACGGGTCTAGGTTTCACTGGTAAGTTTCACGGGTCAAGGTTTCACGGGTAAGTTTTACGGGTAAGTTTCACGGGTATGTTTCATGGGTGATGTTTCACGGGTCTAGGTTTTACTGGTAAGTTTCACGGGTCAAGGTTTCACGGGTAAGTTTCACGGGTAAGTTTCACGGGTGACGTTTCACGGGTCTAGGTTTCACTGGTAAGTTTCACGGGTATGTTTCACGGGTGACGTTTCACGGGTCTAGGTTTCACTGGTAAGTTTCACGGGTCAAGGTTTCACGGGTAAGTTTCACGGGTAAGTTTCACGGGTATGTTTCACGGATGACGTTTCACGGGTCTTGGTTTCACTGGTAAGTTTCACGGGTCAAGGTTTCACGGGTAAGTTTCACGGGTAAGTTTTACGGGTATGTTTTACAGGTGACGTTTCACGGGTAAGTTTCACGGGTAAGTTTCACGGGTATGTTTCACAGGTGACGTTTCACGGGTCTAGGTTTCACTGGTAAGTTTCACGGGTCAAGGTTTCACGGGTAAGTTTCACGGGTAAGTTTTACGGGTAAGTTTCACGGGTGACGTTTCACGGGTCTAGGTTTCACTGGAAAGTTTCACGGGTCAAGGATTCACAGGTAAGTTTCACGGGTAAGTTTCACGGGTATGTTTCATGGGTGATGTTTCACGGGTCTAGGTTTTACTGGTAAGTTTCACGGGTCAAGGTTTCACGGGTAAGTTTCACGGGTAAGTTTCACGGGTGACGTTTCACGGGTCTAGGTTTCACTGGTAAGTTTCACGGGTCAAGGTTTCACGGGTAAGTTTCACGGGTAAGTTTCACGGGTATGTTTCACGGGTAAGTTTCACGGGTATGTTTCACGGGTGACGTTTCACGGGTCTAGGTTTCACTGGTAAGTTTCACGGGTCAAGGTTTCACGGGTAAGATTCACGGGTAAGTTTCACGGGTATGTTTCATGGGTGATGTTTCACGGGTCTAGGTTTCACTGGTAAGTTTCACGGGTCAAGGTTTTACGGGTAAGTTTCACGGGTAAGTTTCACGGGTATGTTTCACGGGTGACGTTTCACGGGTCTAGGTTTCACTGGTAAGTTTCACGGGTCAAGGTTTCACGGGTAAGTTTCACGGGTAAGTTTTACGGGTAAGTTTCACGGGTGACGTTTCACGGGTCTAGGTTTCACTGGAAAGTTTCACGGGTCAAGGATTCACAGGTAAGTTTCACGGGTAAGTTTCACGGGTATGTTTCATTGGTGATGTTTCACGGGTCTAGGTTTTACTGGTAAGTTTCACGGGTCAAGGTTTCACGGGTAAGTTTCACGGGTAAGTTTCACGGGTGACGTTTCACGGGTCTAGGTTTCACTGGTAAGTTTCACGGGTCAAGGTTTCACGGGTAAGTTTCACGGGTAAGTTTCACGGGTATGTTTCACGGGTAAGTTTCACGGGTATGTTTCACGGGTGACGTTTCACGGGTCTAGGTTTCACTGGTAAGTTTCACGGGTCAAGGTTTTACGGGTAAGTTTCACGGGTAAGTTTCACGGGTATGTTTCACGGGTGACGTTTCACGGGTCTAGGTTTCACTGGTAAGTTTCACGGGTCAAGGTTTCACGGGTAAGTTTCACGGGTAAGTTTCACGGGTATGTTTCACGGGTGACGTTTCACGGGTCTAGGTTTCACTAGTAAGTTTCACGGGTCAAGGTTTCACGGGTAAGTTTCACGGGTATGTTTTACAGGTGACGTTTCACGGGTCTAGGTTTCACTGGTAAGTTTCACGGGTCAAGGTTTCACGGGTAAGATTCACGGGTAAGTTTCACGGGTATGTTTCATGGGTGATGTTTCACGGGTCTAGGTTTCACTGGTAAGTTTCACGGGTCAAGGTTTTACGGGTAAGTTTCACGGGTAAGTTTCACGGGTATGTTTCACGGGTCAAGGTTTCACGGGTCAAGGTTTCACGGGTAAGTTTCACGGGTAAGTTTCACGGGTATGTTTTACAGGTGACGTTTCACGGGTCTAGGTTTCACTGGTAAGTTTCACGGGTCAAGGTTTCACGGGTAAGATTCACGGGTAAGTTTCACGGGTATGTTTCATGAGTGATGTTTCACGGGTCTAGGTTTCACTGGTAAGTTTCACGGGTCAAGGTTTTACGGGTAAGTTTCACGGGTAAGTTTCACGGGTATGTTTCACGGGTGACGTTTCACGGGTCTAGGTTTCACTGGTAAGTTTCACGCGTCAAGGTTTCACGGGTAAGTTTCACGGGTAAGTTTCACGGGTATGTTTCACGGGTGACGTTTCACGGGTCTAGGTTTCACTAGTAAGTTTCACTTGTCAAGGTTTCACGGGTAAGTTTCACGGGTAAGTTTCACGGGTATGTTTCACGGGTGACGTTTCACGGGTCTAGGTTTCACTGGTAAGTTTCACGGGTCAAGGTTTCACGGGTAAGTTTCACGGGTAAGTTTCACGGGTATGTTTCACGGGTGACGTTTCACGGGTCTTGGTTTCACTGGTAAGTTTCACGGGTCAAGGTTTTACGGGTAAGTTTCACGGGTCAAGGTTTCACGGGTAAGTTTCACGGGTAAGTTTCACGGGTATGTTTCACAAGTGACGTTTCACGGGTCTAGGTTTCACTGGAAAGTTTCACGGGTCAAGGTTTCACGGGTAAGTTTCACGGGTAAGTTTTACGGGTATGTTTTACAGGCGACGTTTCACGGGTCTAGGTTTCACTGGTAAGTTTCACGGGTCTAGGTTTCACGGGTAAGTTTCACGGGTAAGTTTCACGGGTATGTTTCACGGGTGACGTTTCACGGGTCTAGGTTTCACTGGTAAGTTTCACGGGTCAAGGTTTCACGGGTAAGTTTCACGGGTAAGTTTCACGGGTATGTTACACGGGTGACGTTTCACGGGTCTAGGTTTCACTGGTAAGTTTCACGGGTCAAGGTTTTACGGGTAAGTTTCACGGGTAAATTTCACGGGTATGTTTCACGGGTGACGTTTCACGGGTCTAGGTTTCACGGGTAAGTTTCACGGGTCAAGGTTTCACGGGTAAGTTTCACGGGTAAGTTTCACGGGTATGTTTCACAAGTGACGTTTCACGGGTCTAGGTTTCACTGGAAAGTTTCACGGGTCAAGGTTTCACGGGTAAGTTTCACGGGTAAGTTTTACGGGTATGTTTTACAGGCGACGTTTCACGGGTCTAGGTTTCACTGGTAAGTTTCACGGGTCTAGGTTTCACGGGTAAGTTTCACGGGTAAGTTTCACGGGTATGTTTCACGGGTGACGTTTCACGGGTCTAGGTTTCACTGGTAAGTTTCACGGGTCAAGGTTTCACGGGTAAGTTTCACGGGTAAATTTCACGGGTATGTTTCACGGGTGACGTTTCACGGGTCTAGGTTTCACTGGTAAGTTTCACAGTTCAAGGTTTTACGGGTAAGTTTCACGGGTAAGTTTCACGGGTATGTTTCACGGGTGACGTTTCACGGGTCTAGGTTTCACTGGTAAGTTTCACGGGTCAAGGTTTCACGGGTAAGTTTCACGGGTAAGTTTTACGGGTAAGTTTCACGGGTGACGTTTCACGGGTGCGTTTCACGGGTCTAGGTTTCACTGGTAAGTTTCACGGGTCAAGGTTTCACGGGTAAGTTTCACCGGTAAGTTTCACGGGTATGTTTCACAAGTGACGTTTCACGGGTCTAGGTTTCACTGGAAAGTTTCACGGGTCAAGGTTTCACGGGTAAGTTTCACGGGTAAGTTTTACGGGTATGTTTTACAGGCGACGTTTCACGGGTCTAGGTTTCACTGGTAAGTTTCACGGGTCTAGGTTTCACGGGTAAGTTTCACGGGCAAGTTTCACGGGTATGTTTCATGGGTGATGTTTCACGGGTCTAGGTTTCACTGGTAAGTTTCACGGGTCAAGGTTTCACGGGTAAGTTTCACGGGTAAGTTTCACGGGTAAGTTTTACGGGTATGTTTTACAGGTGACGTTTCACGGGTCTAGGTTTCACTGGTAAGTTTCACGGGTCAAGGTTTCACGGGTAAGTTTCACGGGTAAATTTCACGGGTATGTTTCATGGGTGATGTTTCACGGGTCTAGGTTTTACTGGTAAGTTTCACGGGTCAAGGTTTCACGGGTAAGTTTCACGGGTAAGTTTCACGGGTGACGTTTCACGGGTCTAGGTTTCACTGGTAAGTTTCACGGGTATGTTTCACGGGTGACGTTTCACGGGTCTAGGTTTCACTGGTAAGTTTCACGGGTCAAGGTTTCACGGGTAAGTTTCACGGGTAAGTTTCACGGGTAAGTTTCACGGGTATGTTTCACGGATGACGTTTCACGGGTCTTGGTTTCACTGGTAAGTTTCACGGGTCAAGGTTTCACGGGTAAGTTTCACGGGTAAGTTTTACGGGTATGTTTTACAGGTGACGTTTCACGGGTAAGTTTCACGGGTAAGTTTCACGGGTATGTTTCACGGGTGAAGTTTCACGGGTCTTGGTTTCACTGGTAAGTTTCACGGGTCAAGGTTTCACGGGTAAGTTTCACGGGTAAGTTTTACGGGTATGTTTTACAGGTGACGTTTCACGGGTAAGTTTCACGGGTAAGTTTCACGGGTATGTTTCACGGGTGAAGTTTCACGGGTCTAGGTTTCACTGGTAAGTTTCACGGGTCAAGGTTTCACGGGTAAGTTTCACGGGTAAGTTTTACGGGTAAGTTTCACGGGTGACGTTTCACGGGTCTAGGTTTCACTGGAAAGTTTCACGGGTCAAGGATTCACGGGTAAGTTTCACGGGTAAGTTTTACGGGTATGTTTTACAGGTGACGTTTCACGGGTCTAGGTTTCACTGGTAAGTTTCACGGGTCAAGGTTTCACGGGTAAGATTCACGGGTAAGTTTCACGGGTATGTTTCATGGGTGATGTTTCACGGGTCTAGGTTTCACTGGTAAGTTTCACGGGTCAAGGTTTTACGGGTAAGTTTCACGGGTAAGTTTCACGGGTATGTTTCACGGGTGACGTTTCACGGGTCTAGGTTTCACTGGTAAGTTTCACGGGTCAAGGTTTCACGGGTAAGTTTCACGGGTAAGTTTCACGGGTATGTTTCACGGGTGACGTTTCACGGGTCTAGGTTTCACTAGTAAGTTTCACGGGTCAAGGTTTCACGGGTAAGTTTCACGGGTAAGTTTCACGGGTATGTTTCATGGGTGATGTTTCACGGGTCTAGGTTTTACTGGTAAGTTTCACGGGTCAAGGTTTCACGGGTAAGTTTCACGGGTAAGTTTCACGGGTGACGTTTCACGGGTCTAGGTTTCACTGGTAAGTTTCACGGGTATGTTTCACGGGTAAGTTTTACGGGTATGTTTTACAGGTGACGTTTCACGGGTCTAGGTTTCACTGGTAAGTTTCACGGGTCAAGGTTTCACGGGTCAAGGTTTCACGGGTAAGTTTCACGGGTAAGTTTCACGGGTATGTTTTACAGGTGACGTTTCACGGGTCTAGGTTTCACTGGTAAGTTTCACGGGTCAAGGTTTCACGGGTAAGATTCACGGGTAAGTTTCACGGGTATGTTTCATGGGTGATGTTTCACGGGTCTAGGTTTCACTGGTAAGTTTCACGGGTCAAGGTTTTACGGGTAAGTTTCACGGGTAAGTTTCACGGGTATGTTTCACGGGTGACGTTTCACGGGTCTAGGTTTCACTGGTAAGTTTCACGGGTCAAGGTTTCACGGGTAAGTTTCACGGGTAAGTTTCACGGGTATGTTTCACGGGTGACGTTTCACGGGTCTAGGTTTCACTAGTAAGTTTCACGGGTCAAGGTTTCACGGGTAAGTTTCACGGGTAAGTTTCACGGGTAAGTTTCACGGGTATGTTTCACGGGTGACGTTTCACGGGTCTAGGTTTCACTGGTAAGTTTCACGGGTCAAGGTTTCACGGGTAAGTTTCACGGGTAAGTTTTACGGGTATGTTTCACGGGTGACGTTTCACGGGTCTAGGTTTCACTGGTAAGTTTCACGGGTCAAGGTTTCACGGGTAAGTTTCACGGGTAAGTTTCACGGGTATGTTTCACGGGTGACGTTTCACGGGTCTAGGTTTCACTGGTAAGTTTCACGGGTCAAGGTTTTACGGGTAAGTTTCACGGGTAAGTTTCACGGGTATGTTTCACGGGTGACGTTTCACGGGTCTAGGTTTCACGGGTAAGTTTCACGGGTCAAGGTTTCACGGGTAAGTTTCACGGGTATGTTTCACAAGTGACGTTTCACGGGTCTAGGTTTCACTGGAAAGTTTCACGGGTCAAGGTTTCACGGGTAAGTTTCACGGGTAAGTTTCACGGGTAAGTTTTACGGGTATGTTTTACAGGCGACGTTTCACGGGTCTAGGTTTCACTGGTAAGTTTCACGGGTCTAGGTTTCACGGGTAAGTTTCACGGGTAAGTTTCACGGGTATGTTTCACGGGTGACGTTTCACGGGTCTAGGTTTCACTGGTAAGTTTCACGGGTCAAGGTTTCACGGTTAAGTTTCACGGGTAAGTTTCACGGGTATGTTTCACGGGTGACGTTTCACGGGTCTAGGTTTCACTGGTAAGTTTCACGGGTCAAGGTTTTACGGGTAAGTTTCACGGGTAAGTTTCACGGGTATGTTTCACGGGTGACGTTTCACGGGTCTAGGTTTCACTGGTAAGTTTCACGGGTCAAGGTTTCACGGGTAAGTTTTACGGGTAAGTTTCACGGGTGACGTTTCACGGGTGACGTTTCACGGGTCTAGGTTTCACTGGTAAGTTTCACGGGTCAAGGTTTCACGGGTAAGTTTCACGGGTAAGTTTCACGGGTATGTTTCACAAGTGACGTTTCACGGGTCTAGGTTTCACTGGAAAGTTTCACGGGTCAAGGTTTCACGGGTAAGTTTCACGGGTAAGTTTTACGGGTATGTTTTACAGGCGACGTTTCACGGGTCTAGGTTTCACTGGTAAGTTTCACGGGTCTAGGTTTCACGGGTAAGTTTCACGGGCAAGTTTCACGGGTATGTTTCATGGGTGATGTTTCACGGGTCTAGGTTTCACTGGTAAGTTTCACGGGTCAAGGTTTCACGGGTAAGTTTCACGGGTAAGTTTCACGGGTAAGTTTTACGGGTATGTTTTACAGGTGACGTTTCACGGGTCTAGGTTTCACTGGTAAGTTTCACGGGTCAAGGTTTCACGGGTAAGTTTCACGGGTAAATTTCACGGGTATGTTTCATGGGTGATGTTTCACGGGTCTAGGTTTTACTGGTAAGTTTCACGGGTCAAGGTTTCACGGGTAAGTTTCACGGGTAAGTTTCACGGGTGACGTTTCACGGGTCTAGGTTTCACTGGTAAGTTTCACGGGTATGTTTCACGGGTGACGTTTCACGGGTCTAGGTTTCACTGGTAAGTTTCACGGGTCAAGGTTTCACGGGTAAGTTTCACGGGTAAGTTTCACGGGTAAGTTTCACGGGTATGTTTCACGGATGACGTTTCACGGGTCTTGGTTTCACTGGTAAGTTTCACGGGTCAAGGTTTCACGGGTAAGTTTCACGGGTAAGTTTTACGGGTATGTTTTACAGGTGACGTTTCACGGGTAAGTTTCACGGGTAAGTTTCACGGGTATGTTTCACGGGTGAAGTTTCACGGGTCTTGGTTTCACTGGTAAGTTTCACGGGTCAAGGTTTCACGGGTAAGTTTCACGGGTAAGTTTTACGGGTATGTTTTACAGGTGACGTTTCACGGGTAAGTTTCACGGGTAAGTTTCACGGGTATGTTTCACGGGTGAAGTTTCACGGGTCTAGGTTTCACTGGTAAGTTTCACGGGTCAAGGTTTCACGGGTAAGTTTCACGGGTAAGTTTTACGGGTAAGTTTCACGGGTGACGTTTCACGGGTCTAGGTTTCACTGGAAAGTTTCACGGGTCAAGGATTCACGGGTAAGTTTCACGGGTAAGTTTTACGGGTATGTTTTACAGGTGACGTTTCACGGGTCTAGGTTTCACTGGTAAGTTTCACGGGTCAAGGTTTCACGGGTAAGATTCACGGGTAAGTTTCACGGGTATGTTTCATGGGTGATGTTTCACGGGTCTAGGTTTCACTGGTAAGTTTCACGGGTCAAGGTTTTACGGGTAAGTTTCACGGGTAAGTTTCACGGGTATGTTTCACGGGTGACGTTTCACGGGTCTAGGTTTCACTGGTAAGTTTCACGGGTCAAGGTTTCACGGGTAAGTTTCACGGGTAAGTTTCACGGGTATGTTTCACGGGTGACGTTTCACGGGTCTAGGTTTCACTAGTAAGTTTCACGGGTCAAGGTTTCACGGGTAAGTTTCACGGGTAAGTTTCACGGGTATGTTTCATGGGTGATGTTTCACGGGTCTAGGTTTTACTGGTAAGTTTCACGGGTCAAGGTTTCACGGGTAAGTTTCACGGGTAAGTTTCACGGGTGACGTTTCACGGGTCTAGGTTTCACTGGTAAGTTTCACGGGTATGTTTCACGGGTAAGTTTTACGGGTATGTTTTACAGGTGACGTTTCACGGGTCTAGGTTTCACTGGTAAGTTTCACGGGTCAAGGTTTCACGGGTCAAGGTTTCACGGGTAAGTTTCACGGGTAAGTTTCACGGGTATGTTTTACAGGTGACGTTTCACGGGTCTAGGTTTCACTGGTAAGTTTCACGGGTCAAGGTTTCACGGGTAAGATTCACGGGTAAGTTTCACGGGTATGTTTCATGGGTGATGTTTCACGGGTCTAGGTTTCACTGGTAAGTTTCACGGGTCAAGGTTTTACGGGTAAGTTTCACGGGTAAGTTTCACGGGTATGTTTCACGGGTGACGTTTCACGGGTCTAGGTTTCACTGGTAAGTTTCACGGGTCAAGGTTTCACGGGTAAGTTTCACGGGTAAGTTTCACGGGTATGTTTCACGGGTGACGTTTCACGGGTCTAGGTTTCACTAGTAAGTTTCACGGGTCAAGGTTTCACGGGTAAGTTTCACGGGTAAGTTTCACGGGTAAGTTTCACGGGTATGTTTCACGGGTGACGTTTCACGGGTCTAGGTTTCACTGGTAAGTTTCACGGGTCAAGGTTTCACGGGTAAGTTTCACGGGTAAGTTTTACGGGTATGTTTCACGGGTGACGTTTCACGGGTCTAGGTTTCACTGGTAAGTTTCACGGGTCAAGGTTTCACGGGTAAGTTTCACGGGTAAGTTTCACGGGTATGTTTCACGGGTGACGTTTCACGGGTCTAGGTTTCACTGGTAAGTTTCACGGGTCAAGGTTTTACGGGTAAGTTTCACGGGTAAGTTTCACGGGTATGTTTCACGGGTGACGTTTCACGGGTCTAGGTTTCACGGGTAAGTTTCACGGGTCAAGGTTTCACGGGTAAGTTTCACGGGTATGTTTCACAAGTGACGTTTCACGGGTCTAGGTTTCACTGGAAAGTTTCACGGGTCAAGGTTTCACGGGTAAGTTTCACGGGTAAGTTTCACGGGTAAGTTTTACGGGTATGTTTTACAGGCGACGTTTCACGGGTCTAGGTTTCACTGGTAAGTTTCACGGGTCTAGGTTTCACGGGTAAGTTTCACGGGTAAGTTTCACGGGTATGTTTCACGGGTGACGTTTCACGGGTCTAGGTTTCACTGGTAAGTTTCACGGGTCAAGGTTTCACGGTTAAGTTTCACGGGTAAGTTTCACGGGTATGTTTCACGGGTGACGTTTCACGGGTCTAGGTTTCACTGGTAAGTTTCACGGGTCAAGGTTTTACGGGTAAGTTTCACGGGTAAGTTTCACGGGTATGTTTCACGGGTGACGTTTCACGGGTCTAGGTTTCACTGGTAAGTTTCACGGGTCAAGGTTTCACGGGTAAGTTTTACGGGTAAGTTTCACGGGTGACGTTTCACGGGTGACGTTTCACGGGTCTAGGTTTCACTGGTAAGTTTCACGGGTCAAGGTTTCACGGGTAAGTTTCACGGGTAAGTTTCACGGGTATGTTTCACAAGTGACGTTTCACGGGTCTAGGTTTCACTGGAAAGTTTCACGGGTCAAGGTTTCACGGGTAAGTTTCACGGGTAAGTTTTACGGGTATGTTTTACAGGCGACGTTTCACGGGTCTAGGTTTCACTGGTAAGTTTCACGGGTCTAGGTTTCACGGGTAAGTTTCACGGGTAAGTTTCACGGGTATGTTTCATGGGTGATGTTTCACGGGTCTAGGTTTCACTGGTAAGTTTCACGGGTCAAGGTTTCACGGGTAAGTTTCACGGGTAAGTTTCACGGGTATGTTTCACGGGTGACGTTTCACGGGTAAGTTTTACGCGTAAGTTTCACGGGTGACGTTTCACGGGTCTAGGTTTCACTGGTATGTTTCACGGGTCAAGGTTTCACGGGTAAGTTTCACGGGTAAGTTTTACGGGTAAGTTTCACGGGTGACGTTTCACGGGTCTAGGTTTCACTGGTAAGTTTCACGGGTCAAGGTTTCACGGGTAAGTTTCACGGGTAAGTTTCACGGGTATGTTTCACGGGTGACGTTTCACGGGTCTAGGTTTCACTGGTAAGTTTCACAGGTCAAGGATTCACGGGTAAGTTTCACGGGTAAGTTTCACGGGTATGTTTCACGGGTGACGTTTCACGGGTCTTGGTTTCACTGGTAAGTTTCACGGGTCAAGGTTTCACGGGTAAGTTTCACGGGTATGTTTCACGGGTGACGTTTCACGGGTCTAGGTTTCACTGGTAAGTTTCACGGGTCAAGGTTTCACGGGTAAGTTTCACGGGTAAGTTTTACGGGTAAGTTTCACGGGTGACGTTTCACGGGTCTAGGTTTCACTGGTAAGTTTCAAGGGTCAAGGTTTCACGGGTAAGTTTCACGGGTAAGTTTCACGGGTATGTTTCACGGGTGACGTTTCACGGGTCTAGGTTTCACTGGAAAGTTTCACGGGTCAAGGTTTCACGGGTAAGTTTCACGGGTAAGTTTCACGGGTAAGTTTTACGGGTATGTTTTACAGGTGACGTTTCACGGGTCTAGGTTTCACTGGTAAGTTTCACGGGTCAAAGTTTCACGGGTAAGTTTCACGGGTAAGTTTCACGGGTGACGTTTCACGGGTCTAGGTTTCACTGGCAAGTTTCACGGGTATGTTTCACGGGTAAGTTTTACGGGTATGTTTTACAGGTGACGTTTCACGGGTCTAGGTTTCACTGGTAAGTTTCACGGGTCAAGGTTTCACGGGTCAAGGTTTCACGGGTAAGTTTCACGGGTAAGTTTCACGGGTATGTTTCACGGATGACGTTTCACGGGTCTTGGTTTCACTGGTAAGTTTCACGGGTCAAGGTTTCACGGGTAAGTTTCACGGGTAAGTTTTACGGGTATGTTTTACAGGTGACGTTTCACGGGTAAGTTTCACGGGTAAGTTTCACGGGTAAGTTTCACGGGTATGTTTCACGGGTGACGTTTCACGGGTATAGGTTTCACTGGTAAGTTTCACGGGTCAAGGTTTCACGGGTAAGTTTCACGGGTAAGTTTTACGGGTAAGTTTCACGGGTGACGTTTCACGGGTCTAGGTTTCACTGGAAAGTTTCACGGGTCAAGGTTTCACGGGTAAGTTTCACGGGTAAGTTTTACGGGTATGTTTTACAGGTGACGTTTCACGGGTCTAGGTTTCACTGGTAAGTTTCACGGGTCAAGGTTTCACGGGTAAGTTTCACGGGTAAGTTTCACGGGTATGTTTCACGGGTGACGTTTCACGGGTCTAGGTTTCACTAGTAAGTTTCACGGGTCAAGGTTTCACGGGTAAGTTTCACGGGTAAGTTTCACGGGTATGTTTCACGGGTGACGTTTCACGGGTCTAGGTTTCACTTGTAAGTTTCACGGGTCAAGGTTTCACGGGTAAGTTTCACGGGTAAGTTTCACGGGTATGTTTCACGGGTGACGTTTCACGGGTCTAGGTTTCACTGGTAAGTTTCACGGGTCAAGGTATCACGGGTAAGTTTCACGGGTAAGTTTCACGGGTATGTTTCACGGGTGACGTTTTACGGGTCTAGGTTTCACGGGTAAGTTTCACGGGTAAGTTTCACGGGTATGTTTCACGGGTGAAGTTTCACGGGTGACGTTTCACGGGTCTAGGTTTCACTCGTAAGTTTCACGGGTCAAGGTTTTACGGGTAAGTTTCACGGGTAAGTTTCACGGGTATATTTCACGGGTGACGTTTCACGGGTCTAGGTTTCACTGGTAAGTTTCACGGGTCAAGGTTTCACGGGTAAGTTTCACGGGTAAGTTTTACGGGTAAGTTTCACGGGTGACGTTTCACGGGTGACGTTTCACGGGTCTAGGTTTCACTGGTAAGTTTCACGGGTCAAGGTGTCACGGGTAAGTTTCACGGGTATGTTTCACGGGTGACGTTTCACGGGTCTAGGTTTCACTGGAAAGTTTCACGGGTCAAGGTCTCACGGGTAAGTTTCACGGGTAAGTTTTACGGGTATGTTTTACAGGCGACGTTTCACGGGTCTAGGTTTCACTGGTAAGTTTCACGGGTCTAGGTTTCACGGGTAAGTTTCACGGGTAAGTTTCACGGGTATGTTTCATGGGTGATGTTTCACGGGTCTAGGTTTCACTGGTAAGTTTCACGGGTCAAGGTTTCACGGGTAAGTTTCACGGGTAAGTTTCACGGGTATGTTTTACGGGTGACGTTTCACGGGTCTAGGTTTCACTGATTAGTTTCACGGGTCAAGGTTTCACGGGTAAGTTTCACGGGTAAGTTTCACAGGTATGTTTCACGGGTGACGTTTCACGGGTCTAGGTTTCACTGGTAAGTTTCACGGGTCAAGGTTTCACGGGTAAGTTTCACGGGTAAGTTTCACGGGTATGTTTCACAAGTGACGTTTCACGGGTCTAGGTTTCACTGGAAAGTTTCACGGGTCAAGGTTTCACGGGTAAGTTTCACGGGTAAGTTTTACGGGTATGTTTTACAGGCGACGTTTCACGGGTCTAGGTTTCACTGGTAAGTTTCACGGGTCTAGGTTTCACGGGTAAGTTTCACGGGTAAGTTTCACGGGTATGTTTCATGGGTGATGTTTCACGGGTCTAGGTTTCACTGGTAAGTTTCACGGGTCAAGGTTTCACGGGTAAGTTTCACGGGTAAGTTTCACGGGTATGTTTCACGGGTGACGTTTCACGGGTAAGTTTTACGCGTAAGTTTCACGGGTGACGTTTCACGGGTCTAGGTTTCACTGGTAAGTTTCACGGGTCAAGGTTTCACGGGTAAGTTTCACGGGTAAGTTTTACGGGTAAGTTTCACGGGTGACGTTTCACGGGTCTAGGTTTCACTGGTAAGTTTCACGGGTCAAGGTTTCACGGGTAAGTTTCACGGGTAAGTTTCACGGGTATGTTTCACGGGTGACGTTTCACGGGTCTAGGTTTCACTGGTAAGTTTCACAGGTCAAGGATTCACGGGTAAGTTTCACGGGTAAGTTTCACGGGTATGTTTCACGGGTGACGTTTCACGGGTCTTGGTTTCACTGGTAAGTTTCACGGGTCAAGGTTTCACGGGTAAGTTTCACGGGTATGTTTCACGGGTGACTTTTCACGGGTCTAGGTTTCACTGGTAAGTTTCACGGGTCAAGGTTTCACGGGTAAGTTTCACGGGTAAGTTTTACGGGTAAGTTTCACGGGTGACGTTTCACGGGTCTAGGTTTCACTGGTAAGTTTCACGGGTCAAGGTTTCACGGGTAAGTTTCACGGGTAAGTTTCACGGGTATGTTTCACGGGTGACGTTTCACGGGTCTAGGTTTCACTGGAAAGTTTCACGGGTCAAGGTTTCACGGGTAAGTTTCAAGGGTAAGTTTCACGGGTAAGTTTTACGGGTATGTTTTACAGGTGACGTTTCACGGGTCTAGGTTTCACTGGTAAGTTTCACGGGTCAAGGTTTCACGGGTAAGTTTCACGGGTAAGTTTCACGGGTAAGTTTCACGGGTATGTTTCATGGGTGATGTTTCACGGGTCTAGGTTTTACTGGTAAGTTTCACGGGTCAAAGTTTCACGGGTAAGTTTCACGGGTAAGTTTCACGGGTGACGTTTCACGGGTCTAGGTTTCACTGGCAAGTTTCACGGGTATGTTTCACGGGTATGTTTCACGGGTAAGTTTTACGGGTATGTTTTACAGGTGACGTTTCACGGGTCTAGGTTTCACTGGTAAGTTTCACGTGTCAAGGTTTCACGGGTCAAGGTTTCACGGGTAAGTTTCACGGGTAAGTTTCACGGGTATGTTTCACGGATGACGTTTCACGGGTCTTGGTTTCACTGGTAAGTTTCACGGGTCAAGGTTTCACGGGTAAGTTTCACGGGTAAGTTTTACGGGTATGTTTTACAGGTGACGTTTCACGGGTAAGTTTCACGGGTAAGTTTCACGGGTAAGTTTCACGGGTATGTTTCACGGGTGACGTTTCACGGGTATAGGTTTCACTGGTAAGTTTCACGGGTCAAGGTTTCACGGGTAAGTTTCACGGGTAAGTTTTACGGGTAAGTTTCACGGGTGACGTTTCACGGGTCTAGGTTTCACTGGAAAGTTTCACGGGTCTAGGTTTCACGGGTAAGTTTCACGGGTAAGTTTTACGGGTATGTTTTACAGGTGACGTTTCACGGGTCTAGGTTTCACTGGTAAGTTTCACGGGTCAAGGTTTCACGGGTAAGTTTCACGGGTAAGTTTCACGGGTATGTTTCACGGGTGACGTTTCACGGGTCTAGGTTTCACTAGTAAGTTTCACGGGTCAAGGTTTCACGGGTAAGTTTCACGGGTAAGTTTCACGGGTATGTTTCACGGGTGACGTTTCACGGGTCTAGGTTTCACTGGTAAGTTTCACGGGTCAAGGTTTCACGGGTAAGTTTCACGGGTAAGTTTCACGGGTATGTTTCACGGGTGACGTTTCACGGGTCTAGGTTTCACTAGTAAGTTTCACGGGTCAAGGTATCACGGGTAAGTTTCACGGGTAAGTTTCACGGGTATGTTTTACGGGTGACGTTTTACGGGTCTAGGTTTCACTGGTAAGTTTCACGGGTCAAGGTTTCACGGGTAAGTTTCACGGGTAAGTTTCACGGGTATGTTTCACGGGTGAAGTTTCACGGGTGACGTTTCACGGGTCTAGGTTTCACTCGTAAGTTTCACGGGTCAAGGTTTTACGGGTAAGTTTCACGGGTAAGTTTCACGGGTAAGTTTCACGGGTATGTTTCACGGGTGACGTTTCACGGGTCTAGGTTTCACTGGTAAGTTTCACGGGTCAAGGTTTCACGGGTAAGTTTCACGGGTAAGTTTTACGGGTAAGTTTCACGGGTGACGTTTCACGGGTGACGTTTCACGGGTCTAGGTTTCACTGGTAAGTTTCACGGGTCAAGGTGTCACGGGTAAGTTTCACGGGTATGTTTCACGGGTGACGTTTCACGGGTCTAGGTTTCACTGGAAAGTTTCACGGGTAAGTTTCACGGGTAAGTTTTACGGGTATGTTTTACAGGCGACGTTTCACGGGTCTAGGTTTCACTGGTAAGTTTCACGGGTCTAGGTTTCACGGGTAAGTTTCACGGGTAAGTTTCACGGGTATGTTTCATGGGTGATGTTTCACGGGTCTAGGTTTCACTGGTAAGTTTCACGGGTCAAGGTTTCACGGGTAAGTTTCACGGGTAAGTTTCACGGGTATGTTTCACGGGTGACGTTTCACGGGTCTAGGTTTCACTGGTAAGTTTCACGGGTCAAGGTTTCACGGGTAAGTTTCACGGGTAAGTTTCACGGGTATGTTTCACGGGTGACGTTTCACGGGTCTAGGTTTCACTGGTAAGTTTCACGGGTCAAGGTTTCACTGGTAAGTTTCACGGGTCAAGGTTTCACGGGTAAGTTTCACGGGTAAGTTTCACGGGTCTAGGTTTCACTGGTAAGTTTCACGGGTCAAGGTTTCACGGGTAAGTTTCACGGGTAAGATTTACGGGTAAGTTTCACGGGTGACGTTTCACGGGTCTAGGTTTTACTGGTAAGTTTCACGGGTAAGTTTTACGGGTATGTTTTACAGGTGACGTTTCACGGGTCTAGGTTTCACTGGTAAGTTTCACGGGTCAAGGTTTCACGGGTAAGTTTCACGGGTATGTTTCATGGGTGATGTTTCACGGGTCTAGGTTTTACTGGTAAGTTTCACGGGTCAAGGTTTCACGGGTAAGTTTCACGGGTAAGTTTCACGGGTGACGTTTCACGGGTCTAGGTTTCACTGGTAAGTTTCACGGGTATGTTTCACGGGTGACGTTTCACGGGTCTAGGTTTCACTGGTAAGTTTCACGGGTCAAGGTTTCACGGGTAAGTTTCACGGGTAAGTTTCACGGGTAAGTTTCACGGGTATGTTTCACGGATGACGTTTCACGGGTCTTGGTTTCACTGGTAAGTTTCACGGGTCAAGGTTTCACGGGTAAGTTTCACGGGTAAGTTTCACGGGTGACGTTTCACGGGTCTAGGTTTCACTGGTAAGTTTCACGGGTCAAGGTGTCACGGGTAAGTTTCACGGGTATGTTTCACGGGTGACGTTTCACGGGTCTAGGTTTCACTGGAAAGTTTCACGGGTAAGTTTCACGGGTAAGTTTTACGGGTATGTTTTACAGGCGACGTTTCACGGGTCTAGGTTTCACTGGTAAGTTTCACGGGTCTAGGTTTCACGGGTAAGTTTCACGGGTAAGTTTCACGGGTATGTTTCATGGGTGATGTTTCACGGGTCTAGGTTTCACTGGTAAGTTTCACGGGTCAAGGTTTCACGGGTAAGTTTCACAGGTATGTTTCACGGGTGACGTTTCACGGGTTTAGGTTTCACTGGTAAGTTTCACGGGTCAAGGTTTCACGGGTAAGTTTCACGGGTAAGTTTCACGGGTATGTTTCACGGGTGACGTTTCACGGGTCTAGGTTTCACTGGTAAGTTTCACGGGTGAAGGTTTCACTGGTAAGTTTCACGGGTCAAGGTTTTACGGGTAAGTTTCACGGGTAAGTTTCACGGGTCTAGGTTTCACTGGTAAGTTTCACGGGTCAAGGTTTCACGGGTAAGTTTCACGGGTAAGTTTTACGGGTATGTTTCACGGGTGACGTTTCACGGGTCTAGGTTTTACTGGTAAGTTTCACGGGTCAAGGTTTCACGGGTAAGTTTCACGGGTAAGTTTCACGGGTAAGTTTCACGGGTGACCTTTCACGGGTCTTGGTTTCACTGGTAAGTTTCACGGGTCAAGGTTTCACGGGTAAGTTTCACGGGTAAATTTCACGGGTATGTTTCACGGGTGACGTTTCACGGGTCTAGGTTTCACTGGTAAGTTTCACGGGTCAAGGTTTCACGGGTAAGTTTCACAGGTAAGTTTCACGGGTATGTTTCACGGGTGACGTTTCACGGGTCTAGGTTTCACTGGTAAGTTTCACGGGTCAAGGTTTCACGGGTAAGGTTCACGGGTAAGTTTCACGGGTATGTTTCACGGGTGACGTTTCACGGGTCTAGGTTTCACTGGTAAGTTTCACGGATCAAGGTTTCACGGGTAAGTTTCACGGGTAAGTTTCACGGGTATGTTTCACGGGTGTCGTTTCACGGGTCTAGGTTTCACTGGTAAGTTTCACGGGTCAAGGTTTTACGGGTAAGTTTCACGGGTAAGTTTTACGGGTAAGTTTCACGGGTGACGTTTCACGGGTCTAGGTTTCACTGGTAAGTTTCACGGGTCAAGGTTTCACGGGTAAGTTTCACGGGTAAGTTTCACGGGTATGTTTCACGGGTGACGTTTCACGGGTCTAGGTTTCACTGGTAAGTTTCACGGGTCAAGGTTTCACGGGTAAGTTTCACGGGTAAGTTTTACGGGTATGTTTTACAGGTGACGTTTCACGGGTAAGTTTCACGGGTAAGTTTCACGGGTATGTTTCACGGGTGACGTTTCACAGGTCTAGGTTTCACTGGTAAGTTTCACGGGTCAAGGTTTCACGGGTAAGTTTCACGGGTAAGTTTTACGGGTAAGTTTCACGGGTGACGTTTCACGGGTAAGTTTCACGGGTGACGTTTCACGGGTCTAGGTTTCACTGGTAAGTTTCACGGGTATGTTTCACGGGTGACGTTTCACGGGTCTAGGTTTCACTGGTAAGTTTCACGGGTCAAGGTTTCACGGGTAAGTTTCACTGGTAAGTTTCACGGGTATGTTTCACGGATGACGTTTCACGGGTCTTAGTTTCACTGGTAAGTTTCACGGGTCAAGGTTTCACGGGTAAGTTTCACGGGTAAGTTTTACGGGTATGTTTTACAGATGACGTTTCACGGGTAAGTTTCACGGGTAAGTTTCACGGGTATGTTTCACGGGTGACGTTTCACGGGTCTAGGTTTCACTGGTAAGTTTCACGGGTCAAGGTTTCACGGGTAAGTTTCACGGGTAAGTTTTACGGGTAAGTTTTACAGGTGACGTTTCACGGGTCTAGGTTTCACTGGTAAGTTTCACGGGTCAAGGTTTCACGGGTAAGATTCACGGGTAAGTTTCACGGGTATGTTTCATGGGTGATGTTTCACGGGTCTAGGTTTCACTGGTAAGTTTCACGGGTCAAGGTTTTACGGGTAAGTTTCACGGGTATGTTTCACGGGTGACGTTTCACGGGTCTAGGTTTCACTGGTAAGTTTCACGGGTCAAGGTTTCACGGGTAAGTTTCACGGGTAAGTTTTACGGGTAAGTTTCACGGGTGACGTTTCACGGGTCTAGGTTTCACTAGGAAGTTTCACGGGTCAAGGTTTCACGGGTAAGTTTCACGGGTAAGTTTCACGGGTAAGTTTTACGGGTAAGTTTCACGGGTGACGTTTCACGGGTCTAGGTTTCACTGGTAAGTTTCACGGGTCAAGGTTTCACGGGTAAGTTTCACGGGTAAGTTTCACGGGTATGTTTCACGGGTGACGTTTCACGGGTCTAGGTTTCACTGGAAAGTTTCACGGATCAAGGTTTCACGGGTAAGTTTCACGGGTCAAGGTTTCACGGGTAAGTTTCACGGGTATGTTTCATGGGTGATGTTTCACGGGTCTAGGTTTTACTGGTAAGTTTCACGGGTCAAGGTTTCACGGGTAAGTTTCACGGGTAAGTTTCACGGGTGACGTTTCACGGGTCTAGGTTTCACTGGTAAGTTTCACGGGTATGTTTCACGGGTGACGTTTCACGGGTCTAGGTTTCACTGGTAAGTTTCACGGGTCAAGGTTTCACGGGTAAGTTTCACGGGTATGTTTCATGGGTGATGTTTCACGGGTCTAGGTTTTACTGGTAAGTTTCACGGGTCAAGGTTTCACGGGTAAGTTTCACGGGTAAGTTTCACGGGTGACGTTTCACGGGTCTAGGTTTCACTGGTAAGTTTCACGGGTATGTTTCACGGGTGACGTTTCACGGGTCTAGGTTTCACTGGTAAGTTTCACGGGTCAAGGTTTCACGGGTAAGTTTCACGGGTAAGTTTCACGGGTATGTTTCACGGATGACGTTTCACGGGTCTTGGTTTCACTGGTAAGTTTCACGGGTCAAGGTTTCACGGGTAAGTTTCACGGGTAAGTTTTACGGGTAAGTTTCACGGGTGACGTTTCACGGGTCTAGGTTTCACTGGTAAGTTTCACGGGTCAAGGTGTCACGGGTAAGTTTCACGGGTATGTTTCACGGGTGACGTTTCACGGGTCTAGGTTTCACTGGAAAGTTTCACGGGTAAGTTTCACGGGTAAGTTTTACGGGTATGTTTTACAGGCGACGTTTCACGGGTCTAGGTTTCACTGGTAAGTTTCACGGGTCTAGGTTTCACGGGTAAGTTTCACGGGTAAGTTTCACGGGTATGTTTCATGGGTGATGTTTCACGGGTCTAGGTTTCACTGGTAAGTTTCACGGGTCAAGGTTTCACGGGTAAGTTTCACGGGTAAGTTTCACGGGTATGTTTTACGGGTGACGTTTCACGGGTCTAGGTTTCACTGGTAAGTTTTACGGGTCAAGGTTTCACGGGTAAGTTTCACGGGTAAGTTTCACAGGTATGTTTCACGGGTGACGTTTTACGGGTCTAGGTTTCACTGGTAAGTTTCACGGGTCAAGGTTTCACGGGTAAGTTTCACAAGTAAGTTTCACGGGTATGTTTCACGGGTGACGTTTCACGGGTCTAGGTTTCACTGGTAAGTTTCACGGGTCAAGGTTTCACTGGTAAGTTTCACGGGTCAAGGTTTCACGGGTAAGTTTCACGGGTAAGTTTCACGGGTCTAGGTTTCACTGGTAAGTTTCACGGGTCAAGGTTTCACGGGTAAGTTTCACAAGTAAGTTTCACGGGTATGTTTCACGGGTGACGTTTCACGGGTCTAGGTTTCACTGGTAAGTTTCACGGGTCAAGGTTTCACTGGTAAGTTTCACGGGTCAAGGTTTCACGGGTAAGTTTCACGGGTAAGTTTCACGGGTCTAGGTTTCACTGGTAAGTTTCACGGGTCAAGGTTTCACGGGTAAGTTTCACGGGTAAGTTTTACGGGTAAGTTTCACGGGTGACGTTTCACGGGTCTAGGTTTTACTGGTAAGTTTCACGGGTCAAGGTTTCACGGGTAAGTTTCACGGGTAAGTTTCACGGGTGACCTTTCACGGGTCTTGGTTTCACTGGTAAGTTTCACGGGTCAAGGTTTCACGGGTAAGTTTCACGGGTAAATTTCACGGGTATGTTTCACGGGTGACGTTTCACGGGTCTAGGTTTCACTGGTAAGTTTCACGGGTCAAGGTTTCACGGGTAAGTTTCACAGGTAAGTTTCACGGGTATGTTTCACGGGTGACGTTTCACGGGTCTAGGTTTCACTGGTAAGTTTCACGGGTCAAGGTTTCACGGGTAAGGTTCACGGGTAAGTTTCACGGGTATGTTTCACGGGTGACGTTTCACGGGTCTAGGTTTCACTGGTAAGTTTCACGGATCAAGGTTTCACGGGTAAGTTTCACGGGTAAGTTTCACGGGTATGTTTCACGGGTGTCGTTTCACGGGTCTAGGTTTCACTGGTAAGTTTCACGGGTCAAGGTTTTACGGGTAAGTTTCACGGGTAAGTTTTACGGGTAAGTTTCACGGGTGACGTTTCACGGGTCTAGGTTTCACTGGTAAGTTTCACGGGTCAAGGTTACACGGGTAATTTTCACGGGTAAGTTTCACGGGTATGTTTCACGGGTGACGTTTCACGGGTCTAGGTTTCACTGGTAACCCAAGCAGCACAGTCTGGAAAAATTGGCAAACACAGCTAAAACAAGGCTGTTAAAACGTTGTGACAGCCTTGTTTTAGCTATATATTAGCTTTATTTTTAGCTGTATTTTGTGTTATTTTTTTTGTCCAAATAAGTGTTATCGCAAACTAAATTGCAGCTATATTAACCATCCAACCATTTTTCTGTCTGTAAAGTTCGCTTTACAGTAATCAAAAATGCAAAAATACAGCCACAGCTTTATTGTCTACAATTTCAGCTGTAAAATAGATTTGATTACTAACTTATATAGAAAAATAACAGCTAAAGCTTTATTTCTGTATTGTGAGCTATTAAATGTATTTTACAGCTATAAGTTTATACAAACTAACAGCTGTCGTAATATGTCCATAATTTTAGTTGCAAAATGTAGTTTAAAGCAAAATATAAATACCAAATCAAAGCTTTAAAATTTGTACGTAATTTTGGTTATAAAATACATTCTGAAGCTTAGAAAATCTTACAAAGCCATGGCCACATTTAGTCGGTATCAAGTGTATCAGAGAATACCGAAGTGAATACAAAAACAACACTTAATAATAATGAACTTTCAGTCTACCTGAATAATTACAAATACAACCACAATTCCAAAACTGACTGTAACTGAGCCAAGTCAGTGCATTGCAGATACTCTTTCGGTGACAACGAATTTCCAAATACTTTGGAAGAAACTAGTTTGGATGACAACACAGATAAACCTATGTGTTCCAATAATTTCCGCGAGGAAGACCAAAATTTTATTGGTCTCGGAGGAAGTTTCAATACTATGCTTTTTTACCACACAATTTTGTTTGGATCACGTATGTCAATTCGGAACATTGTTGATATCTTTTCTAAGAGCTACGCCCCTCTTACCCGGAAGCAAAAACAATATTGCATTTTTCTCCCAGTTTTCGGGCACAACACAAAGTGTCACTTCGTTGTCTTCTATTGTTTGTACAATTTTGAACATTTTACTTGAAAAATAAGGTAGCCGGATCTTATGCAGAGGTTATGTTTATATTTTCATATAATTACTGGTAGGTAGCTGTAGTAGGGATGAATATAACTAGATGGCTGCAGTGACTATTCTTGCAACTATTTGGGTTTCGTATGTAAATTATTGTACATCATTTCAGCCAAATAGTTGTTTTCTAGTATATTGCATGTACATTGACAACCATATTGCAACCAAATAACTGTATAATCCAAATGGCTATTATTGGGCAATATTTCATTCCACACAAGCTATATGTCTGTATTTCAGACAAGTAGACATCTTTTTTAATCAAAGTAGCCGTGAAGAGAGACAGCCATTTTGAAAATAAGAAAATTTTACTTAAACAAGAAGTATTTAATCACTATTGCTGCATTACACATAACGGAAAACCATTTCTAACTTGATATTTTTGCATTGTAAACATATAAAAACTATAATTAGCCATAAAGAAAAATTAAATTTATTTCCATATTAATAAACAAATAACTAAATTATTGTTATTTTCGAAGCGCATCTTTTATTTCGAAGTATCACAACTACATTTAACGACCAAATGATGTTTTTTGTAAATTTTGAGTATTGTAGAGTGCAAATTTTGACTTATAATCTGTATGATTTTGATATAGGTATCATGTATATTTATAAGTTTAGCTTCTTAGGTACACGCATAAATATGTAGCATGGACATACAAAATACAGCTATTATATCTACGTACTACAACCAAATAGTTATTTTAAGGCCAAACAACTAAATGGCTGTATTTTGACTGTATTACTTGCCAAGTGGTCACAGCTAAATGGCTGTGACAACATTTTCAAAGCAAGAAAATCTTTTACCACTTTGGCTATGACAACTCTTTAACAACGTTATAATTACGCTGCGATGGCAGCTGCGGTAGCTATATTGCTGTTATTATTTGCTGCAGCAACGTCACCGCAGCTTTTTTACAGCTTCGTGTGCTACTTGGGAAGTTTCACGGGTCAAGGTTTCACGGGTAAGTTTCACGGGTAAGTTTCACGGGTATGTTTCACGGGTGACGTTTCACGGGTCTAGGTTTCACTGGTAAGTTTCACGGGTCAAGGTTTTACGGGTAAGTTTCACGGGTAAGTTTCACGGGTAAGTTTCACGGGTATGTTTCACGGGTGACGTTTCACGGGTGACGTTTCACGGGTGACGTTTCACGGGTCTAGGTTTCACTGGTAAGTTTCACGGGTCAAGGTTTCACGGGTAAGTTTCACGGGTATGTTTCACGGGTGACGTTTCACGGGTCTAGGTTTCACTGGAAAGTTTCACGGGTCAAGGTTTCACGGGTAAGTTTCACGGGTAAGTTTTACGGGTATGTTTTACAGGCGACGTTTCACGGGTCTAGGTTTCACTGGTAAGTTTCACAGGGTCTAGGTTTCACGGGTAAGTTTCACGGGTCAAGGTTTCACGGGTAAGTTTCACGGGTAAGTTTCACGGGTATGTTTCACGGGTGACGTTTCACGGGTCTAGGTTTCACTGGTAAGTTTTACGGGTGACGTTTCACGGGTCTAGGTTTCACTGGTAAGTTTCACGGGTAAAGGTTTCACGGGTAAGTTTCACGGGTAAGTTTCACGGGTATGTTTCACGGGTGACGTTTCACGGGTCTAGGTTTCACTGGTAAGTTTCACGGGTCAAGGTTTCAATGGTAAGTTTCACGGGTAAGTTTCACGGGTATGTTTCACGGGTGACGTTTCTCGGGTCTTGGTTTCACTGGTAAGTTTCACGGGTCAAGGTTTCACGGGTAAGTTTCACTTGTAACTTTCACGGGTATGTTTCACGGGTGACGTTTCACGGGTCTAGGTTTCACTGGTAAGTTTCACGGGTCAAGGTTTCACGGGTAAGTTTCACGGGTAAGTTTCACGGGTATGTTTCACGGGTGACGTTGCACGGGTCTAGGTTTCACTGGTAAGTTTCACGGGTCAAGGTTTCACGGGTAAGTTTCACGGGTAAGTTTCACGGTTATGTTTCACGGGTGACGTTTCACGGGTCTAGGTTTCACTGGTAAGTTTCACGGGTCAAGGTTTCACGGGTAAGTTTTACGGGTAAGTTTCACGGGTAAGTTTCACAGGTGACCTTTCACGGGTCTAGGTTTCACTGGTAAGTTTCACGGGTCAAGGTTTCACGGGTAAGTTTCACGGGTAAGTTTCACGGGTATGTTTCACGGGTGACGTTTCACGGGTCTAGGTTTCACTGGTAAGTTTCACGGGTCAAGGTTTCACGGGTAAGTTTCACGGGTAAGTTTCACGGGTAAGTTTCACGGGTGACGTTTCACGGGTCTAGGTTTCACTGGTAAGTTTCACGGGTCAAGGTTTCACGGGTAAGTTTCACGGGTAAGTTTTACGGGTAAGTTTCACGGGTGACGTTTCACGGGTGACGTTTCACGGGTCTAGGTTTCACTGGTAAGTTTCACGGGTCAAGGTTTCACGGGTAAGTTTCACGGGTATGTTTCACGGGTGACGTTTCACGGGTCTAGGTTTCACTGGAAAGTTTCACGGGTCAAGGTTTCACGGGTAAGTTTCACGGGTAATTTTTACAGGTATGTTTTACAGGCGACGTTTCACGGGTCTAGGTTTCACTGGTAAGTTTCACAGGGTCTAGGTTTCACGGGTAAGTTTCACGGGTCAAGGTTTCACGGGTAAGTTTCACGGGTAAGTTTCACGGGTATGTTTCACGGGTGACGTTTTACGGGTCTAGGTTTCACTGGTAAGTTTTACGGATCAAGGTTTCACGGGTAAGTTTCACGGGTAAGTTTCACGGGTATGTTTCACGGGTGTCGTTTCACGGGTCTAGGTTTCACTGGTAAGTTTCACAGGTCAAGGTTTCACGGGTAAGTTTCATGGGTAAGTTTCACGGGTGACGTTTCACGGGTCTAGGTTTCACTGGTAAGTTTCACGGGTCAAGGTTTCACGGGTAAGTTTCACGGGTAAGTTTCACGGGTATGTTTCACGGGTAAGTTTTACGGGTGTCGTTTCACGGGTCTAGGTTTCACTGGTAAGTTTCACGGGTCAAGGTTTCACGGGTAAGTTTCACGGGTAAGTTTTACGGGTAAGTTTCACGGGTGACGTTTTACGGGACTAGGTTTCACTAAGAAGTTTCACGGGTCAAGGTTTCACGGGTAAGTTTCACGGGTAAGTTTCACGGAAAAGTTTTACGGGTAAGTTTCACGGGTGACGTTTCACGGGTCTAGGTTTCACTGGTAAGTTTCACGGGTCAAGGTTTCACGGGTAAGTTTCACGGGTAAGTTTCACGGGTATGTTTCACGGGTGACGTTTCACGGGTCTAGGTTTCACTGGAAAGTTTCACGGATCAAGGTTTCACGGGTAAGTTTCACGGGTAAGTTTTACGGGTATGTTTTACAGGTGACGTTTCACGGGTCTAGGTTTCACTTGTAAGTTTCACGGGTCAAGGTTTCACGGGTTAGTTTCACGGGTAAGTTTCACGGGTATGTTTCATGGGTGATGTTTCACGGGTCTAGGTTTTACTGGTAAGTTTCACGGGTCAAGGTTTCACGGGTAAGTTTCACGGGTAAGTTTCACGGGTGACGTTTCACGGGTCTAGGTTTCACTGGTAAGTTTCACGGGTATGTTTCACGGGTGACGTTTCACGGGTCTAGGTTTCACTGGTAAGTTTCACGGGTCAAGGTTTCACGGGTAAGTTTCACTGGTAAGTTTCACGGGTATGTTTCACGGATGACGTTTCACGGGTCTTGGTTTCACTGGTAAGTTTCACGGGTCAAGGTTTCACGGGTAAGTTTCACGGGTAAGTTTTACGGGTATGTTTTACAGGTGACGTTTCACGGGTAAGTTTCACGGGTAAGTTTCACGGGTATGTTTCACGGGTGACGTTTCACGGGTCTAGGTTTCACTGGTAAGTTTCACGGGTCAAGGTTTCACGGGTAAGTTTCACGGGTAAGTTTTACGGGTAAGTTTCACGGGTGACGTTTCACGGGTCTAGGTTTCACTGGAAAGTTTCACGGGTCAAGGATTCACGGGTAAGTTTCACGGGTAAGTTTTACGGGTATGTTTTACAGGTGACGTTTCACGGGTTTAGGTTTCACTGGTAAGTTTCACTGGTCAAGGTTTCACGGGTAAGATTCACGGGTAAGTTTCACGGGTATGTTTCATGGGTGATGTTTCACGGGTCTAGGTTTCACTGGTAAGTTTCACGGGTCAAGGTTTTACGGGTAAGTTTCACGGGTATGTTTCACGGGTGACGTTTCACGGGTCTAGGTTTCACTGGTAAGTTTCACGGGTCAAGGTTTCACGGGTAAGTTTCACGGGTAAGTTTTACGGGTAAGTTTCACGGGTGACGTTTCACGGGTCTAGGTTTCACTAGGAAGTTTCACAGGGTCTAGGTTTCACGGGTAAGTTTCACGGGTCAAGGTTTCACGGGTAAGTTTCACGGGTAAGTTTCACGGGTATGTTTCACGGGTGACGTTTTACGGGTCTAGGTTTCACTGGTAAGTTTCACGGATCAAGGTTTCACGGGTAAGTTTCACGGGTAAGTTTCACGGGTATGTTTCACGGGTGTCGTTTCACGGGTCTAGGTTTCACTGGTAAGTTTCACAGGTCAAGGTTTCACGGGTAAGTTTCACGGGTAAGTTTCACGGGTGACGTTTCACGGGTCTAGGTTTCACTGGTAAGTTTCACGGGTCAAGGTTTCACAGGTAAGTTTCACGGGTATGTTTCACGGGTAAGTTTTACGGGTGTCGTTTCACGGGTCTAGGTTTCACTGGTAAGTTTCACGGGTCAAGGTTTCACGGGTAAGTTTCACGGGTAAGTTTTACGGGTAAGTTTCACGGGTGACGTTTCACGGGTCTAGGTTTCACTAGGAAGTTTCACGGGTCAAGGTTTCACGGGTAAGTTTCACGGGTAAGTTTCACGGGTAAGTTTTACGGGTAAGTTTCACGGGTGACGTTTCACGGGTCTAGGTTTCACTGGTAAGTTTCACGGGTCAAGGTTTCACGGGTAAATTTCACGGGTAAGTTTCACGGGTATGTTTCACGGGTGACGTTTCACGGGTCTAGGTTTCACTGGAAAGTTTCACGGATCAAGGTTTCACGGGTAAGTTTCACTGGTAAGTTTTACGGGTATGTTTTACAGGTGACGTTTCACGGGTCTAGGTTTCACTGGTAAGTTTCACGGGTCAAGGTTTCACGGGTTAGTTTCACGGGTAAGTTTCACGGGTATGTTTCATGGGTGATGTTTCACGGGTCTAGGTTTTACTGGTAAGTTTCACGGGTCAAGGTTTCACGGGTAAGTTTCACGGGTAAGTTTCACAAGTGACGTTTCACGGGTCTAGGTTTCACTGGTAAGTTTCACGGGTATGTTTCACGGGTGACGTTTCACGGGTCTAGGTTTCACTGGTAAGTTTCACGGGTCAAGGTTTCACGGGTAAGTTTCACTGGTAAGTTTCACGGGTATGTTTCACGGATGACGTTTCACGGGTCTTGGTTTCACTGGTAAGTTTCACGGGTCAAGGTTTCACGGGTAAGTTTCACAGGTAAGTTTTACGGGTATGTTTTAAAGGTGACGTTTCACGGGTAAGTTTCACGGGTAAGTTTCACGGGTATGTTTCACGGGTGACGTTTCACGGGTCTAGGTTTCACTGGTAAGTTTCACGGGTCAAGGTTTCACGGGTAAGTTTCACGGGTAAGTTTTACGGGTAAGTTTCACGGGTGACGTTTCACGGGTCTAGGTTTCACTGGAAAGTTTCACGGGTCAAGGATTCACGGGTAAGTTTCACGGGTAAGTTTTACGGGTATGTTTTACAGGTGACGTTTCACGGGTCTAGGTTTCACTGGTAAGTTTCACGGGTCTAGGTTTCACGGGTAAGATTCACGGGTAAGTTTTACGGGTATGTTTCATGGGTGATGTTTCACGGGTCTAGGTTTCACTGGTAAGTTTCACGGGTCAAGGTTTTACGGGTAAGTTTCACGGGTATGTTTCACGGGTGACGTTTCACGGGTCTAGGTTTCACTGGTAAGTTTCACGGGTCAAGGTTTCACGGGTAAGTTTCACGGGTAAGTTTTACGGGTAAGTTTCACGGGTGACGTTTCACGGGTCTAGGTTTCACTAGGAAGTTTCACGGGTCAAGGTTTCACGGGTAAGTTTCACGGGTAAGTTTCACGGGTAAGTTTTACGGGTAAGTTTCACGGGTGACGTTTCACGGGTCTAGGTTTCACTGGTAAGTTTCACGGGTCAAGGTTTCACGGGTAAGTTTCACGGGTAAGTTTCACGGGTATGTTTCACGGGTGACGTTTCACGGGTCTAGGTTTCACTGGAAATTTTCACGGATCAAGGTTTCACGGGTAAGTTTCACGGGTAAGTTTTACGGGTATGTTTTACAGGTGACGTTTCACGGGTCTAGGTTTCACTGGTAAGTTTCACGGGTCAAGGTTTCACGGGTAAGTTTCACGGGTATGTTTCATGGGTGATGTTTCACGGGTCTAGGTTTTACTGGTAAGTTTCACGGGTCAAGGTTTCACGGGTAAGTTTCACGGGTAAGTTTCACGGGTGACGTTTCACGGGTCTAGGTTTCACTGGTAAGTTTCACGGGTATGTTTCACGGGTGACGTTTCACGGGTCTAGGTTTCACTGGTAAGTTTCACGGGTCAAGGTTTCACGGGTAAGTTTCACGGGTAAGTTTCACGGGTATGTTTCACGGATGACGTTTCACGGGTCTTGGTTTCACTGGTAAGTTTCACGGGTCAAGGTTTCACGGGTAAGTTTCACGGGTAAGTTTTACGGGTATGTTTTACAGGTGACGTTTCACGGGTAAGTTTCACGGGTAAGTTTCACGGGTATGTTTCACGGGTGACGTTTCACGGGTCTTGGTTTCACTGGTAAGTTTCACGGGTCAAGGTTTCACGGGTAAGTTTCACGGGTATGTTTCACGGGTGACGTTTCACGGGTCTAGGTTTCACTGGTAAGTTTCACGGGTCAAGGTTTCACGGGTAAGTTTCACGGGTAAGTTTTACGGGTAAGTTTCACGGGTCTAGGTTTCAATGGTAAGTTTCACGGGTCAAGGTTTCACGGGTAAGTTTCACGGGTAAGTTTCACGGGTATGTTTCACGGGTGACGTTTCACGGGTCTAGGTTTCACTGGAAAGTTTCACGGATCAAGGTTTCACGGGTAAGTTTCACGGGTAAGTTTTACGGGTATGTTTTACAGGTGACGTTTCACGGGTCTAGGTTTCACTGGTAAGTTTCACGGGTCAAGGTTTCACGGGTAAGTTTCACGGGTAAGTTTCACGGGTATGTTTCATGGGTGATGTTTCACGGGTCTAGGTTTTACTGGTAAGTTTCACGGGTCTAGGTTTCACTGGTAAGTTTCACGGGTCAAGGTTTCACGGGTAAGTTTCACGGGTAAGTTTCACGGGTATGTTTCACGGGTGAAGTTTCACGGGTATGTTTCACGGGTGACGTTTCACGGGTCTAGGTTTCACTGGTAAGTTTCACGGGTCAAGGTTTCACGGGTAAGTTTCACGGGTAAGTTTCTCGGGTATGTTTCACGGGTGACGTTTCACGGGTCTAGGTTTCACTGGTAAGTTTCACGGGTCAAGGTTTCACGGGTAAGTTTCACGGGTAAGTTTCACTGGTATGTTTCACGGGTGACGTTTCCCGGGTCTAGGTTTCACTGGTAAGTTTCACGGGTCAAGGTTTCACGGGTAAGTTTCACGGGTCAAGGTTTCACGGGTAAGTTTCACGGGTAAGTTTTACGGGTAAGTTTCACGGGTGACGTTTCACGGGTCTAGGTTTCACTAGGAAGTTTCACGGGTCAAGGTTTCACGGGTAAGTTTCACGGGTAAGTTTCACGGGTAAGTTTTACGGGTAAGTTTCACGGGTGACGTTTCACGGGTCTAGGTTTCACTGGTAAGTTTCACGGGTCAAGGTTTCACGGGTAAATTTCACGGGTAAGTTTCACGGGTATGTTTCACGGGTGACGTTTCACGGGTCTAGGTTTCACTGGAAAGTTTCACGGATCAAGGTTTCACGGGTAAGTTTCACTGGTAAGTTTTACGGGTATGTTTTACAGGTGACGTTTCACGGGTCTAGGTTTCACTGGTAAGTTTCACGGGTCAAGGTTTCACGGGTTAGTTTCACGGGTAAGTTTCACGGGTATGTTTCATGGGTGATGTTTCACGGGTCTAGGTTTTACTGGTAAGTTTCACGGGTCAAGGTTTCACGGGTAAGTTTCACGGGTAAGTTTCTCGGGTATGTTTCACGGGTGACGTTTCACGGGTCTAGGTTTCACTGGTAAGTTTCACGGGTCAAGGTTTCACGGGTAAGTTTCACGGGTAAGTTTCACTGGTATGTTTCACGGGTGACGTTTCCCGGGTCTAGGTTTCACTGGTAAGTTTCACGGGTCAAGGTTTCACGGGTAAGTTTCACGGGTAAGTTTCACGGGTAAGTTTCACGGGTATGTTTCACGGGTGACGTTTCACGGGTCTAGGTTTCACTGGTAAGTTTCACGGGTCAAGGTTTCACGGGTAAGTTTCACGGGTAAGTTTTACGGGTTAGTTTCACGGGTGACGTTTCACGGGTCTAGGTTTCACTGGTAAGTTTCACGGGTCAAGGTTTCATGGGTAATTTTCACGGGTAAGTTTCACGGGTAAGTTTTACGGGTAAGTTTCACGGGTATGTTTCACGGGTGACGTTTCACGGGTCTTGGTTTCACTGGTTTCACGGGTCAAGGTTTCATGGGTAAGTTTCACGGGTAAGTTTCACGGGTATGTTTCACGGGTGACGTTTCACGGGTCTAGGTTTCACTGGTAAGTTTCACGGGTCAAGGTTTTACGAGTAAGTTTCACGGGTAAGTTTCACGTGTACGTTTCACGGGTGACGTTTCACGGGTCTAGGTTTCACTGGTAAGTTTCACGGGTCAAGGTTTCACGGGTAAGTTTCACGGGTAAGTTTCACGGGTGACGTTTCACGGGTCTAGGTTTCACTGGTAAGTTTCACGGGTCAAGGTTTCACGGGTAAGTTTCACGGGTAAGTTTCACGGGTAAGTTTCACGGGTAAGTTTCACGGGTATGTTTCACGGGTGACGTTTCACGGGTCTAGGTTTCACTGGAAAGTTTCACGGGTCAAGGTTTCAAGGGTAAGCTTCACGGGTAAGTTTTACGGGTATGTTTTACAGGTGACGTTTCACGGGTCTAGGTTTCACTGGTAAGTTTCACGGGTCAAGGTTTCACGGGTAAGTTTCACGGGTAAGTTTCACGGGTAAGTTTCACGGGTATGTTTCATGGGTGATGTTTCACGGATCTAGGTTTCACTGGTAAGTTTTACGGGTCAAGGTTTCACGGGTAAGTTTCACGGGTAAGTTTCACGGGTATGTTTCACGGGTGACGTTTCACGGGTCTAGCTTTCACTGGAAAGTTTCACGGGGCAAGGTTTCACGGGTAAGTTTCACGGGTAAGTTTTACGGGTATGTTTTACAGGTGACGTTTCACGAGTCTAGGTTTCACTGGTAAGTTTCACGGGTCAAGGTTTCACGGGTAAGTTTCACGGGTAAGTTTCACGGGTATGTTTCATGGGTGATGTTTCACGGGTCTAGGTTTCACTGGTAAGTTTCACGGGTCAAGGTTTCACGGGTAAGTTTCACGGGTAAGTTTCACGGGTATGTTTCACGGGTGACGTTTTGCGGGTCTAGGTTTCACTGGTAAGTTTCACGGGTCAAGGTTTCACGGGTAAGTTTCACGGGTAAGATTCACGGGTATGTTTCACGGGTGACGTTTCACGGGTCTAGGTTTCACTGGTAAGTTTCACGGGTCAAGGTTTCACGGGTAAGTTTCACGGGTAAGTTTCACGGGTAAGTTTCACGGGTCTAGGTTTCACTGGTAAGTTTCACGGGTTAAGGTTTCACGGGTAAGTTTCACGGGTAAGTTTCACGGGTGACGTTTCACGGGTCTAGGTTTCACTGGTAAGTTTCACGGGTCAAGGTTTCACGGGTAAGTTTCACGTGTAAATTTCACGGGTATGTTTCACGGGTGACGTTTCACGGGTCTAAGTTTCACAGTTCAAGGTTTTACGGGTAAGTTTCACGGGTAAGTTTCACGGGTATGTTTCACGGGTGACGTTTCACGGGTCTAGGTTTCACTGGTAAGTTTCACGGGTCAAGGTTTCACGGGTAAGTTTCACGTGTAAATTTCACGGGTATGTTTCACGGGTGACGTTTCACGGGTCTAGGTTTCATTGGTAAGTTTCACAGTTCAAGGTTTTACGGGTAAGTTTCACGGGTAAGTTTCACGGGTATGTTTCACGGGTGACGTTTCACGGGTCTAGGTTTCACTGGTAAGTTTCACGGGTCAAGGTTTCACGGGTAAGTTTCACGGGTAAGTTTTACGGGTAAGTTTCACGGGTGACGTTTCACGGGTGCGTTTCACGGGTCTAGGTTTCACTGGTAAGTTTCACGGGTCAAGGTTTCACGGGTAAGTTTTACGGGTAAGTTTTACGGGTATGTTTTACAGGCGACGTTTCACGGGTCTAGGTTTCACTGGTAAGTTTCACGGGTCTAGGTTTCACGGGTAAGTTTCACGGGTAAGTTTCACGGGTATGTTTCATGGGTGATGTTTCACGGGTCTAGGTTTCACTGGTAAGTTTCACGGGTCAAGGTTTCACGGGTAAGTTTCACGAGTAAGTTTCACGGGTAAGTTTTACGGGTATGTTTTACAGGTGACGTTTCACGGGTCTAGGTTTCACTGGTAAGTTTCACGGGTCAAGGTTTCACGGGTAAGTTTCACGGGTATGTTTCATGGGTGATGTTTCACGGGTCTAGGTTTTACTGGTAAGTTTCACGGGTCAAGGTTTCACGGGTAAGTTTCACGGGTAAGTTTCACGGGTGACGTTTCACGGGTCTAGGTTTCACTGGTAAGTTTCACGGGTATGTTTCACGGGTGACGTTTCACGGGTCTAGGTTTCACTGGTAAGTTTCACGGGTCAAGGTTTCACGGGTAAGTTTCACGGGTATGTTTCACGGATGACGTTTCACGGGTCTTGGTTTCACTGGTAAGTTTCACGGGTCAAGGTTTCACGGGTAAGTTTCACGGGTAAGTTTTACGGGTATGTTTTACAGGTGACGTTTCACGGGTAAGTTTCACGGGTAAGTTTCACGGGTATGTTTCACGGGTGAAGTTTCACGGGTCTTGGTTTCACTGGTAAGTTTCACGGGTCAAGGTTTCACGGGTAAGTTTCACGGGTAAGTTTTACGGGTATGTTTTACAGGTGACGTTTCACGGGTAAGTTTCACGGGTAAGTTTCACGGGTATGTTTAACGGGTGAAGTTTCACGGGTCTAGGTTTCACTGGTAAGTTTCACGGGTCAAGGTTTCACGGGTAAGTTTCACGGGTAAGTTTTACGGTTAAGTTTCACGAGTGACGTTTCACGGGTCTAGGTTTCACTGGAAAGTTTCACGGGTCAAGGATTCACGGGTAAGTTTCACGGGTAAGTTTTACGGGTATGTTTTACAGGTGACGTTTCACGGGTCTAGGTTTCACTGGTAAGTTTCACGGGTCAAGGTTTCACGGGTAAGATTCACGGGTAAGTTTCACGGGTATGTTTCATGGGTGATGTTTCACGGGTCTAGGTTTCACTGGTAAGTTTCACGGGTCAAGGTTTTACGGGTAAGTTTCACGGGTAAGTTTCACGGGTATGTTTCACGGGTGACGTTTCACGGGTCTAGGTTTCACTGGTAAGTTTCACGGGTCAAGGTTTCACGGAAAAGTTTCACGGGTAAGTTTCACGGGTATGTTTCACGGGTGACGTTTCACGGGTCTAGGTTTCACTAGTAAGTTTCACGGGTCAAGGTTTCACGGGTAAGTTTCACGGGTAAGTTTCACGGGTATGTTTCATGGGTGATGTTTCACGGGTCTAGGTTTTACTGGTAAGTTTCACGGGTCAAGGTTTCACGGGTAAGTTTCACGGGTAAGTTTCACGGGTGAAGTTTCACGGGTCTAGGTTTCACTGGTAAGTTTCACGGGTATGTTTCACGGGTAAGTTTTACGGGTATGTTTTACAGGTGACGTTTTACGGGTCTAGGTTTCACTGGTAAGTTTCACGGGTCAAGGTTTCACGGGTCAAGGTTTCACGGGTAAGTTTCACGGGTAAGTTTCACGGGTATGTTTTACAGGTGACGTTTCACGGGTCTAGGTTTCACTGGTAAGTTTCACGGGTCAAGGTTTCACGGGTAAGATTCACGGGTTAGTTTCACGGGTATGTTTCACGGGTGACGTTTCACGGGTCTAGGTTTCACTGGAAAGTTTCACGGGTCAAGGTTTCACGGGTAAATTTCACGGGTAAGTTTCACGGGTATGTTTCACGGGTGACGTTTCACAGGTCTAGGTTTCACTGGTAAGTTTCACGGGTCAAGGTTTCACGGGTAAGTTTCACGGGTAAGTTTCACGGGTATGTTTCACGGGTGACGTTTCACGGGTCTAGGTTTCACTGGTAAGTTTCACGGGTCAAGGTTTCACGGGTAAGTTTCACGGGTAAGTTTCACGGGTATGTTTCACGGATGACGTTTCACGGGTCTTGGTTTCACTGGTAAGTTTCACGGGTCAAGGTTTCACGGGTAAGTTTCACGGGTAAGTTTTACGGGTATGTTTTACAGGTGACGTTTCACGGGTAAGTTTCACGGGTAAGTTTCACGGGTATGTTTCACGGGTGACGTTTCACGGGTCTAGGTTTCACTGGTAAGTTTCACGGGTCAAGGTTTCACGGGTAAGTTTCACGGGTAAGTTTTACGGGTAAGTTTCACGGGTGACGTTTCACGGGTCTAGGTTTCACTGGAAAGTTTCACGGGTCAAGGATTCACGGGTAAGTTTCACGGGTAAGTTTTACGGGTATGTTTTACAGGTGACGTTTCACGGGTCTAGGTTTCACTGGTAAGTTTCACGGGTCAAGGTTTCACGGGTAAGTTTCACGGGTAAGTTTCACGGGTATGTTTCATGGGTGATGTTTCACGGGTCTAGGTTTTACTGGTAAGTTTCACGGGTCAAGGTTTCACGGGTAAGTTTCACGGGTAAGTTTCACGGGTGACGTTTCACGGGTCTAGGTTTCACTGGTAAGTTTCACGGGTATGTTTCACGGGTGACGTTTCACGGGTCTAGGTTTCACTGGTAAGTTTCACGGGTCAAGGTTTCACGGGTAAGTTTCACGGGTAAGTTTCACGGGTATGTTTCACGGGTAAGTTTCACGGGTGACGTTTAACGGGTCTAGGTTTCACTGGTAAGTTTCACGGGTATGTTTCACGGGTGACGTTTCACGGGTCTAGGTTTCACTGGTAAGTTTCACGGGTCAAGGTTTCACGGGTAAGTTTCACGGGTAAGTTTCACGGGTATGTTTCACGGGTAAGTTTCACGGGTGACGTTTAACGGGTCTAGGTTTCACTGGTAAGTTTCACGGGTATGTTTCACGGGTGACGTTTCACGGGTCTAGGTTTCACTGGTAAGTTTCACGGGTCAAGGTTTCACGGGTAAGTTTCACTGGTAAGTTTTACGGGTATGTTTGACGGATGACGTTTCACGGGTCTTGGTTTCACTGGTAAGTTTCACGGGTCAAGGTTTCACGGGTAAGTTTCACGGGTAAGTTTTACGGGTATGTTTTACAGGTGACGTTTCACGGGTAAGTTTCACGGGTAAGTTTCACGGGTATGTTTCACGGGTGACGTTTCACGGGTCTAGGTTTCACTGGTAAGTTTCACGGGTCAAGGTTTCACGGGTAAGTTTCACGGGTAAGTTTTACGGGTAAGTTTCACGGGTGACGTTTCACGGGTGCGTTTCACGGGTCTAGGTTTCACTGGTAAGTTTCACGGGTCAAGGTTTCACGGGTAAGTTTCACGGGTAAGTTTTACGGGTATGTTTTACAGGCGACGTTTCACGGGTCTAGGTTTCACTGGTAAGTTTCACGGGTCTAGGTTTCACGGGTAAGTTTCACGGGTAAGTTTCACGGGTATGTTTCATGGGTGATGTTTCACGGGTCTAGGTTTCACTGGTAAGTTTCACGGGTCAAGGTTTCACGGGTAAGTTTCACGGGTAAGTTTCACGGGTAAGTTTTACGGGTATGTTTTACAGGTGACGTTTCACGGGTCTAGGTTTCACTGGTAAGTTTCACGGGTCAAGGTTTCACGGGTAAGTTTCACGGGTATGTTTCATGGGTGATGTTTCACGGGTCTAGGTTTTACTGGTAAGTTTCACGGGTCAAGGTTTCACGGGTAAGTTTCACGGGTAAGTTTCACGGGTGACGTTTCACGGGTCTAGGTTTCACTGGTAAGTTTCACGGGTATGTTTCACGGGTGACGTTTCACGGGTCTAGGTTTCACTGGTAAGTTTCACAGGTCAAGGTTTCACGGGTAAGTTTCACGGGTATGTTTCACGGATGACGTTTCACGGGTCTTGGTTTCACTGGTAAGTTTCACGGGTCAAGGTTTCATGGGTAAGTTTCACGGGTAAGTTTTACGGGTATGTTTTACAGGTGACGTTTCACGGGTAAGTTTCACGGGTAAGTTTCACGGGTATGTTTCACGGGTGAAGTTTCACGGGTCTTGGTTTCACTGGTAAGTTTCACGGGTCAAGGTTTCACGGGTAAGTTTCACGGGTAAGTTTTACGGGTATGTTTTACAGGTGACGTTTCACGGGTAAGTTTCACGGGTAAGTTTCACGGGTATGTTTAACGGGTGAAGTTTCACGGGTCTAGGTTTCACTGGTAAGTTTCACGGGTCAAGGTTTCACGGGTAAGTTTCACGGGTAAGTTTTACGGGTAAGTTTCACGAGTGACGTTTCACGGGTCTAGGTTTCACTGGAAAGTTTCACGGGTCAAGGATTCACGGGTAAGTTTCACGGGTAAGTTTTACGGGTATGTTTTACAGGTGACGTTTCACGGGTCTAGGTTTCACTGGTAAGTTTCACGGGTCAAGGTTTCACGGGTAAGATTCACGGGTAAGTTTCACGGGTATGTTTCATGGGTGATGTTTCACGGGTCTAGGTTTCACTGGTAAGTTTCACGGGTCAAGGTTTTACGGGTAAGTTTCACGGGTAAGTTTCACGGGTATGTTTCACGGGTGACGTTTCACGGGTCTAGGTTTCACTGGTAAGTTTCACGGGTCAAGGTTTCACGGAAAAGTTTCACGGGTAAGTTTCACGGGTATGTTTCACGGGTGACGTTTCACGGGTCTAGGTTTCACTAGTAAGTTTCACGGGTCAAGGTTTCACGGGTAAGTTTCACGGGTAAGTTTCACGGGTATGTTTCATGGGTGATGTTTCACGGGTCTAGGTTTTACTGGTAAGTTTCACGGGTCAAGGTTTCACGGGTAAGTTTCACGGGTAAGTTTCACGGGTGAAGTTTCACGGGTCTAGGTTTCACTGGTAAGTTTCACGGGTATGTTTCACGGGTAAGTTTTACGGGTATGTTTTACAGGTGACGTTTTACGGGTCTAGGTTTCACTGGTAAGTTTCACGGGTCAAGGTTTCACGGGTCAAGGTTTCACGGGTAAGTTTCACGGGTAAGTTTCACGGGTATGTTTTACAGGTGACGTTTCACGGGTCTAGGTTTCACTGGTAAGTTTCACGGGTCAAGGTTTCACGGGTAAGATTCACGGGTTAGTTTCACGGGTATGTTTCACGGGTGACGTTTCACGGGTCTAGGTTTCACTGGAAAGTTTCACGGGTCAAGGTTTCACGGGTAAGTTTCACGGGTAAGTTTCACGGGTATGTTTCACGGGTGACGTTTCACAGGTCTAGGTTTCACTGGTAAGTTTCACGGGTCAAGGTTTCACGGGTAAGTTTCACGGGTAAGTTTCACGGGTATGTTTCACGGGTGACGTTTCACGGGTCTAGGTTTCACTGGTAAGTTTCACGGGTCAAGGTTTCACGGGTAAGTTTCACGGGTAAGTTTCACGGGTATGTTTCACGGATGACGTTTCACGGGTCTTGGTTTCACTGGTAAGTTTCACGGGTCAAGGTTTCACGGGTAAGTTTCACGGGTAAGTTTTACGGGTATGTTTTACAGGTGACGTTTCACGGGTAAGTTTCACGGGTAAGTTTCACGGGTATGTTTCACGGGTGACGTTTCACGGGTCTAGGTTTCACTGGTAAGTTTCACGGGTCAAGGTTTCACGGGTAAGTTTCACGGGTAAGTTTTACGGGTAAGTTTCACGGGTGACGTTTCACGGGTCTAGGTTTCACTGGAAAGTTTCACGGGTCAAGGATTCACGGGTAAGTTTCACGGGTAAGTTTTACGGGTATGTTTTACAGGTGACGTTTCACGGGTCTAGGTTTCACTGGTAAGTTTCACGGGTCAAGGTTTCACGGGTAAGTTTCACGGGTAAGTTTCACGGGTATGTTTCATGGGTGATGTTTCACGGGTCTAGGTTTTACTGGTAAGTTTCACGGGTCAAGGTTTCACGGGTAAGTTTCACGGGTAAGTTTCACGGGTGACGTTTCACGGGTCTAGGTTTCACTGGTAAGTTTCACGGGTATGTTTCACGGGTGACGTTTCACGGGTCTAGGTTTCACTGGTAAGTTTCACGGGTCAAGGTTTCACGGGTAAGTTTCACGGGTAAGTTTCACGGGTATGTTTCACGGGTAAGTTTCACGGGTGACGTTTACCGGGTCTAGGTTTCACTGGTAAGTTTCACGGGTATGTTTCACGGGTGACGTTTCACGGGTCTAGGTTTCACTGGTAAGTTTCACGGGTCAAGGTTTCACGGGTAAGTTTCACGGGTAAGTTTCACGGGTATGTTTCACGGGTAAGTTTCACGGGTGACGTTTAACGGGTCTAGGTTTCACTGGTAAGTTTCACGGGTATGTTTCACGGGTGACGTTTCACGGGTCTAGGTTTCACTGGTAAGTTTCACGGGTCAAGGTTTCACGGGTAAGTTTCACTGGTAAGTTTCACGGGTATGTTTCACGAATGACGTTTCACGGGTCTTGGTTTCACTGGTAAGTTTCACGGGTCAAGGTTTCACGGGTAAGTTTCACGGGTAAGTTTTACGGGTATGTTTTACAGGTGACGTTTCACGGGTAAGTTTCACGGGTAAGTTTCACGGGTATGTTTCACGGGTGACGTTTCACGGGTCTAGGTTTCACTGGTAAGTTTCACGGGTCAAGGTTTCACGGGTAAGTTTCACGGGTAAGTTTTACGGGTAAGTTTCACGGGTGACGTTTCACGGGTCTAGGTTTCACTGGAAAGTTTCACGGGTCAAGGATTCACGGGTAAGTTTCACGGGTAAGTTTTACGGGTATGTTTTACAGGTGACGTTTCACGGGTCTAGGTTTCACTGGTAAGTTTCACGGGTCAAGGTTTCACGGGTAAGATTCACGGGTAAGTTTCACGGGTATGTTTCATGGGTGATGTTTCACGGTTTTAGGTTTCACTGGTAAGTTTCACGGGTCAAGGTTTTACGGGTAAGTTTCACGGGTATGTTTCACGGGTGACGTTTCACGGGTCTAGGTTTCACTGGTAAGTTTCACGGGTCAAGGTTTCACGGGTAAGATTCACGGGTAAGTTTAACGGGTATGTTTCACGGGTGACGTTTCACGGGTATAGGTTTCACTAGTAAGTTTCACGGGTCAAGGTTTCACGGGTAAGTTTCACGGGTAAGTTTCACGGGTATGTTTCACGGGTGACGTTTCACGGGTCTAGGTTTCACTGGTAAGTTTCACGGGTCAAGGTTTCACGGGTAAGTTTCACGGGTAAGTTTCACGGGTATGTTTCACGGGTGACGTTTCACGGGTCTAGGTTTCACTGGTAAGTTTCACGGGTCAAGGTTTCACGGGTAAGTTTTACGGGTAAGTTTCACGGGTAAGTTTTACGCGTAAGTTTCACGGGTGACGTTTCACGGGTCTAGGTTTCACTGGTAAGTTTCACGGGTCAAGGTTTCACGGGTAAGTTTAACGGGTAAGTTTTACGAGTAAGTTTCACGGGTGACGTTTCACGGGTCTAGGTTTCACTGGTAAGTTTCACGGGTCTAGGTTTCACTGGTAAGTTTCACGGGTCAAGGTTTCACGGGTAAGTTTCACGGGTAAGGTTCACGGGTATGTTTCACGGGTGACGTTTCACGGGTCTAGGTTTCACTGGAAAGTTTCACGGATCAAGGTTTCACGGGTAAGTTTCACGGGTAAGTTTCACGGGTAAGTTTTACGGGTATGTTTTACAGGTGACGTTTCACGGGTCTAGGTTACACTGGTAAGTTTCACGGGTCAAGGTTTCACGGGTAAGTTTCACGGGTAAGTTTCACGGGTATGTTTCATGGGTGATGTTTCACGGGTCTAGGTTTTACTAGTAAGTTTCACGGGTCAAGGTTTCACGGGTAAGTTTCACGGGTAAGTTTCACGGGTGACGTTTCACGGGTCTAGGTTTCACTGGTAAGTTTCACGGGTCAAGGTTTCACGGGTAAGTTTCACGGGTAAGTTTCACGGGTATGTTTCACGGATGACGTTTCACGGGTCTTGGTTTCACTGGTAAGTTTCACGGGTCAAGGTTTCACGGGTATGTTTTACAGGTGACGATTCACGGGTAAGTTTCACGGGTAAGTTTCACGGGTATGTTTCATGGGTGATGTTTCACGGGTCTAGGTTTCACTGGTAAGTTTCACGGGTCAAGGTTTCACGGGTAAGTTTCACGGGTAAGTTTCACGGGTATGTTTCACGGGTGACGTTTCACGGGTAAGTTTTACGCGTAAGTTTCACGGGTGACGTTTCACGGGTCTAGGTTTCACTGGTATGTTTCACGGGTCAAGGTTTCACGGGTAAGTTTCACGGGTAAGTTTTACGGGTAAGTTTCACGGGTGACGTTTCACGGGTCTAGGTTTCACTGGTAAGTTTCACGGGTCAAGGTTTCACGGGTAAGTTTCACGGGTAAGTTTCACGGGTATGTTTCACGGGTGACGTTTCACGGGTCTAGGTTTCACTGGTAAGTTTCACAGGTCAAGGATTCACGGGTAAGTTTCACGGGTAAGTTTCACGGGTATGTTTCACGGGTGACGTTTCACGGGTCTTGGTTTCACTGGTAAGTTTCACGGGTCAAGGTTTCACGGGTAAGTTTCACGGGTATGTTTCACGGGTGACGTTTCACGGGTCTAGGTTTCACTGGTAAGTTTCACGGGTCAAGGTTTCACGGGTAAGTTTCACGGGTAAGTTTTACGGGTAAGTTTCACGGGTGACGTTTCACGGGTCTAGGTTTCACTGGTAAGTTTCAAGGGTCAAGGTTTCACGGGTAAGTTTCACGGGTAAGTTTCACGGGTATGTTTCACGGGTGACGTTTCACGGGTCTAGGTTTCACTGGAAAGTTTCACGGGTCAAGGTTTCACGGGTAAGTTTCACGGGTAAGTTTCACGGGTAAGTTTTACGGGTATGTTTTACAGGTGACGTTTTACGGGTCTAGGTTTCACTGGTAAGTTTCACGGGTCAAAGTTTCACGGGTAAGTTTCACGGGTAAGTTTCACGGGTGACGTTTCACGGGTCTAGGTTTCACTGGCAAGTTTCACGGGTATGTTTCACGGGTAAGTTTTACGGGTATGTTTTACAGGTGACGTTTCACGGGTCTAGGTTTCACTGGTAAGTTTCACGGGTCAAGGTTTCACGGGTCAAGGTTTCACGGGTAAGTTTCACGGGTAAGTTTCACGGGTATGTTTCACGGATGACGTTTCACGGGTCTTGGTTTCACTGGTAAGTTTCACGGGTCAAGGTTTCACGGGTAAGTTTCACGGGTAAGTTTTACGGGTATGTTTTACAGGTGACGTTTCACGGGTAAGTTTCACGGGTAAGTTTCACGGGTAAGTTTCACGGGTATGTTTCACGGGTGACGTTTCACGGGTATAGGTTTCACTGGTAAGTTTCACGGGTCAAGGTTTCACGGGTAAGTTTCACGGGTAAGTTTTACGGGTAAGTTTCACGGGTGACGTTTCACGGGTCTAGGTTTCACTGGAAAGTTTCACGGGTCAAGGTTTCACGGGTAAGTTTCACGGGTAAATTTTACGGGTATGTTTTACAGGTGACGTTTCACGGGTCTAGGTTTCACTGGTAAGTTTCACGGGTCAAGGTTTCACGGGTAAGTTTCACGGGTAAGTTTCACGGGTATGTTTCACGGGTGACGTTTCACGGGTCTAGGTTTCACTAGTAAGTTTCACGGGTCAAGGTTTCACGGGTAAGTTTCACGGGTAAGTTTCACGGGTATGTTTCACGGGTGACGTTTCACGGGTCTAGGTTTCACTTGTAAGTTTCACGGGTCAAGGTTTCACGGGTAAGTTTCACGGGTAAGTTTCACGGGTATGTTTCACGGGTGACGTTTCACGGGTCTAGGTTTCACTGGTAAGTTTCACGGGTCAAGGTATCACGGGTAAGTTTCAGGGGTAAGTTTCACGGGTATGTTTCACGGGTGACGTTTTACGGGTCTAGGTTTCACTGGTAAGTTTCACGGGTCAAGGTTTCACGGGTAAGTTTCACGGGTAAGTTTCACGGGTGTCGTTTCACGGGTCTAGGTTTCACTCGTAAGTTTCACGGGTCAAGGTTTTACGGGTAAGTTTCACGGGTAAGTTTCACGGGTATATTTCACGGGTGACGTTTCACGGGTCTAGGTTTCACTGGTAAGTTTCACGGGTCAAGGTTTCACGGGTAAGTTTCACGGGTAAGTTTTACGGGTAAGTTTCACGGGTGACGTTTCACGGGTGACGTTTCACGGGTCTAGGTTTCACTGGTAAGTTTCACGGGTCAAGGTGTCACGGGTAAGTTTCACGGGTATGTTTCACGGGTGACGTTTCACGGGTCTAGGTTTCACTGGAAAGTTTCACGGGTCAAGGTCTCACGGGTAAGTTTCACGGGTAAGTTTTACGGGTATGTTTTACAGGCGACGTTTCACGGGTCTAGGTTTCACTGGTAAGTTTCACGGGTCTAGGTTTCACGGGTAAGTTTCACGGGTAAGTTTCACGGGTATGTTTCATGGGTGATGTTTCACGGGTCTAGGTTTCACTGGTAAGTTTCACGGGTCAAGGTTTCACGGGTAAGTTTCACGGGTAAGTTTCACGGGTATGTTTTACGGGTGACGTTTCACGGGTCTAGGTTTCACTGGTAAGTTTCACGGGTCAAGGTTTCACGGGTAAGTTTCACGGGTAAGTTTCACAGGTATGTTTCACGGGTGACGTTTCACGGGTCTAGGTTTCACTGGTAAGTTTCACGGGTCAAGGTTTCACGGGTAAGTTTCACGGGTAAGTTTCACGGGTATGTTTCACAAGTGACGTTTCACGGGTCTAGGTTTCACTGGAAAGTTTCACGGGTCAAGGTTTCACGGGTAAGTTTCACGGGTAAGTTTTACGGGTATGTTTTACAGGCGACGTTTCACGGGTCTAGGTTTCACTGGTAAGTTTCACGGGTCTAGGTTTCACGGGTAAGTTTCACGGGTAAGTTTCACGGGTATGTTTCATGGGTGATGTTTCACGGGTCTAGGTTTCACTGGTAAGTTTCACGGGTCAAGGTTTCACGGGTAAGTTTCACGGGTAAGTTTCACGGGTATGTTTCACGGGTGACGTTTCACGGGTAAGTTTTACGCGTAAGTTTCACGGGTGACGTTTCACGGGTCTAGGTTTCACTGGTAAGTTTCACGGGTCAAGGTTTCACGGGTAAGTTTCACGGGTAAGTTTTACGGGTAAGTTTCACGGGTGACGTTTCACGGGTCTAGGTTTCACTGGTAAGTTTCACGGGTCAAGGTTTCACGGGTAAGTTTCACGGGTAAGTTTCACGGGTATGTTTCACGGGTGACGTTTCACGGGTCTAGGTTTCACTGGTAAGTTTCACAGGTCAAGGATTCACGGGTAAGTTTCACGGGTAAGTTTCACGGGTATGTTTCACGGGTGACGTTTCACGGGTCTTGGTTTCACTGGTAAGTTTCACGGGTCAAGGTTTCACGGGTAAGTTTCACGGGTATGTTTCACGGGTGACTTTTCACGGGTCTAGGTTTCACTGGTAAGTTTCACGGGTCAAGGTTTCACGGGTAAGTTTCACGGGTAAGTTTTACGGGTAAGTTTCACGGGTGACGTTTCACGGGTCTAGGTTTCACTGGTAAGTTTCACAGGTCAAGGTTTCACGGGTAAGTTTCACGGGTAAGTTTCACGGGTATGTTTCACGGGTGACGTTTCACGGGTCTAGGTTTCACTGGAAAGTTTCACGGGTCAAGGTTTCACGGGTAAGTTTCAAGGGTAAGTTTCACGGGTAAGTTTTACGGGTATGTTTTACAGGTGACGTTTCACGGGTCTAGGTTTCACTGGTAAGTTTCACGGGTCAAGGTTTCACGGGTAAGTTTCACGGGTAAGTTTCACGGGTAAGTTTCACGGGTATGTTTCATGGGTGATGTTTCACGGGTCTAGGTTTTACTGGTAAGTTTCACGGGTCAAAGTTTCACGGGTAAGTTTCACGGGTAAGTTTCACGGGTGACGTTTCACGGGTCTAGGTTTCACTGGCAAGTTTCACGGGTATGTTTCACGGGTAAGTTTTACGGGTATGTTTTACAGGTGACGTTTCACGGGTCTAGGTTTCACTGGTAAGTTTCACGGGTCAAGGTTTCACGGGTCAAGGTTTCACGGGTAAGTTTCACGGGTAAGTTTCACGGGTATGTTTCACGGATGACGTTTCACGGGTCTTGGTTTCACTGGTAAGTTTCGCGGGTCAAGGTTTCACGGGTAAGTTTTACGGGTAAGTTTTACGGGTATGTTTTACAGGTGACGTTTCACGGGTAAGTTTCACGGGTAAGTTTCACGGGTAAGTTTCACGGGTATGTTTCACGGGTGACGTTTCACGGGTATAGGTTTCACTGGTAAGTTTCACGGGTCAAGGTTTCACGGGTAAGTTTCACGGGTAAGTTTTACGGGTAAGTTTCACGGGTGACGTTTCACGGGTCTAGGTTTCACTGGAAAGTTTCACGGGTCAAGGTTTCACGGGTAAGTTTCACGGGTAAGTTTTACGGGTATGTTTTACAGGTGACGTTTCACGGGTCTAGGTTTCACTGGTAAGTTTCACGGGTCAAGGTTTCACGGGTAAGTTTCACGGGTAAGTTTCACGGGTATGTTTCACGGGTGACGTTTCACGGGTCTAGGTTTCACTAGTAAGTTTCACGGGTCAAGGTTTCACGGGTAAGTTTCACGGGTAAGTTTCACGGGTATGTTTCACGGGTGACGTTTCACGGGTCTAGGTTTCACTGGTAAGTTTCACGGGTCAAGGTTTCACGGGTAAGTTTCACGGGTAAGTTTCACGGGTATGTTTCACGGGTGACGTTTCACGGGTCTAGGTTTCACTGGTAAGTTTCACGGGTCAAGGTATCACGGGTAAGTTTCACGGGTATGTTTCACGGGTGACGTTTTACGGGTCTAGGTTTCACTGGTAAGTTTCACGGGTCAAGGTTTCACGGGTAAGTTTCACGGGTAAGTTTCACGGGTATGTTTCACGGGTGAAGTTTCACGGGTGACGTTTCACGGGTCTAGGTTTCACTCGTAAGTTTCACGGGTCAAGGTTTTACGGGTAAGTTTCACGGGTAAGTTTCACGGGTATGTTTCACGGGTGACGTTTCACGGGTCTAGGTTTCACTGGTAAGTTTCACGGGTCAAGGTTTCACGGGTAAGTTTCACGGGTAAGTTTTACGGGTAAGTTTCACGGGTGACGTTTCACGGGTGACGTTTCACGGGTCTAGGTTTCACTGGTAAGTTTCACGGGTCAAGGTGTCACGGGTAAGTTTCACGGGTATGTTTCACGGGTGACGTTTCACGGGTCTAGGTTTCACTGGAAAGTTTCACGGGTAAGTTTCACGGGTAAGTTTTACGGGTATGTTTTACAGGCGACGTTTCACGGGTCTAGGTTTCACTGGTAAGTTTCACGGGTCTAGGTTTCACGGGTAAGTTTCACGGGTAAGTTTCACGGGTATGTTTCATGGGTGATGTTTCACGGGTCTAGGTTTCACTGGTAAGTTTCACGGGTCAAGGTTTCACGGGTAAGTTTCACGGGTAAGTTTCACGGGTATGTTTTACGGGTGACGTTTCACGGGTCTAGGTTTCACTGGTAAGTTTTACGGGTCAAGGTTTCACGGGTAAGTTTCACGGGTAAGTTTCACAGGTATGTTTCACGGGTGACGTTTCACGGGTCTAGGTTTCACTGGTAAGTTTCACGGGTCAAGGTTTCACGGGTAAGTTTCACGGGTAAGTTTCACGGGTATGTTTCACGGATGACGTTTCACGGGTCTAGGTTTCACTGGTAAGTTTCACGGGTCAAGGTTTCACTGGTAAGTTTCACGGGTCAAGGTTTCACGGGTAAGTTTCACGGGTAAGTTTCACGGGTCTAGGTTTCACTGGTAAGTTTCACGGGTCAAGGTTTCACGGGTAAGTTTCACGGGTAAGATTTACGGGTAAGTTTCACGGGTGACGTTTCACGGGTCTAGGTTTTACTGGTAAGTTTCACGGGTCAAGGTTTCACGGGTAAGTTTCACGGGTAAGTTTTACGGGTATGTTTTACAGGTGACGTTTCACGGGTCTAGGTTTCACTGGTAAGTTTCACGGGTCAAGGTTTCACGGGTAAGTTTCACGGGTATGTTTCATGGGTGATGTTTCACGGGTCTAGGTTTTACTGGTAAGTTTCACGGGTCAAGGTTTCACGGGTAAGTTTCACGGGTAAGTTTCACGGGTGACGTTTCACGGATCTAGGTTTCACTGGTAAGTTTCACGGGTATGTTTCACGGGTGACGTTTCACGGGTCTAGGTTTCACTGGTAAGTTTCACGGGTCAAGGTTTCACGGGTAAGTTTCACGGGTAAGTTTCACGGGTATGTTTCACGGATGACGTTTCACGGGTCTTGGTTTCACTGGTAAGTTTCACGGGTCAAGGTTTCACGGGTAAGTTTCACGGGTAAGTTTTACGGGTAAGTTTCACGGGTGACGTTTCACGGGTGACGTTTCACGGGTCTAGGTTTCACTGGTAAGTTTCAAGGGTCAAGGTTTCACGGGTAAGTTTCACGGGTATGTTTCACGGGTGACGTTTCACGGGTCTAGGTTTCACTGGAAAGTTTCACGGGTAAGTTTCACGGGTAAGTTTTACGGGTATGTTTTACAGGCGACGTTTCACGGGTCTAGGTTTCACTGGTAAGTTTCAAGGGTCTAGGTTTCACGGGTAAGTTTCACGGGTAAGTTTCACGGGTATGTTTCATGGGTGATGTTTCACGGGTCTAGGTTTCACTGGTAAGTTTCACGGGTCAAGGTTTCACGGGTAAGTTTCACAGGTATGTTTCACGGGTGACGTTTCACGGGTCTAGGTTTCACTGGTAAGTTTCACGGGTCAAGGTTTCACGGGTAAGTTTCACGGGTAAGTTTCACGGGTATGTTTCACGGGTGACGTTTCACGGGTCTAGGTTTCACTGGTAAGTTTCACGGGTCAAGGTTTCACTGGTAAGTTTCACGGGTCAAGGTTTCACGGGTAAGTTTCACGGGTAAGTTTCACGGGTCTAGGTTTCACTGGTAAGTTTCACGGGTCAAGGTTTCACGGGTCAAGGTTTCACGGGTAAGTTTCACGGGTAAGTTTCACGGGTATGTTTCACGGATGACGTTTCACGGGTCTTGGTTTCACTGGTAAGTTTCACGGGTCAAGGTTTCACGGGTAAGTTTCACGGGTAAGTTTTACGGGTTTGTTTTACAGGTGACGTTTCACGGGTAAGTTTCACGGGTAAGTTTCACGGGTAAGTTTCACGGGTATGTTTCACGGGTGACGTTTCACGGGTATAGGTTTCACTGGTAAGTTTCACGGGTCAAGGTTTCACGGGTAAGTTTCACGGGTAAGTTTTACGGGTAAGTTTCACGGGTGACGTTTCACGGGTCTAGGTTTCACTGGAAAGTTTCACGGGTCAAGGTTTCACGGGTAAGTTTCACGGGTAAATTTTACGGGTATGTTTTACAGGTGACGTTTCACGGGTCTAGGTTTCACTGGTAAGTTTCACGGGTCAAGGTTTCACGGGTAAGTTTCACGGGTAAGTTTCACGGGTATGTTTCACGGGTGACGTTTCACGGGTCTAGGTTTCACTAGTAAGTTTCACGGGTCAAGGTTTCACGGGTAAGTTTCACGGGTAAGTTTCACGGGTATGTTTCACGGGTGACGTTTCACGGGTCTAGGTTTCACTTGTAAGTTTCACGGGTCAAGGTTTCACGGGTAAGTTTCACGGGTAAGTTTCACGGGTATGTTTCACGGGTGACGTTTCACGGGTCTAGGTTTCACTGGTAAGTTTCACGGGTCAAGGTATCACGGGTAAGTTTCAGGGGTAAGTTTCACGGGTATGTTTCACGGGTGACGTTTTACGGGTCTAGGTTTCACTGGTAAGTTTCACGGGTCAAGGTTTCACGGGTAAGTTTCACGGGTAAGTTTCACGGGTATGTTTCACGGGTGAAGTTTCACGGGTGACGTTTCACGGGTCTAGGTTTCACTCGTAAGTTTCACGGGTCAAGGTTTTACGGGTAAGTTTCACGGGTAAGTTTCACGGGTATATTTCACGGGTGACGTTTCACGGGTCTAGGTTTCACTGGTAAGTTTCACGGGTCAAGGTTTCACGGGTAAGTTTCACGGGTAAGTTTCACGGGTGACGTTTCACGGGTGACGTTTCACGGGTCTAGGTTTCACTGGTAAGTTTCACGGGTCAAGGTGTCACGGGTAAGTTTCACGGGTATGTTTCACGGGTGACGTTTCACGGGTCTAGGTTTCACTGGAAAGCTTCACGGGTCAAGGTCTCACGGGTAAGTTTCACGGGTAAGTTTTACGGGTATGTTTTACAGGCGACGTTTCACGGGTCTAGGTTTCACTGGTAAGTTTCACGGGTCTAGGTTTCACGGGTAAGTTTCACGGGTAAGTTTCACGGGTATGTTTCATGGGTGATGTTTCACGGGTCTAGGTTTCACTGGTAAGTTTCACGGGTCAAGGTTTCACGGGTAAGTTTCACGGGTAAGTTTCACGGGTATGTTTTACGGGTGACGTTTCACGGGTCTAGGTTTCACTGGTAAGTTTCACGGGTCAATGTTTCACGGGTAAGTTTCACGGGTAAGTTTCACAGGTATGTTTCACGGGTGACGTTTCACGGGTCTAGGTTTCACTGGTAAGTTTCACGGGTCAAGGTTTCACGGGTAAGTTTCACGGGTAAGTTTCACGGGTATGTTTCACAAGTGACGTTTCACGGGTCTAGGTTTCACTGGAAAGTTTCACGGGTCAAGGTTTCACGGGTAAGTTTCACGGGTAAGTTTTACGGGTATGTTTTACAGGCGACGTTTCACGGGTCTAGGTTTCACTGGTAAGTTTCACGGGTCTAGGTTTCACGGGTAAGTTTCACGGGTAAGTTTCACGGGTATGTTTCATGGGTGATGTTTCACGGGTCTAGGTTTCACTGGTAAGTTTCACGGGTCAAGGTTTCACGGGTAAGTTTCACGGGTAAGTTTCACGGGTATGTTTCACGGGTGACGTTTCACGGGTAAGTTTTACGCGTAAGTTTCACGGGTGACGTTTCACGGGTCTAGGTTTCACTGGTAAGTTTCACGGGTCAAGGTTTCACGGGTAAGTTTCACGGGTAAGTTTTACGGGTAAGTTTCACGGGTGACGTTTCACGGGTCTAGGTTTCACTGGTAAGTTTCACGGGTCAAGGTTTCACGGGTAAGTTTCACGGGTAAGTTTCACGGGTATGTTTCACGGGTGACGTTTCACGGGTCTAGGTTTCACTGGTAAGTTTCACAGGTCAAGGATTCACGGGTAAGTTTCACGGGTAAGTTTCACGGGTATGTTTCACGGGTGACGTTTCACGGGTCTTGGTTTCACTGGTAAGTTTCACGGGTCAAGGCTTCACGGGTAAGTTTCACGGGTATGTTTCACGGGTGACTTTTCACGGGTCTAGGTTTCACTGGTAAGTTTCACGGGTCAAGGTTTCACGGGTAAGTTTCACGGGTAAGTTTTACGGGTAAGTTTCACGGGTGACGTTTCACGGGTCTAGGTTTCACTGGTAAGTTTCACGGGTCAAGGTTTCACGGGTAAGTTTCACGGGTAAGTTTCACGGGTATGTTTCACGGGTGACGTTTCACGGGTCTAGGTTTCACTGGAAAGTTTCACGGGTCAAGGTTTCACGGGTAAGTTTCAAGGGTAAGTTTCACGGGTAAGTTTTACGGGTATGTTTTACAGGTGACGTTTCACGGGTCTAGGTTTCACTGGTAAGTTTCACGGGTCAAGGTTTCACGGGTAAGTTTCACGGGTAAGTTTCACGGGTAAGTTTCACGGGTATGTTTCATGGGTGATGTTTCACGGGTCTAGGTTTTACTGGTAAGTTTCACGGGTCAAAGTTTCACGGGTAAGTTTCACGGGTAAGTTTCACGGGTGACGTTTCACGGGTCTAGGTTTCACTGGCAAGTTTCACGGGTATGTTTCACGGGTAAGTTTTACGGGTATGTTTTACAGGTGACGTTTCACGGGTCTAGGTTTCACTGGTAAGTTTCACGGGTCAAGGTTTCACGGGTCAAGGTTTCACGGGTAAGTTTCACGGGTAAGTTTCACGGGTATGTTTCACGGATGACGTTTCACGGGTCTTGGTTTCACTGGTAAGTTTCGCGGGTCAAGGTTTCACGGGTAAGTTTCACGGGTAAGTTTTACGGGTATGTTTTACAGGTGACGTTTCACGGGTAAGTTTCACGGGTAAGTTTCACGGGTAAGTTTCACGGGTATGTTTCACGGGTGACGTTTCACGGGTATAGGTTTCACTGGTAAGTTTCACGGGTCAAGGTTTCACGGGTAAGTTTCACGGGTAAGTTTTACGGGTAAGTTTCACGGGTGACGTTTCACGGGTCTAGGTTTCACTGGAAAGTTTCACGGGTCAAGGTTTCACGGGTAAGTTTCACGGGTAAGTTTTACGGGTATGTTTTACAGGTGACGTTTCACGGGTCTAGGTTTCACTGGTAAGTTTCACGGGTCAAGGTTTCACGGGTAAGTTTCACGGGTAAGTTTCACGGGTATGTTTCACGGGTGACGTTTCACGGGTCTAGGTTTCACTAGTAAGTTTCACGGGTCAAGGTTTCACGGGTAAGTTTCACGGGTAAGTTTCACGGGTATGTTTCACGGGTGACGTTTCACGGGTCTAGGTTTCACTGGTAAGTTTCACGGGTCAAGGTTTCACGGGTAAGTTTCACGGGTAAGTTTCACGGGTATGTTTCACGGGTGACGTTTCACGGGTCTAGGTTTCACTGGTAAGTTTCACGGGTCAAGGTATCACGGGTAAGTTTCACGGGTAAGTTTCACGGGTATGTTTCACGGGTGACGTTTTACGGGTCTAGGTTTCACTGGTAAGTTTCACGGGTCAAGGTTTCACGGGTAAGTTTCACGGGTAAGTTTCACGGGTATGTTTCACGGGTGAAGTTTCACGGGTGACGTTTCACGGGTCTAGGTTTCACTCGTAAGTTTCACGGGTCAAGGTTTTACGGGTAAGTTTCACGGGTAAGTTTCACGGGTATGTTTCACGGGTGACGTTTCACGGGTCTAGGTTTCACTGGTAAGTTTCACGGGTCAAGGTTTCACGGGTAAGTTTCACGGGTAAGTTTTACGGGTAAGTTTCACGGGTGACGTTTCACGGGTGACGTTTCACGGGTCTAGGTTTCACTGGTAAGTTTCACGGGTCAAGGTGTCACGGGTAAGTTTCACGGGTATGTTTCACGGGTGACGTTTCACGGGTCTAGGTTTCACTGGAAAGTTTCACGGGTAAGTTTCACGGGTAAGTTTTACGGGTATGTTTTACAGGCGACGTTTCACGGGTCTAGGTTTCACTGGTAAGTTTCACGGGTCTAGGTTTCACGGGTAAGTTTCACGGGTAAGTTTCACGGGTATGTTTCATGGGTGATGTTTCACGGGTCTAGGTTTCACTGGTAAGTTTCACGGGTCAAGGTTTCACGGGTAAGTTTCACGGGTAAGTTTCACGGGTATGTTTTACGGGTGACGTTTCACGGGTCTAGGTTTCACTGGTAAGTTTTACGGGTCAAGGTTTCACGGGTAAGTTTCACGGGTAAGTTTCACAGGTATGTTTCACGGGTGACGTTTCACGGGTCTAGGTTTCACTGGTAAGTTTCACGGGTCAAGGTTTCACGGGTAAGTTTCACGGGTAAGTTTCACGGGTATGTTTCACGGGTGACGTTTCACGGGTCTAGGTTTCACTGGTAAGTTTCACGGGTCAAGGTTTCACTGGTAAGTTTCACGGGTCAAGGTTTCACGGGTAAGTTTCACGGGTAAGTTTCACGGGTCTAGGTTTCACTGGTAAGTTTCACGGGTCAAGGTTTCACGGGTAAGTTTCACGGGTAAGATTTACGGGTAAGTTTCACGGGTGACGTTTCACGGGTCTAGGTTTTACTGGTAAGTTTCACGGGTCAAGGTTTCACGGGTAAGTTTCACGGGTAAGTTTTACGGGTATGTTTTACAGGTGACGTTTCACGGGTCTAGGTTTCACTGGTAAGTTTCACGGGTCAAGGTTTCACGGGTAAGTTTCACGGGTATGTTTCATGGGTGATGTTTCACGGGTCTAGGTTTTACTGGTAAGTTTCACGGGTCAAGGTTTCACGGGTAAGTTTCACGGGTAAGTTTCACGGGTGACGTTTCACGGGTCTAGGTTTCACTGGTAAGTTTCACGGGTATGTTTCACGGGTGACGTTTCACGGGTCTAGGTTTCACTGGTAAGTTTCACGGGTCAAGGTTTCACGGGTAAGTTTCACGGGTAAGTTTCACGGGTATGTTTCACGGATGACGTTTCACGGGTCTTGGTTTCACTGGTAAGTTTCACGGGTCAAGGTTTCACGGGTAAGTTTCACGGGTAAGTTTTACGGGTAAGTTTCACGGGTGACGTTTCACGGGTGACGTTTCACGGGTCTAGGTTTCACTGGTAAGTTTCACGGGTCAAGGTGTCACGGGTAAGTTTCACGGGTATGTTTCACGGGTGACGTTTCACGGGTCTAGGTTTCACTGGAAAGTTTCACGGGTAAGTTTCACGGGTAAGTTTTACGGGTATGTTTTACAGGCGACGTTTCACGGGTCTAGGTTTCACTGGTAAGTTTCAAGGGTCTAGGTTTCACGGGTAAGTTTCACGGGTAAGTTTCACGGGTATGTTTCATGGGTGATGTTTCACGGGTCTAGGTTTCACTGGTAAGTTTCACGGGTCAAGGTTTCACGGGTAAGTTTCACAGGTATGTTTCACGGGTGACGTTTCACGGGTCTAGGTTTCACTGGTAAGTTTCACGGGTCAAGGTTTCACGGGTAAGTTTCACGGGTAAGTTTCACGGGTATGTTTCACGGGTGACGTTTCACGGGTCTAGGTTTCACTGGTAAGTTTCACGGGTCAAGGTTTCACTGGTAAGTTTCACGGGTCAAGGTTTCACGGGTAAGTTTCACGGGTAAGTTTCACGGGTCTAGGTTTCACTGGTAAGTTTCACGGGTCAAGGTTTCACGGGTAAGTTTCACGGGTAAGTTTTACGGGTATGTTTCACGGGTGACGTTTCACGGGTCTAGGTTTTACTGGTAAGTTTCACGGGTCAAGGTTTCACGGGTAAGTTTCACGGGTAAGTTTCACGGGTAAGTTGCACGGGTGACCTTTCACGGGTCTTGGTTTCACTGGTAAGTTTCACGGGTCAAGGTTTCACGGGTAAGTTTCACGGGTAAATTTCACGGGTATGTTTCACGGGTGACGTTTCACGGGTCTAGGCTTCACTGGTAAGTTTCACGGGTCAAGGTTTCACGGGTAAGTTTCACAGGTAAGTTTCACGGGTATGTTTCACGGGTGACGTTTCACGGGTCTAGGTTTCACTGGTAAGTTTCACGGGTCAAGGTTTCACGGGTAAGGTTCACGGGTAAGTTTCACGGGTATGTTTCACGGGTGACGTTTCACGGGTCTAGGTTTCACTGGTAAGTTTCACGGATCAAGGTTTCACGGGTAAGTTTCACGGGTAAGTTTCACGGGTATGTTTCACGGGTGTCGTTTCACGGGTCTAGGTTTCACTGGTAAGTTTCACGGGTCAAGGTTTTACGGGTAAGTTTCACGGGTAAGTTTTACGGGTAAGTTTCACGGGTGACGTTTCACGGGTCTAGGTTTCACTGGTAAGTTTCACGGGTCAAGGTTTCACGGGTAAGTTTCACGGGTAAGTTTCACGGGTATGTTTCACGGGTGACGTTTCACGGGTCTAGGTTTCACTGGTAAGTTTCACGGGTCAAGGTTTCACGGGTAAGTTTCACGGGTAAGTTTTACGGGTATGTTTTACAGGTGACGTTTCACGGGTAAGTTTCACGGGTAAGTTTCACGGGTATGTTTCACGGGTGACGTTTCACGGGTCTAGGTTTCACTGGTAAGTTTCACGGGTAAGTTTCACGGGTATGTTTCACGGGTGACGTTTCACGGGTAAGTTTTACGCATAAGTTTCACGGGTGACGTTTCACGGGTCTAGGTTTCACTGGTAAGTTTCACGGGTCAAGGTTTCACGGGTAAGTTTCACGGGTAAGTTTTACGGGTAAGTTTCACGGGTGACGTTTCACGGGTCTAGGTTTCACTGGTAAGTTTCACGGGTCAAGGTTTCACGGGTAAGTTTCACGGGTAAGTTTCACGGGTATGTTTCACGGGTGACGTTTCACGGGTCTAGGTTTCACTGGTAAGTTTCACAGGTCAAGGATTCACGGGTAAGTTTCACGGGTAAGTTTCACGGGTATGTTTCACGGGTGACGTTTCACGGGTCTTGGTTTCACTGGTAAGTTTCACGGGTCAAGGTTTCACGGGTAAGTTTCACGGGTATGTTTCACGGGTGACTTTTCACGGGTCTAGGTTTCACTGGTAAGTTTCACGGGTCAAGGTTTCACGGGTAAGTTTCACGGGTAAGTTTTACGGGTAAGTTTCACGGGTGACGTTTCACGGGTCTAGGTTTCACTGGTAAGTTTCACGGGTCAAGGTTTCACGGGTAAGTTTCACGGGTAAGTTTCACGGGTATGTTTCACGGGTGACGTTTCACGGGTCTAGGTTTCACTGGAAAGTTTCACGGGTCAAGGTTTCACGGGTAAGTTTTAAGGGTAAGTTTCACGGGTAAGTTTTACGGGTATGTTTTACAGGTGACGTTTCACGGGTCTAGGTTTCACTGGTAAGTTTCACGGGTCAAGGTTTCACGGGTAAGTTTCACGGGTAAGTTTCACGGGTAAGTTTCACGGGTATGTTTCATGGGTGATGTTTCACGGGTCTAGGTTTTACTGGTAAGTTTCACGGGTCAAAGTTTCACGGGTAAGTTTCATGGGTAAGTTTCACGGGTGACGTTTCACGGGTCTAGGTTTCACTGGCAAGTTTCACGGGTATGTTTCACGGGTAAGTTTTACGGGTATGTTTTACAGGTGACGTTTCACGGGTCTAGGTTTCACTGGTAAGTTTCACGGGTCAAGGTTTCACGGGTCAAGGTTTCACGGGTAAGTTTCACGGGTAAGTTTCACGGGTATGTTTCACGGATGACGTTTCACGGGTCTTGGTTTCACTGGTAAGTTTCACGGGTCAAGGTTTCACGGGTAAGTTTCACGGGTAAGTTTTACGGGTATGTTTTACAGGTGACGTTTCACGGGTAAGTTTCACGGGTAAGTTTCACGGGTAAGTTTCACGGGTATGTTTCACGGGTGACGTTTCACGGGTATAGGTTTCACTGGTAAGTTTCACGGGTCAAGGTTTCACGGGTAAGTTTCACGGGTAAGTTTTACGGGTAAGTTTCACGGGTGACGTTTCACGGGTCTAGGTTTCACTGGAAAGTTTCACGGGTCAAGGTTTCACGGGTAAGTTTCACGGGTAAGTTTTACGGGTATGTTTTACAGGTGACGTTTCACGGGTCTAGGTTTCACTGGTAAGTTTCACGGGTCAAGGTTTCACGGGTAAGTTTCACGGGTAAGTTTCACGGGTATGTTTCACGGGTGACGTTTCACGGGTCTAGGTTTCACTAGTAAGTTTCACGGGTCAAGGTTTCACGGGTAAGTTTCACGGGTAAGTTTTACGGGTAAGTTTCACGGGTGACGTTTCACGGGTCTAGGTTTCACTGGTAAGTTTCACGGGTCAAGGTTTCACGGGTAAGTTTCACGGGTAAGTTTCACGGGTATGTTTCACGGGTGACGTTTCACGGGTCTAGGTTTCACTGGTAAGTTTCACGGGTCAAGGTATCACGGGTAAGTTTCACGGGTAAGTTTCACGGGTATGTTTCACGGGTGACGTTTTACGGGTCTAGGTTTCACTGGTAAGTTTCACGGGTCAAGGTTTCACGGGTAAGTTTCACGGGTAAGTTTCACGGGTATGTTTCACGGGTGAAGTTTCACGGGTGACGTTTCACGGGTCTAGGTTTCACTCGTAAGTTTCACGGGTCAAGGTTTTACGGGTAAGTTTCACGGGTAAGTTTCACGGGTATGTTTCACGGGTGACGTTTCACGGGTCTAGGTTTCACTGGTAAGTTTCACGGGTCAAGGTTTCACGGGTAAGTTTCACGGGTAAGTTTTACGGGTAAGTTTCACGGGTGACGTTTCACGGGTGACGTTTCACGGGTCTAGGTTTCACTGTCACGGGTCAAGGTGTCACGGGTAAGTTTCACGGGTATGTTTCACGGGTGACGTTTCACGGGTCTAGGTTTCACTGGAAAGTTTCACGGGTAAGTTTCACGGGTAAGTTTTACGGGTATGTTTTACAGGCGACGTTTCACGGGTCTAGGTTTCACTGGTAAGTTTCACGGGTCTAGGTTTCACGGGTAAGTTTCACGGGTAAGTTTCACGGGTATGTTTCATGGGTGATGTTTCACGGGTCTAGGTTTCACTGGTAAGTTTCACGGGTCAAGGTTTCACGGGTAAGTTTCACGGGTAAGTTTCACGGGTATGTTTTACGGGTGACGTTTCACGGGTCTAGGTTTCACTGGTAAGTTTTACGGGTCAAGGTTTCACGGGTAAGTTTCACGGGTAAGTTTCACAGGTATGTTTCACGGGTGACGTTTCACGGGTCTAGGTTTCACTGGTAAGTTTCACGGGTCAAGGTTTCACGGGTAAGTTTCACGGGTAAGTTTCACGGGTATGTTTCACGGGTGACGTTTCACGGGTCTAGGTTTCACTGGTAAGTTTCACGGGTCAAGGTTTCACTGGTAAGTTTCACGGGTCAAGGTTTCACGGGTAAGTTTCACGGGTAAGATTTACGGGTAAGTTTCACGGGTGACGTTTCACGGGTCTAGGTTTTACTGGTAAGTTTCACGGGTCAAGGTTTCACGGGTAAGTTTCACGGGTAAGTTTTACGGGTATGTTTTACAGGTGACGTTTCACGGGTCTAGGTTTCACTGGTAAGTTTCACGGGTCAAGGTTTCACGGGTAAGTTTCACGGGTATGTTTCATGGGTGATGTTTCACGGGTCTAGGTTTTACTGGTAAGTTTCACGGGTCAAGGTTTCACGGGTAAGTTTCACGGGTAAGTTTCACGGGTGACGTTTCACGGGTCTAGGTTTCACTGGTTAGTTTCACGGGTATGTTTCACGGGTGACGTTTCACGGGTCTAGGTTTCACTGGTAAGTTTCACGGGTCAAGGTTTCACGGGTAAGTTTTACGGGTAAGTTTCACGGGTATGTTTCACGGATGACGTTTCACGGGTCTTGGTTTCACTGGTAAGTTTCACGGGTCAAGGTTTCACGGGTAAGTTTCACGGGTAAGTTTTACGGGTAAGTTTCACGGGTGACGTTTCACGGGTGACGTTTCACGGGTCTAGGTTTCACTGGTAAGTTTCACGGGTCAAGGTGTCACGGGTAAGTTTCACGGGTATGTTTCACGGGTGACGTTTCACGGGTCTAGGTTTCACTGGAAAGTTTCACGGGTAAGTTTCACGGGTAAGTTTTACGGGTATGTTTTACAGGCGACGTTTCACGGGTCTAGGTTTCACTGGTAAGTTTCACGGGTCTAGGTTTCACGGGTAAGTTTCACGGGTAAGTTTCACGGGTATGTTTCATGGGTGATGTTTCACGGGTCTAGGTTTCACTGGTAAGTTTCACGGGTCAAGGTTTCACGGGTAAGTTTCACAGGTATGTTTCACGGGTGACGTTTCACGGGTCTAGGTTTCACTGGTAAGTTTCACGGGTCAAGGTTTCACGGGTAAGTTTCACGGGTAAGTTTCACGGGTATGTTTCACGGGTGACGTTTCACGGGTCTAGGTTTCACTGGTAAGTTTCACGGGTCAAGGTTTCACTGGTAAGTTTCACGGGTCAAGGTTTCACGGGTAAGTTTCACGGGTAAGTTTCACGGGTCTAGGTTTCACTGGTAAGTTTCACGGGTCAAGGTTTCACGGGTAAGTTTCACGGGTAAGTTTTACGGGTATGTTTCACGGGTGACGTTTCACGGGTCTAGGTTTTACTGGTAAGTTTCACGGGTCAAGGTTTCACGGGTAAGTTTCACGGGTAAGTTTCACGGGTAAGTTTCACGGGTGACCTTTCACGGGTCTTGGTTTCACTGGTAAGTTTCACGGGTCAAGGTTTCACGGGTAAGTTTCACGGGTAAATTTCACGGGTATGTTTCACGGGTGACGTTTCACGGGTCTACGTTTCACTGGTAAGTTTCACGGGTCAAGGTTTCACGGGTAAGTTTCACAGGTAAGTTTCACGGGTATGTTTCACGGGTGACGTTTCACGGGTCTAGGTTTCACTGGTAAGTTTCACGGGTCAAGGTTTCACGGGTAAGGTTCACGGGTAAGTTTCACGGGTATGTTTCACGGGTGACGTTTCACGGGTCTAGGTTTCACTGGTAAGTTTCACGGATCAAGGTTTCACGGGTAAGTTTCACGGGTAAGTTTCACGGGTATGTTTCACGGGTGTCGTTTCACGGGTCTAGGTTTCACTGGTAAGTTTCACGGGTCAAGGTTTTACGGGTAAGTTTCACGGGTAAGTTTTACGGGTAAGTTTCACGGGTCTAGGTTTCACTGGTAAGTTTCACGGGTCAAGGTTTCACGGGTAAGTTTCACGGGTAAGTTTCACGGGTATGTTTCACGGGTGACGTTTCACGGGTCTAGGTTTCACTGGTAAGTTTCACGGGTCAAGGTTTCACGGGTAAGTTTCACGGGTAAGTTTTACGGGTATGTTTTACAGGTGACGTTTCACGGGTAAGTTTCACGGGTAAGTTTCACGGGTATGTTTCACGGGTGACGTTTCACGGGTCTAGGTTTCACTGGTAAGTTTCACGGGTCAAGGTTTCACGGGTAAGTTTCACGGGTAAGTTTTACGGGTAAGTTTCACGGGTGACGTTTCACGGGTCTAGGTTTCACTGGAAAGTTTCACGGGTCAAGGATTCACGGGTAAGTTTCACGGGTAAGTTTTACGGGTATGTTTTACAGGTGACGTTTTACGGGTCTAGGTTTCACTGGTAAGTTTCACGGGTCAAGGTTTCACGGGTAAGATTCACGGGTAAGTTTCACGGGTATGTTTCATGGGTGATGTTTCACGGGTCTAGGTTTCACTGGTAAGTTTCACGGGTCAAGGTTTTACGGGTAAGTTTCACGGGTATGTTTCACGGGTGACGTTTCACGGGTCTAGGTTTCACTGGTAAGTTTCACGGGTCAAGGTTTCACGGGTAAGTTTCACGGGTAAGTTTTACGGGTAAGTTTCACGGGTGACGTTTCACGGGTCTAGGTTTCACTAGGAAGTTTCACAGGGTCTAGGTTTCACGGGTAAGTTTCACGGGTCAAGGTTTCACGGGTAAGTGTCACGGGTAAGTTTCACGGGTATGTTTCACGGGTGACGTTTTACGGGTCTAGGTTTCACTGGTAAGTTTCACGGATCAAGGTTTCACGGGTAAGTTTCACGGGTAAGTTTCACGGGTATGTTTCACGGGTGTCGTTTCACGGGTCTAGGTTTCACTGGTAAGTTTCACAGGTCAAGGTTTCACGGGTAAGTTTCACGGGTAAGTTTCACGGGTGACGTTTCACGGGTCTAGGTTTCACTGGTAAGTTTCACGGGTCAAGGTTTCACGGGTAAGTTTCACGGGTATGTTTCACGGGTAAGTTTTACGGGTGTCGTTTCACGGGTCTAGGTTTCACTGGTAAGTTTCACGGGTCAAGGTTTCACGGGTAAGTTTCACGGGTAAGTTTTACGGGTAAGTTTCACGGGTGACGTTTCACGGGTCTAGGTTTCACTAGGAAGTTTCACGGGTCAAGGTTTCACGGGTAAGTTTCACGGGTAAGTTTCACGGGTAAGTTTTACGGGTAAGTTTCACGGGTGACGTTTCACGGGTCTAGGTTTCACTGGTAAGTTTCACGGGTCAAGGTTTCACGGGTAAGTTTCACGGGTAAGTTTCACGGGTATGTTTCACGGGTGACGTTTCACGGGTCTAGGTTTCACTGGAAAGTTTCACGGATCAAGGTTTCACGGGTAAGTTTCACGGGTAAGTTTTACGGGTATGTTTTACAGGTGACGTTTCACGGGTCTAGGTTTCACTGGTAAGTTTCACGGGTCAAGGTTTCACGGGTTAGTTTCACGGGTAAGTTTCACGGGTATGTTTCATGGGTGATGTTTCACGGGTCTAGGTTTTACTGGTAAGTTTCACGGGTCAAGGTTTCACGGGTAAGTTTCACGGGTAAGTTTCACGGGTGACGTTTCACGGGTCTAGGTTTCACTGGTAAGTTTCACGGGTATGTTTCACGGGTGACGTTTCACGGGTCTAGGTTTCACTGGTAAGTTTCACGGGTCAAGGTTTCACGGGTAAGTTTCACTGGTAAGTTTCACGGGTATGTTTCACGGATGACGTTTCACGGGTCTTGGTTTCACTGGTAAGTTTCACGGGTCAAGGTTTCACGGGTAAGTTTCACGGGTAAGTTTTACGGGTATGTTTTACAGGTGACGTTTCACGGGTAAGTTTCACGGGTAAGTTTCACGGGTATGTTTCACGGGTGACGTTTCACGGGTCTAGGTTTCACTGGTAAGTTTCACGGGTCAAGGTTTCACGGGTAAGTTTCACGGGTAAGTTTTACGGGTAAGTTTCACGGGTGACGTTTCACGGGTCTAGGTTTCACTGGAAAGTTTCACGGGTCAAGGATTCACGGGTAAGTTTCACGGGTAAGTTTTACGGGTATGTTTTACAGGTGACGTTTCACGGGTCTAGGTTTCACTGGTAAGTTTCACGGGTCAAGGTTTCACGGGTAAGATTCACGGGTAAGTTTCACGGGTATGTTTCATGGGTGATGTTTCACGGGTCTAGGTTTCACTGGTAAGTTTCACGGGTCAAGGTTTTACGGGTAAGTTTCACGGGTATGTTTCACGGGTGACGTTTCACGGGTCTAGGTTTCACTGGTAAGTTTCACGGGTCAAGGTTTCACGGGTAAGTTTCACGGGTAAGTTTTACGGGTAAGTTTCACGGGTGACGTTTCACGGGTCTAGGTTTCACTAGGAAGTTTTACGGGTCAAGGTTTCACGGGTAAGTTTCACGGGTAAGTTTCACGGGTAAGTTTTACGGGTAAGTTTCACGGGTGACGTTTCACGGGTCTAGGTTTCACTGGTAAGTTTCACGGGTCAAGGTTTCACGGGTAAGTTTCACGGGTAAGTTTCACGGGTATGTTTCACGGGTGACGTTTCACGGGTCTAGGTTTCACTGGAAAGTTTCACGGATCAAGGTTTCACGGGTAAGTTTCACGGGTAAGTTTTACGGGTATGTTTTACAGGTGACGTTTCACGGGTCTAGGTTTCACTGGTAAGTTTCACGGGTCAAGGTTTCACGGGTAAGTTTCACGGGTATGTTTCATGGGTGATGTTTCACGGGTCTAGGTTTTACTGGTAAGTTTCACGGGTCAAGGTTTCACGGGTAAGTTTCACGGGTAAGTTTCACGGGTGACGTTTCACGGGTCTAGGTTTCACTGGTAAGTTTCACGGGTATGTTTCACGGGTGACGTTTCACGGGTCTAGGTTTCACTGGTAAGTTTCACGGGTCAAGGTTTCACGGGTAAGTTTCACGGGTAAGTTTCACGGGTATGTTTCACGGATGACGTTTCACGGGTCTTGGTTTCACTGGTAAGTTTCACGGGTCAAGGTTTCACGGGTAAGTTTCACGGGTAAGTTTTACGGGTAAGTTTCACGGGTGACGTTTCACGGGTCTAGGTTTCACTGGTAAGTTTCACGGGTCAAGGTGTCACGGGTAAGTTTCACGGGTATGTTTCACGGGTGACGTTTCACGGGTCTAGGTTTCACTGGAAAGTTTCACGGGTAAGTTTCACGGGTAAGTTTTACAGGTATGTTTTACAGGCGACGTTTCACGGGTCTAGGTTTCACTGGTAAGTTTCACGGGTCTAGGTTTCACGGGTAAGTTTCACGGGTAAGTTTCACGGGTATGTTTCATGGGTGATGTTTCACGGGTCTAGGTTTCACTGGTAAGTTTCACGGGTCAAGGTTTCACGGGTAAGTTTCACGGGTAAGTTTCACGGGTAAGTTTCACGGGTAAGTTTCACAGGTATGTTTCACGGGTGACGTTTCACGGGTCTAGGTTTCACTGGTAAGTTTCACGGGTCAAGGTTTCACGGGTAAGTTTCACGGGTAAGTTTCACGGGTATGTTTCACGGGTGACGTTTCACGAGTCTAGGTTTCACTGGTAAGTTTCACGGGTCAAGGTTTCACTGGTAAGTTTCACGGGTCAAGGTTTCACGGGTAAGTTTCACGGGTAAGTTTCACGGGTCTAGGTTTCACTGGTAAGTTTCACGGGTCAAGGTTTCACGGGTAAGTTTCACGGGTAAGTTTTACGGGTAAGTTTCACGGGTGACGTTTCACGGGTCTAGGTTTTACTGGTAAGTTTCACGGGTCAAGGTTTCACGGGTAAGTTTCACGGGTAAGTTTCACGGGTAAGTTTCACGGGTGACCTTTCACGGGTCTTGGTTTCACTGGTAAGTTTCACGGGTCAAGGTTTCACGGGTAAGTTTCACGGGTAAATTTCACGGGTATGTTTCACGGGTGACGTTTCACGGGTCTAGGTTTCACTGGTAAGTTTCACGGGTCAAGGTTTCACGGGTAAGGTTCACGGGTAAGTTTCACGGGTATGTTTCACGGGTGACGTTTCACGGGTCTAGGTTTCACTGGTAAGTTTCACGGATCAAGGTTTCACGGGTAAGTTTCACGGGTAAGTTTCACGGGTATGTTTCACGGGTGTCGTTTCACGGGTCTAGGTTTCACTGGTAAGTTTCACGGGTCAAGGTTTTACGGGTAAGTTTCACGGGTAAGTTTTACGGGTAAGTTTTACGGGTGACGTTTCACGGGTCTAGGTTTCACTGGTAAGTTTCACGGGTCAAGGTTTCACGGGTAAGTTTCACGGGTAAGTTTCACGGGTATGTTTCACGGGTGACGTTTCACGGGTCAAGGTTTCACTGGTAAGTTTCACGGGTCAAGGTTTCACGGGTAAGTTTCACGGGTAAGTTTCACGGGTATGTTTCACGGGTGACGTTTCACGGGTCTAGGTTTCACTGGTAAGTTTCACGGGTCAAGGTTTTACGGGTAAGTTTCACGGGTAAGTTTCACGGGTATGTTTCACGGGTGACGTTTCCCGGGTCTAGGTTTCACTGGTAAGTTTTACGGGTCAAGGTTTCACGGGTAAGTTTCACGGGTAAGTTTTACGGGTAAGTTTCACGGGTGACGTTTCACGGGTGACGTTTCACGGGTGACGTTTCACGGGTGACGTTTTACGGGTGACGTTTCACGGGTCTAGGTTTCACTGGTAAGTTTCACGGGTCAAGGTTTCACGGGTAAGTTTCACGGGTAAGTTTCACGGGTATGTTTCACGGGTGACGTTTCACGGGTCTAGGTTTCACTGGAAAGTTTCACGGGTCAAGGTTTCACGGGTAAGTTTCACGGGTAAGTTTTACGGGTATGTTTTACAGGCGACGTTTCACGGGTCTAGGTTTCACTGGTAAGTTTCACAGGGTCTAGGTTTCACGGGTAAGTTTCACGGGTCAAGGTTTCACGGGTAAGTTTCACGGGTAAGTTTCACGGGTATGTTTCACGGGTGACGTTTCACGGGTCTAGGTTTCACTGGTAAGTTTTACGGGTGACGTTTCACGGGTCTAGGTTTCACTGGTAAGTTTCACGGGTATAGGTTTCACGGGTAAGTTTCACGGGTAAGTTTCACGGGTATGTTTCACGGGTGACGTTTCACGGGTCTAGGTTTCACTGGTAAGTTTCACGGGTCAAGGTTTCAATGGTAAGTTTCACGGGTAAGTTTCACGGGTATGTTTCACGGGTGACGTTTCTCGGGTCTTGGTTTCACTGGTAAGTTTCACGGGTCAAGGTTTCACGGGTAAGTTTCACGGGTAACTTTCACGGGTATGTTTCACGGGTGACGTTTCACGGGTCTAGGTTTCACTGGTAAGTTTCACGGGTCAAGGTTTCACGGGTAAGTTTCACGGGTAAGTTTCACGGGTATGTTTCACGGGTGACGTTGCACGGGTCTAGGTTTCACTGGTAAGTTTCACGGGTCAAGGTTTCACTGGTAAGTTTCACGGGTAAGTTTCACGGTTATGTTTCACGGGTGACGTTTCACGGGTCTAGGTTTCACTGGTAAGTTTCACGGGTCAAGGTTTCACGGGTAAGTTTTACGGGTAAGTTTCACGGGTAAGTTTCACAGGTGACCTTTCACGGGTCTAGGTTTCACTGGTAAGTTTCACGGGTCAAGGTTTCACGGGTAAGTTTCACGGATAAGTTTCACGGGTATGTTTCACGGGTGACGTTTCACGGGTCTAGGTTTCACTGGTAAGTTTCACGGGTCAAGGTTTCACGGGTAAGTTTCACGGGTAAGTTTCACGGGTAAGTTTCACGGGTGACGTTTCACGGGTCTAGGTTTCACTGGTAAGTTTCACGGGTCAAGGTTTCACGGGTAAGTTTCACGGGTAAGTTTTACGGGTAAGTTTCACGGGTGACGTTTCACGGGTGACGTTTCACGGGTCTAGGTTTCACTGGTAAGTTTCACGGGTCAAGGTTTCACGGGTAAGTTTCACGGGTATGTTTCACGGGTGACGTTTCACGGGTCTAGGTTTCACTGGAAAGTTTCACGGGTCAAGGTTTCACGGGTAAGTTTCACGGGTAAGTTTTACAGGTATGTTTTACAGGCGACGTTTCACGGGTCTAGGTTTCACTGGTAAGTTTCACAGGGTCTAGGTTTCACGGGTAAGTTTCACGGGTCAAGGTTTCACGGGTAAGTTTCACGGGTAAGTTTCACGGGTATGTTTCACGGGTGACGTTTTACGGGTCTAGGTTTCACTGGTAAGTTTCACGGATCAAGGTTTCACGGGTAAGTTTCACGGGTAAGTTTCACGGGTATGTTTCACGGGTGTCGTTTCACGGGTCTAGGTTTCACTGGTAAGTTTCACAGGTCAAGGTTTCACGGGTAGGTTTCATGGGTAAGTTTCACGGGTGACGTTTCACGGGTCTAGGTTTCACTGGTAAGTTTCACGGGTCAAGGTTTCACGGGTAAGTTTCACGGGTAAGTTTCACGGGTATGTTTCACGGGTAAGTTTTACGGGTGTCGTTTCACGGGTCTAGGTTTCACTGGTAAGTTTCACGGGTCAAGGTTTTACGGGTAAGTTTCACGGGTAAGTTTTACGGGTAAGTTTCACGGGTGACGTTTCACGGGACTAGGTTTCACTAGGAAGTTTCACGGGTCAAGGTTTCACGGGTAAGTTTTACGGGTAAGTTTCACGGGTAAGTTTTACGGGTAAGTTTCACGGGTGACGTTTCACGGGTCTAGGTTTCACTGGTAAGTTTCACGGGTCAAGGTTTCACGGGTAAGTTTCACGGGTAAGTTTCACGGGTATGTTTCACGGGTGACGTTTCACGGGTCTAGGTTTCACTGGAAAGTTTCACGGATCAAGGTTTCACGGGTAAGTTTCACGGGTAAGTTTTACGGGTATGTTTTACAGGTGACGTTTCACGGGTCTAGGTTTCACTTGTAAGTTTCACGGGTCAAGGTTTCACGGGTTAGTTTCACGGGTAAGTTTCACGGGTATGTTTCATGGGTGATGTTTCACGGGTCTAGGTTTTACTGGTAAGTTTCACGGGTCAAGGTTTCACGGGTAAGTTTCACGGGTAAGTTTCACGGGTGACGTTTCACGGGTCTAGGTTTCACTGGTAAGTTTCACGGGTATGTTTCACGGGTGACGTTTCACGGGTCTAGGTTTCACTGGTAAGTTTCACGGGTCAAGGTTTCACGGGTAAGTTTCACTGGTAAGTTTCACGGGTATGTTTCACGGATGACGTTTCACGGGTCTTGGTTTCACTGGTAAGTTTCACGGGTCAAGGTTTCACGGGTAAGTTTCACGGGTAAGTTTTACGGGTATGTTTTACAGGTGACGTTTCACGGGTAAGTTTCACGGGTAAGTTTCACGGGTATGTTTCACGGGTGACGTTTCACGGGTCTAGGTTTCACTGGTAAGTTTCACGGGTCAAGGTTTCACGGGTAAGTTTCACGGGTAAGTTTTACGGGTAAGTTTCACGGGTGACGTTTCACGGGTCTAGGTTTCACTGGAAAGTTTCACGGGTCAAGGATTCACGGGTAAGTTTCACGGGTAAGTTTTACGGGTATGTTTTACAGGTGACGTTTCACGGGTCTAGGTTTCACTGGTAAGTTTCACGGGTCAAGGTTTCACGGGTAAGATTCACGGGTAAGTTTCACGGGTATGTTTCATGGGTGATGTTTCACGGGTCTAGGTTTCACTGGTAAGTTTCACGGGTCAAGGTTTTACGGGTAAGTTTCACGGGTATGTTTCACGGGTGACGTTTCACGGGTCTAGGTTTCACTGGTAAGTTTCACGGGTCAAGGTTTCACGGGTAAGTTTTACGGGTAAGTTTCACGGGTGACGTTTCACGGGTCTAGGTTTCACTAGGAAGTTTCACAGGGTCTAGGTTTCACGGGTAAGTTTCACGGGTCAAGGTTTCACGGGTAAGTTTCACGGGTAAGTTTCACGGGTATGTTTCACGGGTGACGTTTTACGGGTCTAGGTTTCACTGGTAAGTTTCACGGATCAAGGTTTCACGGGTAAGTTTCACGGGTAAGTTTCACGGGTATGTTTCACGGGTGTCGTTTCACGGGTCTAGGTTTCACTGGTAAGTTTCACAGGTCAAGGTTTCACGGGTAAGTTTCACGGGTGACGTTTCACGGGTCTAGGTTTCACTGGTAAGTTTCACGGGTCAAGGTTTCACGGGTAAGTTTCACGGGTATGTTTCACGGGTAAGTTTTACGGGTGTCGTTTCACGGGTCTAGGTTTCACTGGTAAGTTTCACGGGTCAAGGTTTCACGGGTAAGTTTCACGGGTAAGTTTTACGGGTAAGTTTCACGGGTGACGTTTCACGGGTCTAGGTTTCACTGGTAAGTTTCACGGGTCAAGGTTTCACGGGTAAGATTCACGGGTAAGTTTCACGGGTATGTTTCATGGGTGATGTTTCACGGGTCTAGGTTTCACTGGTAAGTTTCACGGGTCAAGGTTTTACGGGTAAGTTTCACGGGTATGTTTCACGGGTGACGTTTCACAGGTCTAGGTTTCACTGGTAAGTTTCACGGGTCAAGGTTTCACGGGTAAGTTTCACGGGTAAGTTTTACGGGTAAGTTTCACGGGTGACGTTTCACGGGTCTAGGTTTCACTAGGAAGTTTCACGGGTCAAGGTTTCACGGGTAAGTTTCACGGGTAAGTTTCACGGGTAAGTTTTACGGGTAAGTTTCACGGGTGACGTTTCACGGGTCTAGGTTTCACTGGTAAGTTTCACGGGTCAAGGTTTCACGGGTAAGTTTCACGGGTAAGTTTCACGGGTATGTTTCACGGGTGACGTTTCACGGGTCTAGGTTTCACTGGAAAGTTTCACGGATCAAGGTTTCACGGGTAAGTTTCACGGGTAAGTTTTACGGGTATGTTTTACAGGTGACGTTTCACGGGTCTAGGTTTCACTGGTAAGTTTCACGGGTCAAGGTTTCACGGGTAAGTTTCACGGGTATGTTTCATGGGTGATGTTTCACGGGTCTAGGTTTTACTGGTAAGTTTCACGGGTCAAGGTTTCACGGGTAAGTTTCACGGGTAAGTTTCACGGGTGACGTTTCACGGGTCTAGGTTTCACTGGTAAGTTTCACGGGTATGTTTCACGGGTGACGTTTCACGGGTCTAGGTTTCACTGGTAAGTTTCACGGGTCAAGGTTTCACGGGTAAGTTTCACGGGTAAGTTTCACGGGTATGTTTCACGGATGACGTTTCACGGGTCTTGGTTTCACTGGTAAGTTTCACGGGTCAAGGTTTCACGGGTAAGTTTCACGGGTAAGTTTTACGGGTATGTTTTACAGGTGACGTTTCACGGGTAAGTTTCACGGGTAAGTTTCACGGGTATGTTTCACGGGTGACGTTTCACGGGTCTTGGTTTCACTGGTAAGTTTCACGGGTCAAGGTTTCACGGGTAAGTTTCACGGGTATGTTTCACGGGTGACGTTTCACGGGTCTAGGTTTCACTGGTAAGTTTCACGGGTCAAGGTTTCACGGGTAAGTTTCACGGGTAAGTTTTACGGGTAAGTTTCACGGGTCTAGGTTTCAATGGTAAGTTTCACGGGTCAAGGTTTCACGGGTAAGTTTCACGGGTAAGTTTCACGGGTATGTTTCACGGGTGACGTTTCACGGGTCTAGGTTTCACTGGAAAGTTTCACGGATCAAGGTTTCACGGGTAAGTTTCACGGGTAAGTTTTACGGGTATGTTTTACAGGTGACGTTTCACGGGTCTAGGTTTCACTGGTAAGTTTCACGGGTCAAGGTTTCACGGGTAAGTTTCACGGGTAAGTTTCACGGGTATGTTTCATGGGTGATGTTTCACGGGTCTAGGTTTTACTGGTAAGTTTCACGGGTCTAGGTTTCACTGGTAAGTTTCACGGGTCAAGGTTTCACGGGTAAGTTTCACGGGTAAGTTTCACGGGTATGTTTCACGGGTGAAGTTTCACGGGTATGTTTCACGGGTGACGTTTCACGGGTCTAGGTTTCACTGGTAAGTTTCACGGGTCAAGGTTTCACGGGTAAGTTTCACGGGTAAGTTTCTCGGGTATGTTTCACGGGTGACGTTTCACGGGTCTAGGTTTCACTGGTAAGTTTCACGGGTCAAGGTTTCACGGGTAAGTTTCACGGGTAAGTTTCACTGGTATGTTTCACGGGTGACGTTTCCCGGGTCTAGGTTTCACTGGTAAGTTTCACGGGTCAAGGTTTCACGGGTAAGTTTCACGGGTAAGTTTCACGGGTAAGTTTCACGGGTATGTTTCACGGGTGACGTTTCACGGGTCTAGGTTTCACTGGTAAGTTTCACGGGTCAAGGTTTCACGGGTAAGTTTCACGGGTAAGTTTTACGGGTTAGTTTCACGGGTGACGTTTCACGGGTCTAGGTTTCACTGGTAAGTTTCACGGGTCAAGGTTTCATGGGTAATTTTCACGGGTAAGTTTCACGGGTAAGTTTTACGGGTAAGTTTCACGGGTATGTTTCACGGGTGACGTTTCACGGGTCTTGGTTTCACTGGTTTCACGGGTCAAGGTTTCATGGGTAAGTTTCACGGGTAAGTTTCACGGGTATGTTTCACGGGTGACGTTTCACGGGTCTAGGTTTCACTGGTAAGTTTCACGGGTCAAGGTTTTACGAGTAAGTTTCACGGGTAAGTTTCACGTGTACGTTTCACGGGTGACGTTTCACGGGTCTAGGTTTCACTGGTAAGTTTCACGGGTCAAGGTTTCACGGGTAAGTTTCACGGGTAAGTTTCACGGGTGACGTTTCACGGGTCTAGGTTTCACTGGTAAGTTTCACAGGTCAAGGTTTCACGGGTAAGTTTCACGGGTAAGTTTCACGGGTAAGTTTCACGGGTAAGTTTCACGGGTATGTTTCACGGGTGACGTTTCACGGGTCTAGGTTTCACTGGAAAGTTTCACGGGTCAAGGTTTCACGGGTAAGCTTCACGGGTAAGTTTTACGGGTATGTTTTACAGGTGACGTTTCACGGGTCTAGGTTTCACTGGTAAGTTTCACGGGTCAAGGTTTCACGGGTAAGTTTCACGGGTAAGTTTCACGGGTAAGTTTCACGGGTATGTTTCATGGGTGATGTTTCACGGATCTAGGTTTCACTGGTAAGTTTCACGGGTCAAGGTTTCACGGGTAAGTTTCACGGGTAAGTTTCACGGGTATGTTTCACGGGTGACGTTTCACGGGTCTAGCTTTCACTGGAAAGTTTCACGGGGCAAGGTTTCACGGGTAAGTTTCACGGGTAAGTTTTACGGGTATGTTTTACAGGTGACGTTTCACGAGTCTAGGTTTCACTGGTAAGTTTCACGGGTCAAGGTTTCACGGGTAAGTTTCACGGGTAAGTTTCACGGGTATGTTTCATGGGTGATGTTTCACGGGTCTAGGTTTCACTGGTAAGTTTCACGGGTCAAGGTTTCACGGGTAAGTTTCACGGGTAAGTTTCACGGGTATGTTTCACGGGTGACGTTTTGCGGGTCTAGGTTTCACTGGTAAGTTTCACGGGTCAAGGTTTCACGGGTAAGTTTCACGGGTAAGATTCACGGGTATGTTTCACGGGTGACGTTTCACGGGTCTAGGTTTCACTGGTAAGTTTCACGGGTCAAGGTTTCACGGGTAAGTTTCACGGGTAAGTTTCACGGGTAAGTTTCACGGGTCTAGGTTTCACTGGTAAGTTTCACGGGTTAAGGTTTCACGGGTAAGTTTCACGGGTAAGTTTCACGGGTGACGTTTCACGGGTCTAGGTTTCACTGGTAAGTTTCACGGGTCAAGGTTTCACGGGTAAGTTTCACGTGTAAATTTCACGGGTATGTTTCACGGGTGACGTTTCACGGGTCTAAGTTTCACAGTTCAAGGTTTTACGGGTAAGTTTCACGGGTAAGTTTCACGGGTATGTTTCACGGGTGACGTTTCACGGGTCTAGGTTTCACTGGTAAGTTTCACGGGTCAAGGTTTCACGGGTAAGTTTCACGTGTAAATTTCACGGGTATGTTTCACGGGTGACGTTTCACGGGTCTAGGTTTCACTGGTAAGTTTCACAGTTCAAGGTTTTACGGGTAAGTTTCACGGGTAAGTTTCACGGATATGTTTCACGGGTGACGTTTCACGGGTCTAGGTTTCACTGGTAAGTTTCACGGGTCAAGGTTTCACGGGTAAGTTTCACGGGTAAGTTTCACGGGTAAGTTTTACGGGTAAGTTTCACGGGTGACGTTTCACGGGTCTAGGTTTCACTGGAAAGTTTCACGGGTCAAGGATTCACGGGTAAGTTTCACGGGTAAGTTTTACGGGTATGTTTTACAGGTGACGTTTCACGGGTCTAGGTTTCACTGGTAAGTTTCACGGGTCAAGGTTTCACGGGTAAGATTCACAGGTAAGTTTCACGGGTATGTTTCATGGGTGATGTTTCACGGCTCTAGGTTTCACTGGTAAGTTTCACGGGTCAAGGTTTTACGGGTAAGTTTCACGGGTATGTTTCACGGGTGACGTTTCACGGGTCTAGGTTTCACTGGTAAGTTTCACGGGTCAAGGTTTCACGGGTAAGATTCACGGGTAAGTTTCACGGGTATGTTTCACGGGTGACGTTTCACGGGTATAGGTTTCACTAGTAAGTTTCACGGGTCAAGGTTTCACGGGTAAGTTTCACGGGTAAGTTTCACGGGTATGTTTCACGGGTGACGTTTCACGGGTCTAGGTTTCACTGGTAAGTTTCACGGGTCAAGGTTTCACGGGTAAGTTTCACGGGTAAGTTTCACGGGTATGTTTCACGGGTGACGTTTCACGGGTCTAGGTTTCACTGGTAAGTTTCACGGGTCAAGGTTTCACGGGTAAGTTTTACGGGTAAGTTTCACGGGTAAGTTTTACGCGTAAGTTTCACGGGTGACGTTTCACGGGTCTAGGTTTCACTGGTAAGTTTCACGGGTCAAGGTTTCACGGGTAAGTTTAACGGGTAAGTTTTACGGGTAAGTTTCACGGGTGACGTTTCACGGGTCTAGGTTTCACTGGTAAGTTTCACGGGTCTAGGTTTCACTGGTAAGTTTCACGGGTCAAGGTTTCACGGGTAAGTTTCACGGGTAAGTTTCACGGGTAAGTTTTACGGGTATGTTTTACAGGTGACGTTTCACGGGTCTAGGTTACACTGGTAAGTTTCACGGGTCAAGGTTTCACGGGTAAGTTTCTCGGGTAAGTTTCACGGGTATGTTTCATGGGTGATGTTTCACGGGTCTAGGTTTTACTGGTAAGTTTCACGGGTCAAGGTTTCACGGGTAAGTTTCACGGGTAAGTTTCACGGGTGACGTTTCACGGGTCTAGGTTTCACTGGTAAGTTTCACGGGTATGTTTCACGGGTGACGCTTCACGGGTCTAGGTTTCACTGGTAAGTTTCACGGGTCAAGGTTTCACGGGTAAGTTTCACGGGTAAGTTTCACGGGTATGTTTCACGGATGACGTTTCACGGGTCTTGGTTTCACTGGTAAGTTTCACGGGTCAAGGTTTCACGGGTATGTTTTACAGGTGACGATTCACGGGTAAGTTTCACGGGTAAGTTTCACGGGTATGTTTCACGGGTGACGTTTCACGGGTCTAGGTTTCACTGGTAAGTTTCACGGGTCAAGGTTTCACGGGTAAGTTTCACGGGTAAGTTTTACGGGTAAGTTTCACGGGTGACGTTTCACGGGTCTAGGTTTCACTGGAAAGTTTCACGGGTCAAGGATTCACGGGTAAGTTTCACGGGTAAGTTTTACGGGTATGTTTTACAGGTGACGTTTCACGGGTCTAGGTTTCACTGGTAAGTTTCACGGGTCAAGGTTTCACGGGTAAGATTCACGGGTAAGTTTCACGGGTATGTTTCATGGGTGATGTTTCACGGGTCTAGGTTTCACTGGTAAGTTTCACGGGTCAAGGTTTTACGGGTAAGTTTCACGGGTAAGTTTCACGGGTATGTTTCACGGGTGACGTTTCACGGGTCTAGGTTTCGCTGGTAAGTTTCACGGGTCAAGGTTTCACGGGTAAGTTTCACGGGTAAGTTTCACGGGTATGTTTCACGGGTGACGTTTCACGGGTCTAGGTTTCACTAGTAAGTTTCACGGGTCAAGGTTTCACGGGTAAGTTTCACGGGTAAGTTTCACGGGTATGTTTCATGGGTGATGTTTCACGGGTCTAGGTTTTACTGGTATGTTTCACGGGTCAAGGTTTCACGGGTAAGTTTCACGGGTAAGTTTCACGGGTGACGTTTCACGGGTCTAGGTTTCACTGGTAAGTTTCACGGGTATGTTTCACGGGTAAGTTTTACGGGTATGTTTTACAGGCGACGTTTCACGGGTCTAGGTTTCACTGGTAAGTTTCACGGGTCAAGGTTTCACGGGTCAAGGTTTCACGGGTAAGTTTCACGGGTAAGTTTCACGGGTATGTTTTACAGGTGACGTTTCACGGGTCTAGGTTTCACTGGTAAGTTTCACGGGTCAAGGTTTCACGGGTAAGATTCACGGGTAAGTTTCACGGGTATGTTTCATGAGTGATGTTTCACGGGTCTAGGTTTCACTGGTAAGTTTCACGGGTCAAGGTTTTACGGGTAAGTTTCACGGGTAAGTTTCACGGGTATGTTTCACGGGTGACGTTTCACGGGTCTAGGTTTCACTGGTAAGTTTCACGGGTCAAGGTTTCACGGGTAAGTTTCACGGGTAAGTTTCACGGGTATGTTTCACGGGTGACGTTTCACGGGTCTAGGTTTCACTAGTAAGTTTCACTTGTCAAGGTTTCACGGGTAAGTTTCACGGGTAAGTTTCACGGGTATGTTTCACGGGTGACGTTTCACGGGTCTAGGTTTCACTGGCAAGTTTCACGGGTCAAGGTTTCACGGGTAAGTTTCACGGGTAAGTTTCACGGGTATGTTTCACGGGTGACGTTTCACGGGTCTAGGTTTCACTGGTAAGTTTCACGGGTCAAGGTTTCACGGGTAAGTTTCACGGGTAAGTTTCACGGGTATGTTTCACGGGTGACGTTTCACGGGTCTAGGTTTCACTGGAAGGTTTCACGGGTCAAGGATTCACGGGTAAGTTTCACGGGTAAGTTTTACGGGTATGTTTTACAGGTGACGTTTCACGGGTCTAGGTTTCACTGGTAAGTTTCACGGGTCAAGGTTTCACGGGTAAGATTCACAGGTAAGTTTCACGGGTATGTTTCATGGGTGATGTTTCACGGCTCTAGGTTTCACTGGTAAGTTTCACGGGTCAAGGTTTTACGGGTAAGTTTCACGGGTATGTTTCACGGGTGACGTTTCACGGGTCTAGGTTTCACTGGTAAGTTTCACGGGTCAAGGTTTCACGGGTAAGATTCACGGGTAAGTTTCACGGGTATGTTTCACGGGTGACGTTTCACGGGTATAGGTTTCACTAGTAAGTTTCACGGGTCAAGGTTTCACGGGTAAGTTTCACGGGTAAGTTTCACGGGTATGTTTCACGGGTGACGTTTCACGGGTCTAGGTTTCACTGGTAAGTTTCACGGGTCAAGGTTTCACGGGTAAGTTTCACGGGTAAGTTTCACGGGTATGTTTCACGGGTGACGTTTCACGGGTCTAGGTTTCACTGGTAAGTTTCACGGGTCAAGGTTTCACAAGTAAGTTTTACGGGTAAGTTTCACGGGTAAGTTTTACGCGTAAGTTTCACGGGTGACGTTTCACGGGTCTAGGTTTCACTGGTAAGTTTCACGGGTCAAGGTTTCACGGGTAAGTTTAACGGGTAAGTTTTACGGGTAAGTTTCACGGGTGACGTTTCACGGGTCTAGGTTTCACTGGTAAGTTTCACGGGTCTAGGTTTCACTGGTAAGTTTCACGGGTCAAGGTTTCACGGGTAAGTTTCACGGGTAAGTTTCACGGGTAAGTTTTACGGGTATGTTTTACAGGTGACGTTTCACGGGTCTAGGTTACACTGGTAAGTTTCACGGGTCAAGGTTTCACGGGTAAGTTTCACGGGTAAGTTTCACGGGTATGTTTCATGGGTGATGTTTCACGGGTCTAGGTTTTACTGGTAAGTTTCACGGGTCAAGGTTTCACGGGTAAGTTTCACGGGTAAGTTTCACGGGTGACGTTTCACGGGTCTAGGTTTCACTGGTAAGTTTCACGGGTATGTTTCACGGGTGACGCTTCACGGGTCTAGGTTTCACTGGTAAGTTTCACGGGTCAAGGTTTCACGGGTAAGTTTCACGGGTAAGTTTCACGGGTATGTTTCACGGATGACGTTTCACGGGTCTTGGTTTCACTGGTAAGTTTCACGGGTCAAGGTTTCACGGGTATGTTTTACAGGTGACGATTCACGGGTAAGTTTCACGGGTAAGTTTCACGGGTATGTTTCACGGGTGACGTTTCACGGGTCTAGGTTTCACTGGTAAGTTTCACGGGTCAAGGTTTCACGGGTAAGTTTCACGGGTAAGTTTTACGGGTCAGTTTCACGGGTGACGTTTCACGGGTCTAGGTTTCACTGGAAAGTTTCACGGGTCAAGGATTCACGGGTAAGTTTCACGGGTAAGTTTTACGGGTATGTTTTACAGGTGACGTTTCACGGGTCTAGGTTTCACTGGTAAGTTTCACGGGTCAAGGTTTCACGGGTAAGATTCACGGGTAAGTTTCACGGGTATGTTTCATGGGTGATGTTTCACGGGTCTAGGTTTCACTGGTAAGTTTCACGGGTCAAGGTTTTACGGGTAAGTTTCACGGGTAAGTTTCACGGGTATGTTTCACGGGTGACGTTTCACGGGTCTAGGTTTCGCTGGTAAGTTTCACGGGTCAAGGTTTCACGGGTAAGTTTCACGGGTAAGTTTCACGGGTATGTTTCACGGGTGACGTTTCACGGGTCTAGGTTTCACTAGTAAGTTTCACGGGTCAAGGTTTCACGGGTAAGTTTCACGGGTAAGTTTCACGGGTAAGTTTCACGGGTATGTTTCATGGGTGATGTTTCACGGGTCTAGGTTTTACTGGTATGTTTCACGGGTCAAGGTTTCACGGGTAAGTTTCACGGGTAAGTTTCACGGGTGACGTTTCACGGGTCTAGGTTTCACTGGTAAGTTTCACGGGTATGTTTCACGGGTAAGTTTTACGGGTATGTTTTACAGGCGACGTTTCACGGGTCTAGGTTTCACTGGTAAGTTTCACGGGTCAAGGTTTCACGGGTCAAGGTTTCACGGGTAAGTTTCACGGGTAAGTTTCACGGGTATGTTTTACAGGTGACGTTTCACGGGTCTAGGTTTCACTGGTAAGTTTCACGGGTCAAGGTTTCACGGGTAAGATTCACGGGTAAGTTTCACGGGTATGTTTCATGAGTGATGTTTCACGGGTCTAGGTTTCACTGGTAAGTTTCACGGGTCAAGGTTTTACGGGTAAGTTTCACGGGTATGTTTCACGGGTGACGTTTCACGGGTCTAGGTTTCACTGGTAAGTTTCACGGGTCAAGGTTTCACGGGTAAGTTTCACGGGTAAGTTTCACGGGTATGTTTCACGGGTGACGTTTCACGGGTCTAGGTTTCACTAGTAAGTTTCACTTGTCAAGGTTTCACGGGTAAGTTTCACGGGTAAGTTTCACGGGTATGTTTCACGGGTGACGTTTCACGGGTCTAGGTTTCACTGGCAAGTTTCACGGGTCAAGGTTTCACGGGTAAGTTTCACGGGTAAGTTTCACGGGTATGTTTCACGGGTGACGTTTCACGGGTCTAGGTTTCACTGGTAAGTTTCACGGGTCAAGGTTTCACGGGTAAGTTTCACGGGTAAGTTTCACGGGTATGTTTCACGGGTGACGTTTCACGGGTCTAGGTTTCACTGGTAAGTTTCACGGGTCAAGGTTTTACGGGTAAGTTTCACGGGTAAATTTCACAGGTATGTTTCACGGGTGACGTTTCACGGGTCTAGGTTTCACGGGTAAGTTTCACGGGTCAAGGTTTCACGGGTAAGTTTCACGGGTAAGTTTCACGGTTATGTTTCACAAGTGACGTTTCACGGGTCTAGGTTTCACTGGAAAGTTTAACGGGTCAAGGTTTCACGGGTAAGTTTCACGGGTAAGTTTTACGGGTATGTTTTACAGGCGACGTTTCACGGGTCTAGGTTTCACTGGTAAGTTTCACGGGTCTAGGTTTCACGGGTAAGTTTCACGGGTAAGTTTCACGGGTATGTTTCACGGGTGACGTTTCACGGGTCTAGGTTTCACTGGTAAGTTTCACGGGTCAAGGTTTCACGGGTAAGTTTCACGGGTAAATTTCACGGGTATGTTTCACGGGTGACGTTTCACGGGTCTAGGTTTCACTGGTAAGTTTCACAGTTCAAGGTTTTACGGGTAAGTTTCACGGGTAAGTTTCACGGGTATGTTTCACGGGTGACGTTTCACGGGTCTAGGTTTCACTGGTAAGTTTCACGGGTCAAGGTTTCACGGGTAAGTTTCACGGGTAAGTTTTACGGGTAAGTTTCACGGGTGACGTTTCACGGGTGCGTTTCACGGGTCTAGGTTTCACTGGTAAGTTTCACGGGTCAAGGTTTCACGGGTAAGTTTCACGGGTATGTTTCACAAGTGACGTTTCACGGGTCTAGGTTTCACTGGAAAGTTTCACGGGTCAAGGTTTCACGGGTAAGTTTCACGGGTAAGTTTTACGGGTATGTTTTACAGGCGACGTTTCACGGGTCTAGGTTTCACTGGTAAGTTTCACGGGTCTAGGTTTCACGGGTAAGTTTCACGGGTAAGTTTCACGGGTATGTTTCATGGGTGATGTTTCACGGGTCTAGGTTTCACTGGTAAGTTTCACGGGTCAAGGTTTCACGGGTAAGTTTCACGGGTAAGTTTCACGGGTAAGTTTTACGGGTATGTTTTACAGGTGACGTTTCACGGGTCTAGGTTTCACTGGTAAGTTTCACGGGTCAAGGTTTCACGGGTAAGTTTCACGGGTATGTTTCATGGGTGATGTTTCACGGGTCTAAGTTTTACTGGTAAGTTTCACGGGTCAAAGTTTCACGGGTAAGTTTCACGGGTAAGTTTAACGGGTGACGTTTCACGGGTCTAGGTTTCACTGGTAAGTTTCACGGGTATGTTTCACGGGTGACGTTTCACGGGTCTAGGTTTCACTGGTAAGTTTCACGGGTCAAGGTTTCACGGGTAAGTTTCACGGGTAAGTTTCACGGGTATGTTTCACGGGTGACGTTTCACGGGTCTAGGTTTCACTGGTAAGTTTCACGGGTCAAGGTTTTACGGGTAAGTTTCACGGGTAAATTTTACGGGTATGTTTCACGGGTGACGTTTCACGGGTCTAGGTTTCACGGGTAAGTTTCACGGGTCAAGGTTTTACGGGTAAGTTTCACGGGTAAGTTTCACGGGTAAGTTTCACGGGTATGTTTCACAAGTGACGTTTCACGGGTCTAGGTTTCACTGGAAAGTTTCACGGGTCAAGGTTTCACGGGTAAGTTTCACGGGTAAGTTTTACGGGTATGTTTTACAGGCGACGTTTCACGGGTCTAGGTTTCACTGGTAAGTTTCACGGGTCTAGGTTTCACGGGTAAGTTTCACGGGTAAGTTTCACGGGTATGTTTCACGGGTGACGTTTCACGGGTCTAGGTTTCACTGGTAAGTTTCACGGGTCAAGGTTTCACGGGTAAGTTTCACGGGTAAATTTCACGGGTATGTTTCACGGGTGACGTTTCACGGGTCTAGGTTTCACTGGTAAGTTTCACAGTTCAAGGTTTTACGGGTAAGTTTCACGGGTAAGTTTCACGGGTATGTTTCACGGGTGACGTTTCACGGGTCTAGGTTTCACTGGTAAGTTTCACGGGTCAAGGTTTCACGGGTAAGTTTCACGGGTAAGTTTTACGGGTAAGTATCACGGGTGACGTTTCACGGGTGCGTTTCACGGGTCTAGGTTTCACTGGTAAGTTTCACGGGTCAAGGTTTCACGGGTAAGTATCACCGGTAAGTTTCACGGGTATGTTTCACAAGTGACGTTTCACGGGTCTAGGTTTCACTGGAAAGTTTCACGGGTCAAGGTTTCACGGGTAAGTTTCACGGGTAAGTTTTACGGGTATGTTTTACAGGCGACGTTTCACGGGTCTAGGTTTCACTGGTAAGTTTCACGGGTCTAGGTTTCACGGGTAAGTTTCACGGGTAAGTTTCACGGGTATGTTTCATGGGTGATGTTTCACGGGTCTAGGTTTCACTGGTAAGTTTCACGGGTCAAGGTTTCACGGGTAAGTTTCACGGGTAAGTTTCACGGGTAAGTTTTACGGGTATGTTTTACAGGTGACGTTTCACGGGTCTAGGTTTCACTGGTAAGTTTCACGGGTCAAGGTTTCACGGGTAAGTTTCACGGGTAAGTTTCACGGGTATGTTTCATGGGTGATGTTTCACGGGTCTAGGTTTTACTGGTAAGTTTCACGGGTCAAGGTTTCACGGGTAAGTTTCACGGGTAAGTTTCACGGGTGACGTTTCACGGGTCTAGGTTTCACTGGTAAGTTTCACGGGTATGTTTCACGGGTGACGTTTCACGGGTCTAGGTTTCACTGGTAAGTTTCACGGGTCAAGGTTTCACGGGTAAGTTTCACGGGTAAGTTTCACGGGTATGTTTCACGGATGACGTTTCAGGGGTCTTGGTTTCACTGGTAAGTTTCACGGGTCAAGGTTTCACGGGTAAGTTTCACGGGTAAGTTTTACGGGTATGTTTTACAGGTGACGTTTCACGGGTAAGTTTCACGGGTAAGTTTCACGGGTATGTTTCACGGGTGAAGTTTCACGGGTCTTGGTTTCACTGGTAAGTTTCACGGGTCAAGGTTTCACGGGTAAGTTTCACGGGTAAGTTTTACGGGTATGTTTTACAGGTGACGTTTCACGGGTAAGTTTCACGGGTAAGTTTCACGGGTATGTTTCACGGGTGAAGTTTCACGGGTCTAGGTTTCACTGGTAAGTTTCACGGGTCAAGGTTTCACGGGTAAGTTTCACGGGTAAGTTTTACGGGTAAGTTTCACGGGTGACGTTTCACGGGTCTAGGTTTCACTGGAAAGTTTCACGGGTCAAGGATTCACGGGTAAGTTTCACGGGTAAGTTTTACGGGTATGTTTTACAGGTGACGTTTCACGGGTCTAGGTTTCACTGGTAAGTTTCACGGGTCAAGGTTTCACGGGTAAGATTCACGGGTAAGTTTCACGGGTATGTTTCATGGGTGATGTTTCACGGGTCTAGGTTTCACTGGTAAGTTTCACGGGTCAAGGTTTTACGGGTAAGTTTCACGGGTAAGTTTCACGGGTATGTTTCACGGGTGACGTTTCACGGGTCTAGGTTTCACTGGTAAGTTTCACGGGTCAAGGTTTCACGGGTAAGTTTCACGGGTATGTTTCACGGGTGACGTTTCACGGGTCTAGGTTTCACTAGTAAGTTTCACGGGTCAAGGTTTCACGGGTAAGTTTCACGGGTAAGTTTCACGGGTATGTTTCATGGGTGATGTTTCACGGGTCTAGGTTTTACTGGTAAGTTTCACGGGTCAAGGTTTCACGGGTAAGTTTCACGGGTGACGTTTCACGGGTCTAGGTTTCACTGGTAAGTTTCACGGGTATGTTTCACGGGTAAGTTTTACGGGTATGTTTTACAGGTGACGTTTCACGGGTCTAGGTTTCACTGGTAAGTTTCACGGGTCAAGGTTTCACGGGTCAAGGTTTCACGGGTAAGTTTCACGGGTATGTTTTACAGGTGACGTTTCACGGGTCTAGGTTTCACTGGTAAGTTTCACGGGTCAAGGTTTCACGGGTAAGATTCACGGGTAAGTTTCACGGGTATGTTTCATGGGTGATGTTTCACGGGTCTAGGTTTCACTGGTAAGTTTCACGGGTCAAGGTTTTACGGGTAAGTTTCACGGGTATGTTTCACGGGTCAAGGTTTCACGGGTCAAGGTTTCACGGGTAAGTTTCACGGGTAAGTTTCACGGGTATGTTTTACAGGTGACGTTTCACGGGTATGTTTCACGGGTCAAGGTTTCACGGGTCAAGGTTTCACTGGTAAGTTTCACGGGTCAAGGTTTCACGGGTAAGATTCACGGGTAAGTTTCACGGGTATGTTTCATGAGTGATGTTTCACGGGTCTAGGTTTCACTGGTAAGTTTCACGGGTCAAGGTTTTACGGGTAAGTTTCACGGGTAAGTTTCACGGGTATGTTTCACGGGTGACGTTTCACGGGTCTAGGTTTCACTGGTAAGTTTCACGGGTCAAGGTTTCACGGGTAAGTTTCACGGGTATGTTTCACGGGTGACGTTTCACGGGTCTAGGTTTCACTAGTAAGTTTCACTTGTCAAGGTTTCACGGGTAAGTTTCACGGGTAAGTTTCACGGGTATGTTTCACGGGTGACGTTTCACGGGTCTAGGTTTCACTGGTAAGTTTCACGGGTCAAGGTTTCACGGGTAAGTTTCACGGGTAAGTTTCACGGGTATGTTTCACGGGTGACGTTTCACGGGTCTAGGTTTCACTGGTAAGTTTCACGGGTCAAGGTTTCACGGGTAAGTTTCACGGGTAAGTTTCACGGGTATGTTTCACGGGTGACGTTTCACGGGTCTAGGTTTTACTGGTAAGTTTCACGGGTCAAGGTTTTACGGGTAAGTTTCACGGGTAAATTTCACGGGTATGTTTCACGGGTGACGTTTCACGGGTCTAGGTTTCACGGGTAAGTTTCACGGGTCAAGGTTTCACGGGTAAGTTTCACGGGTAAGTTTTACGGGTATGTTTTACAGGCGACGTTTCACGGGTCTAGGTTTCACTGGTAAGTTTCACGGGTCTAGGTTTCACGGGTAAGTTTCACGGGTAAGTTTCACGGGTATGTTTCACGGGTGACGTTTCACGGGTCTAGGTTTCACTGGTAAGTTTCACGGGTCAAGGTTTCACGGGTAAGTTTCACGGGTAAATTTCACGGGTATGTTTCACGGGTGACGTTTCACGGGTCTAGGTTTCACTGGTATGTTTCACAGTTCAAGGTTTTACGGGTAAGTTTCACGGGTAAGTTTCACGGGTATGTTTCACGGGTGACGTTTCACGGGTCTAGGTTTCACTGGTAAGTTTCACGGGTCAAGGTTTCACGGGTAAGTTTCACGGGTAAGTTTTACGGGTAAGTTTCACGGGTGACGTTTCACGGGTGCGTTTCACGGGTCTAGGTTTCACTGGTAAGTTTCACGGGTCAAGGTTTCACGGGTAAGTTTCACCGGTAAGTTTCACTGGTATGTTTCACAAGTGACGTTTCACGGGTCTAGGTTTCACTGGAAAGTTTCACGGGTCAAGGTTTCACGGGTAAGTTTCACGGGTAAGTTTTACGGGTATGTTTTACAGGCGACGTTTCACGGGTCTAGGTTTCACTGGTAAGTTTCACGGGTCTAGGTTTCACGGGTAAGTTTCACGGGTAAGTTTCACGGGTATGTTTCATGGGTGATGTTTCACGGGTCTAGGTTTCACTGGTAAGTTTCACGGGTCAAGGTTTCACGGGTAAGTTTCACGGGTAAGTTTCACGGGTAAGTTTTACGGGTATGTTTTACAGGTGACGTTTCACGGGTCTAGGTTTCACTGGTAAGTTTCACGGGTCAAGGTTTCACGGGTAAGTTTCACGGGTAAGTTTCACGGGTATGTTTCATGGGTGATGTTTCACGGGTCTAGGTTTTACTGGTAAGTTTCACGGGTCAAGGTTTCACGGGTAAGTTTCACGGGTAAGTTTCACGGGTGACGTTTCACGGGTCTAGGTTTCACTGGTAAGTTTCACGGGTATGTTTCACGGGTGACGTTTCACGGGTCTAGGTTTCACTGGTAAGTTTCACGGGTCAAGGTTTCACGGGTAAGTTTCACGGGTAAGTTTCACGGGTATGTTTCACGGATGACGTTTCACGGGTCTTGGTTTCACTGGTAAGTTTCACGGGTCAAGGTTTCACGGGTAAGTTTCACGGGTAAGTTTTACGGGTATGTTTTACAGGTGACGTTTCACGGGTAAGTTTCACGGGTAAGTTTCACGGGTATGTTTCACGGGTGAAGTTTCACGGGTCTTGGTTTCACTGGTAAGTTTCACGGGTCAAGGTTTCACGGGTAAGTTTCACGGGAAAGTTTTACGGGTATGTTTTACAGGTGACGTTTCACGGGTAAGTTTCACGGGTAAGTTTCACGGGTATGTTTCACGGGTGACGTTTCACGGGTCTAGGTTTCACTGGTAAGTTTCACGGGTCAAGGTTTCACGGGTAAGTTTCACGGGTAAATTTCACGGGTATGTTTCACGGGTGACGTTTCACGGGTCTAGGTTTCACTGGTAAGTTTCACAGTTCAAGGTTTTACGGGTAAGTTTCACGGGTAAGTTTCACGGGTATGTTTCACGGGTGACGTTTCACGGGTCTAGGTTTCACTGGTAAGTTTCACGGGTCAAGGTTTCACGGGTAAGTTTCACGGGTAAGTTTTACGGGTAAGTTTCACGGGTGACGTTTCACGGGTGCGTTTCACGGGTCTAGGTTTCACTGGTAAGTTTCACGGGTCAAGGTTTCACGGGTAAGTTTCACCGGTAAGTTTCACGGGTATGTTTCACAAGTGACGTTTCACGGGTCTAGGTTTCACTGGAAAGTTTCACGGGTCAAGGTTTCACGGGTAAGTTTCACGGGTAAGTTTTACGGGTATGTTTTACAGGCGACGTTTCACGGGTCTAGGTTTCACTGGTAAGTTTCACGGGTCTAGGTTTCACGGGTAAGTTTCACGGGTAAGTTTCACGGGTATGTTTCATGGGTGATGTTTCACGGGTCTAGGTTTCACTGGTAAGTTTCACGGGTCAAGGTTTCACGGGTAAGTTTCACGGGTAAGTTTCACGGGTAAGTTTTACGGGTATGTTTTACAGGTGACGTTTCACGGGTCTAGGTTTCACTGGTAAGTTTCACGGGTCAAGGTTTCACGGGTAAGTTTCACGGGTAAGTTTCACGGGTATGTTTCATGGGTGATGTTTCACGGGTCTAGGTTTTACTGGTAAGTTTCACGGGTCAAGGTTTCACGGGTAAGTTTCACGGGTGACGTTTCACGGGTCTAGGTTTCACTGGTAAGTTTCACGGGTATGTTTCACGGGTGACGTTTCACGGGTCTAGGTTTCACTGGTAAGTTTCACGGGTCAAGGTTTCACGGGTAAGTTTCACGGGTAAGTTTCACGGGTATGTTTCACGGATGACGTTTCACGGGTCTTGGTTTCACTGGTAAGTTTCACGGGTCAAGGTTTCACGGGTAAGTTTCACGGGTAAGTTTTACGGGTATGTTTTACAGGTGACGTTTTACGGGTAAGTTTCACGGGTAAGTTTCACGGGTATGTTTCACGGGTGAAGTTTCACGGGTCTTGGTTTCACTGGTAAGTTTCACGGGTCAAGGTTTCACGGGTAAGTTTCACGGGTAAGTTTTACGGGTATGTTTTACAGGTGACGTTTCACGGGTAAGTTTCACGGGTAAGTTTCACAGGTATGTTTCACGGGTGAAGTTTCACGGGTCTAGGTTTCACTGGTAAGTTTCACGGGTCAAGGTTTCACGGGTAAGTTTCACGGGTAAGTTTTACGGGTAAGTTTCACGGGTGACGTTTCACGGGTCTAGGTTTCACTGGAAAGTTTCACGGGTCAAGGATTCACGGGTAAGTTTCACGGGTAAGTTTTACGGGTATGTTTTACAGGTGACGTTTCACGGGTCTAGGTTTCACTGGTAAGTTTCACGGGTCAAGGTTTCACGGGTAAGATTCACGGGTAAGTTTCACGGGTATGTTTCATGGGTGATGTTTCACGGGTCTAGGTTTCACTGGTAAGTTTCACGGGTCAAGGTTTTACGGGTAAGTTTCACGGGTAAGTTTCACGGGTATGTTTCACGGGTGACGTTTCACGGGTCTAGGTTTCACTGGTAAGTTTCACGGGTCAAGGTTTTACGGGTAAGTTTCACGGGTATGTTTCACGGGTGACGTTTCACGGGTCTAGGTTTCACTGGTAAGTTTCACGGGTCAAGGTTTCACGGGTAAGATTCACGGGTAAGTTTCACGGGTATGTTTCACGGGTGACGTTTCACGGGTATAGGTTTCACTAGTAAGTTTCACGGGTCAAGGTTTCACGGGTAAGTTTCACGGGTAAGTTTCACGGGTATGTTTCACGGGTGACGTTTCACGGGTCTAGGTTTCACTGGTAAGTTTCACGGGTCAAGGTTTCACGGGTAAGTTTCACGGGTAAGTTTCACGGGTATGTTTCACGGGTGACGTTTCACGGGTCTAGGTTTCACTGGTAAGTTTCACAGGTCAAGGTTTCACGGGTAAGTTTTACGGGTAAGTTTCACGGGTAAGTTTTACGGGTATGTTTTACAGGTGACGTTTCACGGGTAAGTTTCACGGGTAAGTTTCACGGGTATGTTTCACGGGTGACGTTTCACGGGTCTAGGTTTCACTGGTAAGTTTCACGGGTCAAGGTTTCACGGGTAAGTTTCACGGGTAAATTTCACGGGTATGTTTCAAGGGTGACGTTTCACGGGTCTAGGTTTCACTGGTAAGTTTCACAGTTCAAGGTTTTACGGGTAAGTTTCACGGGTAAGTTTCACGGGTATGTTTCACGGGTGACGTTTCACGGGTCTAGGTTTCACTGGTAAGTTTCACGGGTCAAGGTTTCACGGGTAAGTTTCACGGGTAAGTTTTACGGGTAAGTTTCACGGGTGACGTTTCACGGGTGCGTTTCACGGGTCTAGGTTTCACTGGTAAGTTTCACGGGTCAAGGTTTCACGGGTAAGTTTCACCGGTAAGTTTCACGGGTATGTTTCACAAGTGACGTTTCACGGGTCTAGGTTTCACTGGAAAGTTTCACGGGTCAAGGTTTCACGGGTAAGTTTCACGGGTAAGTTTTACGGGTATGTTTTACAGGCGACGTTTCACGGGTCTAGGTTTCACTGGTAAGTTTCACGGGTCTAGGTTTCACGGGTAAGTTTCACGGGTAAGTTTCACGGGTATGTTTCATGGGTGATGTTTCACGGGTCTAGGTTTCACTGGTAAGTTTCACGGGTCAAGGTTTCACGGGTAAGTTTCACGGGTAAGTTTCACGGGTAAGTTTTACGGGTATGTTTTACAGGTGACGTTTCACGGGTCTAGGTTTCACTGGTAAGTTTCACGGGTCAAGGTTTCACGGGTAAGTTTCACGGGTAAGTTTCACGGGTATGTTTCATGGGTGATGTTTCACGGGTCTAGGTTTTACTGGTAAGTTTCACGGGTCAAGGTTTCACGGGTAAGTTTCACGGGTAAGTTTCACGGGTGACGTTTCACGGGTCTAGGTTTCACTGGTAAGTTTCACGGGTATGTTTCACGGGTGACGTTTCACGGGTCTAGGTTTCACTGGTAAGTTTCACGGGTCAAGGTTTCACGGGTAAGTTTCACGGGTAAGTTTCACGGGTATGTTTCACGGATGACGTTTCACGGGTCTTGGTTTCACTGGTAAGTTTCACGGGTCAAGGTTTCACGGGTAAGTTTCACGGGTAAGTTTTACGGGTATGTTTTACAGGTGACGTTTCACGGGTAAGTTTCACGGGTAAGTTTCACGGGTATGTTTCACGGGTGAAGTTTCACGGGTCTTGGTTTCACTGGTAAGTTTCACGGGTCAAGGTTTCACGGGTAAGTTTCACGGGTAAGTTTTACGGGTATGTTTTACAGGTGACGTTTCACGGGTAAGTTTCACGGGTAAGTTTCACGGGTATGTTTCACGGGTGAAGTTTCACGGGTCTAGGTTTCACTGGTAAGTTTCACGGGTCAAGGTTTCACGGGTAAGTTTCACGGGTAAGTTTTACGGGTAAGTTTCACGGGTGACGTTTCACGGGTCTAGGTTTCACTGGAAAGTTTCACGGGTCAAGGATTCACGGGTAAGTTTCACGGGTAAGTTTTACGGGTATGTTTTACAGGTGACGTTTCACGGGTCTAGGTTTCACTGGTAAGTTTCACGGGTCAAGGTTTCACGGGTAAGATTCACGGGTAAGTTTCACGGGTATGTTTCATGGGTGATGTTTCACGGGTCTAGGTTTCACTGGTAAGTTTCACGGGTCAAGGTTTTACGGGTAAGTTTCACGGGTAAGTTTCACGGGTATGTTTCACGGGTGACGTTTCACGGGTCTAGGTTTCACTGGTAAGTTTCACGGGTCAAGGTTTCACGGGTAAGTTTCACGGGTAAGTTTCACGGGTATGTTTCACGGGTGACGTTTCACGGGTCTAGGTTTCACTAGTAAGTTTCACGAGTCAAGGTTTCACGGGTAAGTTTCACGGGTAAGTTTCACGGGTATGTTTCATGGGTGATGTTTCACGGGTCTAGGTTTTACTGGTAAGGTTTACGGGTCAAGGTTTCACGGGTAAGTTTCACGGGTAAGTTTCACGGGTGACGTTTCACGGGTCTAGGTTTCACTGGTAAGTTTCACGGGTATGTTTCACGGGTAAGTTTTACGGGTATGTTTTACAGGAGACGTTTCACGGGTCTAGGTTTCACTGGTAAGTTTCACGGGTCAAGGTTTCACGGGTCAAGGTTTCACGGGTAAGTTTCACGGGTAAGTTTCACGGGTATGTTTTACAGGTGACGTTTCACGGGTCTAGGTTTCACTGGTAAGTTTCACGGGTCAAGGTTTCACGGGTAAGATTCACGGGTAAGTTTCACGGGTATGTTTCATGGGTGATGTTTCACGGGTCTAGGTTTCACTGGTAAGTTTCACGGGTCAAGGTTTTACGGGTAAGTTTCACGGGTATGTTTCACGGGTCAAGGTTTCACGGGTCAAGGTTTCACGGGTAAGTTTCACGGGTAAGTTTCACGGGTATGTTTTACAGGTGACGTTTCACGGGTCTAGGTTTCACTGGTAAGTTTCACGGGTCAAGGTTTTACGGGTAAGATTCACGGGTAAGTTTCACGGGTATGTTTCATGAGTGATGTTTCACGGGTCTAGGTTTCACTGGTAAGTTTCACGGGTAAAGGTTTTACGGGTAAGTTTCACGGGTAAGTTTCACGGGTATGTTTCACGGGTGACGTTTCACGGGTCTAGGTTTCACTGGTAAGTTTCACGGGTCAAGGTTTCACGGGTAAGTTTCACGGGTAAGTTTCACGGGTATGTTTCACGGGTGACGTTTCACGGGTCTAGGTTTCACTAGTAAGTTTCACTTGTCAAGGTTTCACGGGTAAGTTTCACGGGTAAGTTTCACGGGTATGTTTCACGGGTGACGTTTCACGGGTCTAGGTTTCACTGGTAAGTTTCACGGGTCAAGGTTTCACGGGTAAGTTTCACGGGTAAGTTTCACGGGTATGTTTCACGGGTGACGTTTCACGGGTCTAGGTTTCACTGGTAAGTTTCACGGGTCAAGGTTTCACGGGTAAGTTTCACGGGTATGTTTCACGGGTGACGTTTCACGGGTCTAGGTTTCACTGGTAAGTTTCACGGGTCAAGGTTTTACGGGTAAGTTTCACGGGTAAATTTCACGGGTATGTTTCACGGGTGACGTTTCACGGGTCTAGGTTTCACGGGTAAGTTTCACGGGTCAAGGTTTCACGGGTAAGTTTCACGGGTAAGTTTCACGGGTATGTTTCACAAGTGACGTTTCACGGGTCTAGGTTTCACTGGAAAGTTTCACGGGTCAAGGTTTCACGGGTAAGTTTCACGGGTAAGTTTTACGGGTATGTTTTACAGGCGACGTTTCACGGGTCTAGGTTTCACTGGTAAGTTTCACGGGTCTAGGTTTCACGGGTAAGTTTCACGGGTAAGTTTCACGGGTAAGTTTCACGGGTATGTTTCACGGGTGACGTTTCACGGGTCTAGGTTTCACTGGTAAGTTTCACGGGTCAAGGTTTCACGGGTAAGTTTCACGGGTAAATTTCACGGGTATGTTTCACGGGTGACGTTTCACGGGTCTAGGTTTCACTGGTAAGTTTCACAGTTCAAGGTTTTACGGGTAAGTTTCACGGGTAAGTTTCACGGGTATGTTTCACGGGTGACGTTTCACGGGTCTAGGTTTCACTGGTAAGTTTCACGGGTCAAGGTTTCACGGGTAAGTTTCACGGGTAAGTTTTACGGGTAAGTTTCACGGGTGACGTTTCACGGGTGCGTTTCACGGGTCTAGGTTTCACTGGTAAGTTTCACGGGTCAAGGTTTCACGGGTAAGTTTCACCGGTAAGTTTCACGGGTATGTTTCACAAGTGACGTTTCACGGGTCTAGGTTTCACTGGAAAGTTTCACGGGTCAAGGTTTCACGGGTAAGTTTCACGGGTAAGTTTTACGGGTATGTTTTACAGGCGACGTTTCACGGGTCTAGGTTTCACTGGTAAGTTTCACGGGTCTAGGTTTCACGGGTAAGTTTCACGGGTAAGTTTCACGGGTAAGTTTCACGGGTATGTTTCATGGGTGATGTTTCACGGGTCTAGGTTTCACTGGTAAGTTTCACGGGTCAAGGTTTCACGGGTAAGTTTCACGGGTAAGTTTCACGGGTAAGTTTTACGGGTATGTTTTACAGGTGACGTTTCACGGGTCTAGGTTTCACTGGTAAGTTTCACGGGTCAAGGTTTCACGGGTAAGTTTCACGGGTAAGTTTCACGGGTATGTTTCATGGGTGATGTTTCACGGGTCTAGGTTTTACTGGTAAGTTTCACGGGTCAAGGTTTCACGGGTAAGTTTCACGGGTAAGTTTCACGGGTGACGTTTCACGGGTCTAGGTTTCACTGGTAAGTTTCACGGGTATGTTTCACGGGTGACGTTTCACGGGTCTAGGTTTCACTGGTAAGTTTCACGGGTCAAGGTTTTACGGGTAAGTTTCACGGGTAAGTTTCACGGGTATGTTTCACGGATGACGTTTCACGGGTCTTGGTTTCACTGGTAAGTTTCACGGGTCAAGGTTTCACGGGTAAGTTTCACGGGTAAGTTTTACGGGTATGTTTTACAGGTGACGTTTCACGGGTAAGTTTCACGGGTTAGTTTCACGGGTATGTTTCACAGGTGAAGTTTCACGGGTCTTGGTTTCACTGGTAAGTTTCACGGGTCAAGGTTTCACGGGTAAGTTTCACGGGTAAGTTTTACGGGTATGTTTTACAGGTGACGTTTCACGGGTAAGTTTCACGGGTAAGTTTCACGGGTATGTTTCACGGGTGAAGTTTCACGGGTCTAGGTTTCACTGGTAAGTTTCACGGGTCAAGGTTTCACGGGTAAGTTTCACGGGTAAGTTTTACGGGTAAGTTTCACGGGTGACGTTTCACGGGTCTAGGTTTCACTGGAAAGTTTCACGGGTCAAGGATTCACGGGTAAGTTTCACGGGTAAGTTTTACGGGTATGTTTTACAGGTGACGTTTCACGGGTCTAGGTTTCACTGGTAAGTTTCACGGGTCAAGGTTTCACGGGTAAGATTCACGGGTAAGTTTCACGGGTATGTTTCATGGGTGATGTTTCACGGGTCTAGGTTTCACTGGTAAGTTTCACGGGTCAAGGTTTTACGGGTAAGTTTCACGGGTAAGTTTCACGGGTATGTTTCACGGGTGACGTTTCACGGGTCTAGGTTTCACTGGTAAGTTTCACGGGTCAAGGTTTCACGGGTAAGTTTCACGGGTAAGTTTCACGGGTATGTTTCACGGGTGACGTTTCACGGGTCTAGGTTTCACTAGTAAGTTTCACGGGTCAAGGTTTCACGGGTAAGTTTCACGGGTAAGTTTCACGGGTATGTTTCATGGGTGATGTTTCACGGGTCTAGGTTTTACTGGTAAGTTTCACGGGTCAAGGTTTCACGGGTAAGTTTCACGGGTAAGTTTCACGGGTGACGTTTCACGGGTCTAGGTTTCACTGGTAAGTTTCACGGGTATGTTTCACGGGTAAGTTTTACGGGTATGTTTTACAGGTGACGTTTTACGGGTCTAGGTTTCACTGGTAAGTTTCACGGGTCAAGGTTTCACGGGTCAAGGTTTCACGGGTAAGTTTCACGGGTAAGTTTCACGGGTATGTTTTACAGGTGACGTTTCACGGGTCTAGGTTTCACTGGTAAGTTTCACGGGTCAAGGTTTCACGGGTAAGATTCACGGGTAAGTTTCACGGGTATGTTTCATGGGTGATGTTTCACGGGTCTAGGTTTCACTGGTAAGTTTCACGGGTCAAGGTTTTACGGGTAAGTTTCACGGGTAAGTTTCACGGGTATGTTTCACGGGTGACGTTTCACGGGTCTAGGTTTCACTGGTAAGTTTCACGGGTCAAGGTTTCACGGGTAAGTTTCACGGGTAAGTTTCACGGGTATGTTTCACGGGTGACGTTTCACGGGTCTAGGTTTCACTGGTAAGTTTCACGGGTCAAGGTTTCACGGGTAAGTTTCACGGGTAAGTTTCACGGGTATGTTTCACGGGTGACGTTTCACGGGTCTAGGTTTCACTAGTAAGTTTCACGGGTCAAGGTTTCACGGGTAAGTTTCACGGGTAAGTTTCACGGGTAAGTTTCACGGGTATGTTTCACGGGTGACGTTTCACGGGTCTAGGTTTCACTGGTAAGTTTCACGGGTCAAGGTTTCACGGGTAAGTTTCACGGGTAAGTTTTACGGGTATGTTTCACGGGTGACGTTTCACGGGTCTAGGTTTCACTGGTAAGTTTCACGGGTCAAGGTTTCACGGGTAAGTTTCACGGGTAAGTTTCACGGGTATGTTTCACGGGTGACGTTTCACGGGTCTAGGTTTCACTGGTAACTTTCACGGGTCAAGGTTTTACGGGTAAGTTTCACGGGTAAGTTTCACGGGTATGTTTCACGGGTGACGTTTCACGGGTCTAGGTTTCACGGGTAAGTTTCACGGGTCAAGGTTTCACGGGTAAGTTTCACGGGTAAGTTTCACGGGTATGTTTCACAAGTGACGTTTCACGGGTCTAGGTTTCACTGGAAAGTTTCACGGGTCAAGGTTTCACGGGTAAGTTTCACGGGTAAGTTTTACGGGTATGTTTTACAGGCGACGTTTCACGGGTCTAGGTTTCACTGGTAAGTTTCACGGGTCTAGGTTTCACGGGTAAGTTTCACGGGTAAGTTTCACGGGTATGTTTCACGGGTGACGTTTCACGGGTCTAGGTTTCACTGGTAAGTTTCACGGGTCAAGGTTTCACGGTTAAGTTTCACAGGTAAGTTTCACGGGTATGTTTCACGGGTGACGTTTCACGGGTCTAGGTTTCACTGGTAAGTTTCACGGGTAAGTTTCACGGGTATGTTTCACGGGTGACGTTTCACGGGTCTAGGTTTCACTGGTAAGTTTCACGGGTCAAGGTTTCACGGGTAAGTTTTACGGGTAAGTTTCACGGGTGACGTTTCACGGGTGACGTTTCACGGGTCTAGGTTTCACTGGTAAGTTTCACGGGTCAAGGTTTCACGGGTAAGTTTCACGGGTGACGTTTCACGGGTCTAGGTTTCACTGGTAAGTTTCACGGGTATGTTTCACGGGTGACGTTTCACGGGTCTAGGTTTCACTGGTAAGTTTCACGGGTCAAGGTTTCACGGGTAAGTTTCACGGGTAAGTTTCACGGGTATGTTTCACGGATGACGTTTCACGGGTCTTGGTTTCACTGGTAAGTTTCACGGGTCAAGGTTTCACGGGTAAGTTTCACGGGTAAGTTTTACGGGTATGTTTTACAGGTGACGTTTCACGGGTAAGTTTCACGGGTAAGTTTCACGGGTATGTTTCACGGGTGAAGTTTCACGGGTCTTGGTTTCACTGGTAAGTTTCACGGGTCAAGGTTTCACGGGTAAGTTTCACGGGTAAGTTTTACGGGTATGTTTTACAGGTGACGTTTCACGGGTAAGTTTCACGGGTAAGTTTCACGGGTATGTTTCACGGGTGAAGTTTCACGGGTCTTGGTTTCACTGGTAAGTTTCACGGGTCAAGGTTTCACGGGTAAGTTTCACGGGTAAGTTTTACGGGTATGTTTTACAGGTGACGTTTCACGGGTAAGTTTCACGGGTAAGTTTCACGGGTATGTTTCACGGGTGAAGTTTCACGGGTCTAGGTTTCACTGGTAAGTTTCACGGGTCAAGGTTTCACGGGTAAGTTTCACGGGTAAGTTTTACGGGTAAGTTTCACGGGTGACGTTTCACGGGTCTAGGTTTCACTGGAAAGTTTCACGGGTCAAGGATTCACGGGTAAGTTTCACGGGTAAGTTTTACGGGTATGTTTTACAGGTGACGTTTCACGGGTCTAGGTTTCACTGGTAAGTTTCACGGGTCAAGGTTTCACGGGTAAGATTCACGGGTAAGTTTCACGGGTATGTTTCATGGGTGATGTTTCACGGGTCTAGGTTTCACTGGTAAGTTTCACGGGTCAAGGTTTTACGGGTAAGTTTCACGGGTAAGTTTCACGGGTATGTTTCACGGGTGACGTTTCACGGGTCTAGGTTTCACTGGTAAGTTTCACGGGTCAAGGTTTCACGGGTAAGTTTCACGGGTATGTTTCACGGGTGACGTTTCACGGGTCTAGGTTTCACTAGTAAGTTTCACGGGTCAAGGTTTCACGGGTAAGTTTCACGGGTAAGTTTCACGGGTATGTTTCATGGGTGATGTTTCACGGGTCTAGGTTTTACTGGTAAGTTTCACGGGTCAAGGTTTCACGGGTAAGTTTCACGGGTGACGTTTCACGGGTCTAGGTTTCACTGGTAAGTTTCACGGGTATGTTTCACGGGTAAGTTTTACGGGTATGTTTTACAGGTGACGTTTCACGGGTCTAGGTTTCACTGGTAAGTTTCACGGGTCAAGGTTTCACGGGTCAAGGTTTCACGGGTAAGTTTCACGGGTATGTTTTACAGGTGACGTTTCACGGGTCTAGGTTTCACTGGTAAGTTTCACGGGTCAAGGTTTCACGGGTAAGATTCACGGGTAAGTTTCACGGGTATGTTTCATGGGTGATGTTTCACGGGTCTAGGTTTCACTGGTAAGTTTCACGGGTCAAGGTTTTACGGGTAAGTTTCACGGGTATGTTTCACGGGTCAAGGTTTCACGGGTCAAGGTTTCACGGGTAAGTTTCACGGGTAAGTTTCACGGGTATGTTTTACAGGTGACGTTTCACGGGTATGTTTCACGGGTCAAGGTTTCACGGGTCAAGGTTTCACTGGTAAGTTTCACGGGTCAAGGTTTCACGGGTAAGATTCACGGGTAAGTTTCACGGGTATGTTTCATGAGTGATGTTTCACGGGTCTAGGTTTCACTGGTAAGTTTCACGGGTCAAGGTTTTACGGGTAAGTTTCACGGGTAAGTTTCACGGGTATGTTTCACGGGTGACGTTTCACGGGTCTAGGTTTCACTGGTAAGTTTCACGGGTCAAGGTTTCACGGGTAAGTTTCACGGGTATGTTTCACGGGTGACGTTTCACGGGTCTAGGTTTCACTAGTAAGTTTCACTTGTCAAGGTTTCACGGGTAAGTTTCACGGGTAAGTTTCACGGGTATGTTTCACGGGTGACGTTTCACGGGTCTAGGTTTCACTGGTAAGTTTCACGGGTCAAGGTTTCACGAGTAAGTTTCACGGGTAAGTTTCACGGGTATGTTTCACGGGTGACGTTTCACGGGTCTAGGTTTCACTGGTAAGTTTCACGGGTCAAGGTTTCACGGGTAAGTTTCACGGGTAAGTTTCACGGGTATGTTTCACGGGTGACGTTTCACGGGTCTAGGTTTTACTGGTAAGTTTCACGGGTCAAGGTTTTACGGGTAAGTTTCACGGGTAAATTTCACGGGTATGTTTCACGGGTGACGTTTCACGGGTCTAGGTTTCACGGGTAAGTTTCACGGGTCAAGGTTTCACGGGTAAGTTTCACGGGTAAGTTTTACGGGTATGTTTTACAGGCGACGTTTCACGGGTCTAGGTTTCACTAGTAAGTTTCACGGGTCTAGGTTTCACGGGTAAGTTTCACGGGTAAGTTTCACGGGTATGTTTCACGGGTGACGTTTCACGGGTCTAGGTTTCACTGGTAAGTTTCACGGGTCAAGGTTTCACGGGTAAGTTTCACGGGTAAATTTCACGGGTATGTTTCACGGGTGACGTTTCACGGGTCTAGGTTTCACTGGTATGTTTCACAGTTCAAGGTTTTACGGGTAAGTTTCACGGGTAAGTTTCACGGGTATGTTTCACGGGTGACGTTTCACGGGTCTAGGTTTCACTGGTAAGTTTCACGGGTCAAGGTTTCACGGGTAAGTTTCACGGGTAAGTTTTACGGGTAAGTTTCACGGGTGACGTTTCACGGGTGCGTTTCACGGGTCTAGGTTTCACTGGTAAGTTTCACGGGTCAAGGTTTCACGGGTAAGTTTCACCGGTAAGTTTCACTGGTATGTTTCACAAGTGACGTTTCACGGGTCTAGGTTTCACTGGAAAGTTTCACGGGTCAAGGTTTCACGGGTAAGTTTCACGGGTAAGTTTTACGGGTATGTTTTACAGGCGACGTTTCACGGGTCTAGGTTTCACTGGTAAGTTTCACGGATCTAGGTTTCACGGGTAAGTTTCACGGGTAAGTTTCACGGGTATGTTTCATGGGTGATGTTTCACGGGTCTAGGTTTCACTGGTAAGTTTCACGGGTCAAGGTTTCACGGGTAAGTTTCACGGGTAAGTTTCACGGGTAAGTTTTACGGGTATGTTTTACAGGTGACGTTTCACGGGTCTAGGTTTCACTGGTAAGTTTCACGGGTCAAGGTTTCACGGGTAAGTTTCACGGGTAAGTTTCACGGGTATGTTTCATGGGTGATGTTTCACGGGTCTAGGTTTTACTGGTAAGTTTCACGGGTCAAGGTTTCACGGGTAAGTTTCACGGGTAAGTTTCACGGGTGACGTTTCACGGGTCTAGGTTTCACTGGTAAGTTTCACGGGTATGTTTCACGGGTGACGTTTCACGGGTCTAGGTTTCACTGGTAAGTTTCACGGGTCAAGGTTTCACGGGTAAGTTTCACGGGTAAGTTTCACGGGTATGTTTCACGGATGACGTTTCACGGGTCTTGGTTTCACTGGTAAGTTTCACGGGTCAAGGTTTCACGGGTAAGTTTCACGGGTAAGTTTTACGGGTATGTTTTACAGGTGACGTTTCACGGGTAAGTTTCACGGGTAAGTTTCACGGGTATGTTTCACGGGTGAAGTTTCACGGGTCTTGGTTTCACTGGTAAGTTTCACGGGTCAAGGTTTCACGGGTAAGTTTCACGGGTAAGTTTTACGGGTATGTTTTACAGGTGACGTTTCACGGGTAAGTTTCACGGGTAAGTTTCACGGGTATGTTTCACGGGTGACGTTTCACGGGTCTAGGTTTCACTGGTAAGTTTCACGGGTCAAGGTTTCACGGGTAAGTTTCACGGGTAAATTTCACGGGTATGTTTCACGGGTGACGTTTCACGGGTCTAGGTTTCACTGGTAAGTTTCACAGTTCAAGGTTTTACGGGTAAGTTTCACGGGTAAGTTTCACGGGTATGTTTCACGGGTGACGTTTCACGGGTCTAGGTTTCACTGGTAAGTTTCACGGGTCAAGGTTTCACGGGTAAGTTTCACGGGTAAGTTTTACGGGTAAGTTTCACGGGTGACGTTTCACGGGTGCGTTTCACGGGTCTAGGTTTCACTGGTAAGTTTCACGGGTCAAGGTTTCACGGGTAAGTTTCACCGGTAAGTTTCACGGGTATGTTTCACAAGTGACGTTTCACGGGTCTAGGTTTCACTGGAAAGTTTCACGGGTCAAGGTTTCACGGGTAAGTTTCACGGGTAAGTTTTACGGGTATGTTTTACAGGCGACGTTTCACGGGTCTAGGTTTCACTGGTAAGTTTCACGGGTCTAGGTTTCACGGGTAAGTTTCACGGGTAAGTTTCACGGGTATGTTTCATGGGTGATGTTTCACGGGTCTAGGTTTCACTGGTAAGTTTCACGGGTCAAGGTTTCACGGGTAAGTTTCACGGGTAAGTTTCACGGGTAAGTTTTACGGGTATGTTTTACAGGTGACGTTTCACGGGTCTAGGTTTCACTGGTAAGTTTCACGGGTCAAGGTTTCACGGGTAAGTTTCACGGGTAAGTTTCACGGGTATGTTTCATGGGTGATGTTTCACGGGTCTAGGTTTTACTGGTAAGTTTCACGGGTCAAGGTTTCACGGGTAAGTTTCACGGGTGACGTTTCACGGGTCTAGGTTTCACTGGTAAGTTTCACGGGTATGTTTCACGGGTGACGTTTCACGGGTCTAGGTTTCACTGGTAAGTTTCACGGGTCAAGGTTTCACGGGTAAGTTTCACGGGTAAGTTTCACGGGTATGTTTCACGGATGACGTTTCACGGGTCTTGGTTTCACTGGTAAGTTTCACGGGTCAAGGTTTCACGGGTAAGTTTCACGGGTAAGTTTTACGGGTATGTTTTACAGGTGACGTTTTACGGGTAAGTTTCACGGGTAAGTTTCACGGGTATGTTTCACGGGTGAAGTTTCACGGGTCTTGGTTTCACTGGTAAGTTTCACGGGTCATGGTTTCACGGGTAAGTTTCACGGGTAAGTTTTACGGGTATGTTTTACAGGTGACGTTTCACGGGTAAGTTTCACGGGTAAGTTTCACGGGTATGTTTCACGGGTGAAGTTTCACGGGTCTAGGTTTCACTGGTAAGTTTCACGGGTCAAGGTTTCACGGGTAAGTTTCACGGGTAAGTTTTACGGGTAAGTTTCACGGGTGACGTTTCACGGGTCTAGGTTTCACTGGAAAGTTTCACGGGTCAAGGATTCACGGGTAAGTTTCACGGGTAAGTTTTACGGGTATGTTTTACAGGTGACGTTTCACGGGTCTAGGTTTCACTGGTAAGTTTCACGGGTCAAGGTTTCACGGGTAAGATTCACGGGTAAGTTTCACGGGTATGTTTCATGGGTGATGTTTCACGGGTCTAGGTTTCACTGGTAAGTTTCACGGGTCAAGGTTTTACGGGTAAGTTTCACGGGTAAGTTTCACGGGTATGTTTCACGGGTGACGTTTCACGGGTCTAGGTTTCACTGGTAAGTTTCACGGGTCAAGGTTTTACGGGTAAGTTTCACGGGTATGTTTCACGGGTGACGTTTCACGGGTCTAGGTTTCACTGGTAAGTTTCACGGGTCAAGGTTTCACGGGTAAGATTCACGGGTAAGTTTCACGGGTATGTTTCACGGGTGACGTTTCACGGGTATAGGTTTCACTAGTAAGTTTCACGGGTCAAGGTTTCACGGGTAAGTTTCACGGGTAAGTTTCACGGGTATGTTTCACGGGTGACGTTTCACGGGTCTAGGTTTCACTGGTAAGTTTCACGGGTCAAGGTTTCACGGGTAAGTTTCACGGGTAAGTTTCACGGGTATGTTTCACGGGTGACGTTTCACGGGTCTAGGTTTCACTGGTAAGTTTCACAGGTCAAGGTTTCACGGGTAAGTTTTACGGGTAAGTTTCACGGGTAAGTTTTACGGGTATGTTTTACAGGTGACGTTTCACGGGTAAGTTTCACGGGTAAGTTTCACGGGTATGTTTCACGGGTGACGTTTCACGGGTCTAGGTTTCACTGGTAAGTTTCACGGGTCAAGGTTTCACGGGTAAGTTTCACGGGTAAATTTCACGGGTATGTTTCAAGGGTGACGTTTCACGGGTCTAGGTTTCACTGGTAAGTTTCACAGTTCAAGGTTTTACGGGTAAGTTTCACGGGTAAGTTTCACGGGTATGTTTCACGGGTGACGTTTCACGGGTCTAGGTTTCACTGGTAAGTTTCACGGGTCAAGGTTTCACGGGTAAGTTTCACGGGTAAGTTTTACGGGTAAGTTTCACGGGTGACGTTTCACGGGTGCGTTTCACGGGTCTAGGTTTCACTGGTAAGTTTCACGGGTCAAGGTTTCACGGGTAAGTTTCACCGGTAAGTTTCACGGGTATGTTTCACAAGTGACGTTTCACGGGTCTAGGTTTCACTGGAAAGTTTCACGGGTCAAGGTTTCACGGGTAAGTTTCACGGGTAAGTTTTACGGGTATGTTTTACAGGCGACGTTTCACGGGTCTAGGTTTCACTGGTAAGTTTCACGGGTCTAGGTTTCACGGGTAAGTTTCACGGGTAAGTTTCACGGGTATGTTTCATGGGTGATGTTTCACGGGTCTAGGTTTCACTGGTAAGTTTCACGGGTCAAGGTTTCACGGGTAAGTTTCACGGGTAAGTTTCACGGGTAAGTTTTACGGGTATGTTTTACAGGTGACGTTTCACGGGTCTAGGTTTCACTGGTAAGTTTCACGGGTCAAGGTTTCACGGGTAAGTTTCACGGGTAAGTTTCACGGGTATGTTTCATGGGTGATGTTTCACGGGTCTAGGTTTTACTGGTAAGTTTCACGGGTCAAGGTTTCACGGGTAAGTTTCACGGGTAAGTTTCACGGGTGACGTTTCACGGGTCTAGGTTTCACTGGTAAGTTTCACGGGTATGTTTCACGGGTGACGTTTCACGGGTCTAGGTTTCACTGGTAAGTTTCACGGGTCAAGGTTTCACGGGTAAGTTTCACGGGTAAGTTTCACGGGTATGTTTCACGGATGACGTTTCACGGGTCTTGGTTTCACTGGTAAGTTTCACGGGTCAAGGTTTCACGGGTAAGTTTCACGGGTAAGTTTTACGGGTATGTTTTACAGGTGACGTTTCACGGGTAAGTTTCACGGGTAAGTTTCACGGGTATGTTTCACGGGTGAAGTTTCACGGGTCTTGGTTTCACTGGTAAGTTTCACGGGTCAAGGTTTCACGGGTAAGTTTCACGGGTAAGTTTTACGGGTATGTTTTACAGGTGACGTTTCACGGGTAAGTTTCACGGGTAAGTTTCACGGGTATGTTTCACGGGTGAAGTTTCACGGGTCTAGGTTTCACTGGTAAGTTTCACGGGTCAAGGTTTCACGGGTAAGTTTCACGGGTAAGTTTTACGGGTAAGTTTCACGGGTGACGTTTCACGGGTCTAGGTTTCACTGGAAAGTTTCACGGGTCAAGGATTCACGGGTAAGTTTCACGGGTAAGTTTTACGGGTATGTTTTACAGGTGACGTTTCACGGGTCTAGGTTTCACTGGTAAGTTTCACGGGTCAAGGTTTCACGGGTAAGATTCACGGGTAAGTTTCACGGGTATGTTTCATGGGTGATGTTTCACGGGTCTAGGTTTCACTGGTAAGTTTCACGGGTCAAGGTTTTACGGGTAAGTTTCACGGGTAAGTTTCACGGGTATGTTTCACGGGTGACGTTTCACGGGTCTAGGTTTCACTGGTAAGTTTCACGGGTCAAGGTTTCACGGGTAAGTTTCACGGGTAAGTTTCACGGGTATGTTTCACGGGTGACGTTTCACGGGTCTAGGTTTCACTAGTAAGTTTCACGAGTCAAGGTTTCACGGGTAAGTTTCACGGGTAAGTTTCACGGGTATGTTTCATGGGTGATGTTTCACGGGTCTAGGTTTTACTGGTAAGGTTTACGGGTCAAGGTTTCACGGGTAAGTTTCACGGGTAAGTTTCACGGGTGACGTTTCACGGGTCTAGGTTTCACTGGTAAGTTTCACGGGTATGTTTCACGGGTAAGTTTTACGGGTATGTTTTACAGGAGACGTTTCACGGGTCTAGGTTTCACTGGTAAGTTTCACGGGTCAAGGTTTCACGGGTCAAGGTTTCACGGGTAAGTTTCACGGGTAAGTTTCACGGGTATGTTTTACAGGTGACGTTTCACGGGTCTAGGTTTCACTGGTAAGTTTCACGGGTCAAGGTTTCACGGGTAAGATTCACGGGTAAGTTTCACGGGTATGTTTCATGGGTGATGTTTCACGGGTCTAGGTTTCACTGGTAAGTTTCACGGGTCAAGGTTTTACGGGTAAGTTTCACGGGTATGTTTCACGGGTCAAGGTTTCACGGGTCAAGGTTTCACGGGTAAGTTTCACGGGTAAGTTTCACGGGTATGTTTTACAGGTGACGTTTCACGGGTCTAGGTTTCACTGGTAAGTTTCACGGGTCAAGGTTTCACGGGTAAGATTCACGGGTAAGTTTCACGGGTATGTTTCATGAGTGATGTTTCACGGGTCTAGGTTTCACTGGTAAGTTTCACGGGTAAAGGTTTTACGGGTAAGTTTCACGGGTAAGTTTCACGGGTATGTTTCACGGGTGACGTTTCACGGGTCTAGGTTTCACTGGTAAGTTTCACGGGTCAAGGTTTCACGGGTAAGTTTCACGGGTAAGTTTCACGGGTATGTTTCACGGGTGACGTTTCACGGGTCTAGGTTTCACTAGTAAGTTTCACTTGTCAAGGTTTCACGGGTAAGTTTCACGGGTAAGTTTCACGGGTATGTTTCACGGGTGACGTTTCACGGGTCTAGGTTTCACTGGTAAGTTTCACGGGTCAAGGTTTCACGGGTAAGTTTCACGGGTAAGTTTCACGGGTATGTTTCACGGGTGACGTTTCACGGGTCTAGGTTTCACTGGTAAGTTTCACGGGTCAAGGTTTCACGGGTAAGTTTCACGGGTAAGTTTCACGGGTATGTTTCACGGGTGACGTTTCACGGGTCTAGGTTTCACTGGTAAGTTTCACGGGTCAAGGTTTTACGGGTAAGTTTCACGGGTAAATTTCACGGGTATGTTTCACGGGTGACGTTTCACGGGTCTAGGTTTCACGGGTAAGTTTCACGGGTCAAGGTTTCACGGGTAAGTTTCACGGGTAAGTTTCACGGGTATGTTTCACAAGTGACGTTTCACGGGTCTAGGTTTCACTGGAAAGTTTCACGGGTCAAGGTTTCACGGGTAAGTTTCACGGGTAAGTTTTACGGGTATGTTTTACAGGCGACGTTTCACGGGTCTAGGTTTCACTGGTAAGTTTCACGGGTCTAGGTTTCACGGGTAAGTTTCACGGGTAAGTTTCACGGGTAAGTTTCACGGGTATGTTTCACGGGTGACGTTTCACGGGTCTAGGTTTCACTGGTAAGTTTCACGGGTCAAGGTTTCACGGGTAAGTTTCACGGGTAAATTTCACGGGTATGTTTCACGGGTGACGTTTCACGGGTCTAGGTTTCACTGGTAAGTTTCACAGTTCAAGGTTTTACGGGTAAGTTTCACGGGTAAGTTTCACGGGTATGTTTCACGGGTGACGTTTCACGGGTCTAGGTTTCACTGGTAAGTTTCACGAGTCAAGGTTTCACAAGTAAGTTTTACGGGTAAGTTTCACGGGTAAGTTTTACGCGTAAGTTTCACGGGTGACGTTTCACGGGTCTAGGTTTCACTGGTAAGTTTCACGGGTCAAGGTTTCACGGGTAAGTTTAACGGGTAAGTTTTACGGGTAAGTTTCACGGGTGACGTTTCACGGGTCTAGGTTTCACTGGTAAGTTTCACGGGTCTAGGTTTCACTGGTAAGTTTCACGGGTCAAGGTTTCACGGGTAAGTTTCACGGGTAAGTTTCACGGGTAAGTTTTACGGGTATGTTTTACAGGTGACGTTTCACGGGTCTAGGTTACACTGGTAAGTTTCACGGGTCAAGGTTTCACGGGTAAGTTTCACGGGTAAGTTTCACGGGTATGTTTCATGGGTGATGTTTCACGGGTCTAGGTTTTACTGGTAAGTTTCACGGGTCAAGGTTTCACGGGTAAGTTTCACGGGTAAGTTTCACGGGTGACGTTTCACGGGTCTAGGTTTCACTGGTAAGTTTCACGGGTATGTTTCACGGGTGACGCTTCACGGGTCTAGGTTTCACTGGTAAGTTTCACGGGTCAAGGTTTCACGGGTAAGTTTCACGGGTAAGTTTCACGGGTATGTTTCACGGATGACGTTTCACGGGTCTTGGTTTCACTGGTAAGTTTCACGGGTCAAGGTTTCACGGGTATGTTTTACAGGTGACGATTCACGGGTAAGTTTCACGGGTAAGTTTCACGGGTATGTTTCACGGGTGACGTTTCACGGGTCTAGGTTTCACTGGTAAGTTTCACGGGTCAAGGTTTCACGGGTAAGTTTCACGGGTAAGTTTTACGGGTCAGTTTCACGGGTGACGTTTCACGGGTCTAGGTTTCACTGGAAAGTTTCACGGGTCAAGGATTCACGGGTAAGTTTCACGGGTAAGTTTTACGGGTATGTTTTACAGGTGACGTTTCACGGGTCTAGGTTTCACTGGTAAGTTTCACGGGTCAAGGTTTCACGGGTAAGATTCACGGGTAAGTTTCACGGGTATGTTTCATGGGTGATGTTTCACGGGTCTAGGTTTCACTGGTAAGTTTCACGGGTCAAGGTTTTACGGGTAAGTTTCACGGGTAAGTTTCACGGGTATGTTTCACGGGTGACGTTTCACGGGTCTAGGTTTCGCTGGTAAGTTTCACGGGTCAAGGTTTCACGGGTAAGTTTCACGGGTAAGTTTCACGGGTATGTTTCACGGGTGACGTTTCACGGGTCTAGGTTTCACTAGTAAGTTTCACGGGTCAAGGTTTCACGGGTAAGTTTCACGGGTAAGTTTCACGGGTATGTTTCATGGGTGATGTTTCACGGGTCTAGGTTTTACTGGTATGTTTCACGGGTCAAGGTTTCACGGGTAAGTTTCACGGGTAAGTTTCACGGGTGACGTTTCACGGGTCTAGGTTTCACTGGTAAGTTTCACGGGTATGTTTCACGGGTAAGTTTTACGGGTATGTTTTACAGGCGACGTTTCACGGGTCTAGGTTTCACTGGTAAGTTTCACGGGTCAAGGTTTCACGGGTCAAGGTTTCACGGGTAAGTTTCACGGGTAAGTTTCACGGGTATGTTTTACAGGTGACGTTTCACGGGTCTAGGTTTCACTGGTAAGTTTCACGGGTCAAGGTTTCACGGGTAAGATTCACGGGTAAGTTTCACGGGTATGTTTCATGAGTGATGTTTCACGGGTCTAGGTTTCACTGGTAAGTTTCACGGGTCAAGGTTTTACGGGTAAGTTTCACGGGTATGTTTCACGGGTGACGTTTCACGGGTCTAGGTTTCACTGGTAAGTTTCACGGGTCAAGGTTTCACGGGTAAGTTTCACGGGTAAGTTTCACGGGTATGTTTCACGGGTGACGTTTCACGGGTCTAGGTTTCACTAGTAAGTTTCACTTGTCAAGGTTTCACGGGTAAGTTTCACGGGTAAGTTTCACGGGTATGTTTCACGGGTGACGTTTCACGGGTCTAGGTTTCACTGGCAAGTTTCACGGGTCAAGGTTTCACGGGTAAGTTTCACGGGTAAGTTTCACGGGTATGTTTCACGGGTGACGTTTCACGGGTCTAGGTTTCACTGGTAAGTTTCACGGGTCAAGGTTTCACGGGTAAGTTTCACGGGTAAGTTTCACGGGTATGTTTCACGGGTGACGTTTCACGGGTCTAGGTTTCACTGGTAAGTTTCACGGGTCAAGGTTTTACGGGTAAGTTTCACGGGTAAATTTCACAGGTATGTTTCACGGGTGACGTTTCACGGGTCTAGGTTTCACGGGTAAGTTTCACGGGTCAAGGTTTCACGGGTAAGTTTCACGGGTAAGTTTCACGGTTATGTTTCACAAGTGACGTTTCACGGGTCTAGGTTTCACTGGAAAGTTTAACGGGTCAAGGTTTCACGGGTAAGTTTCACGGGTAAGTTTTACGGGTATGTTTTACAGGCGACGTTTCACGGGTCTAGGTTTCACTGGTAAGTTTCACGGGTCTAGGTTTCACGGGTAAGTTTCACGGGTAAGTTTCACGGGTATGTTTCACGGGTGACGTTTCACGGGTCTAGGTTTCACTGGTAAGTTTCACGGGTCAAGGTTTCACGGGTAAGTTTCACGGGTAAATTTCACGGGTATGTTTCACGGGTGACGTTTCACGGGTCTAGGTTTCACTGGTAAGTTTCACAGTTCAAGGTTTTACGGGTAAGTTTCACGGGTAAGTTTCACGGGTATGTTTCACGGGTGACGTTTCACGGGTCTAGGTTTCACTGGTAAGTTTCACGGGTCAAGGTTTCACGGGTAAGTTTCACGGGTAAGTTTTACGGGTAAGTTTCACGGGTGACGTTTCACGGGTGCGTTTCACGGGTCTAGGTTTCACTGGTAAGTTTCACGGGTCAAGGTTTCACGGGTAAGTTTCACGGGTATGTTTCACAAGTGACGTTTCACGGGTCTAGGTTTCACTGGAAAGTTTCACGGGTCAAGGTTTCACGGGTAAGTTTCACGGGTAAGTTTTACGGGTATGTTTTACAGGCGACGTTTCACGGGTCTAGGTTTCACTGGTAAGTTTCACGGGTCTAGGTTTCACGGGTAAGTTTCACGGGTAAGTTTCACGGGTATGTTTCATGGGTGATGTTTCACGGGTCTAGGTTTCACTGGTAAGTTTCACGGGTCAAGGTTTCACGGGTAAGTTTCACGGGTAAGTTTCACGGGTAAGTTTTACGGGTATGTTTTACAGGTGACGTTTCACGGGTCTAGGTTTCACTGGTAAGTTTCACGGGTCAAGGTTTCACGGGTAAGTTTCACGGGTATGTTTCATGGGTGATGTTTCACGGGTCTAAGTTTTACTGGTAAGTTTCACGGGTCAAAGTTTCACGGGTAAGTTTCACGGGTAAGTTTAACGGGTGACGTTTCACGGGTCTAGGTTTCACTGGTAAGTTTCACGGGTATGTTTCACGGGTGACGTTTCACGGGTCTAGGTTTCACTGGTAAGTTTCACGGGTCAAGGTTTCACGGGTAAGTTTCACGGGTAAGTTTCACGGGTATGTTTCACGGGTGACGTTTCACGGGTCTAGGTTTCACTGGTAAGTTTCACGGGTCAAGGTTTTACGGGTAAGTTTCACGGGTAAATTTTACGGGTATGTTTCACGGGTGACGTTTCACGGGTCTAGGTTTCACGGGTAAGTTTCACGGGTCAAGGTTTTACGGGTAAGTTTCACGGGTAAGTTTCACGGGTAAGTTTCACGGGTATGTTTCACAAGTGACGTTTCACGGGTCTAGGTTTCACTGGAAAGTTTCACGGGTCAAGGTTTCACGGGTAAGTTTCACGGGTAAGTTTTACGGGTATGTTTTACAGGCGACGTTTCACGGGTCTAGGTTTCACTGGTAAGTTTCACGGGTCTAGGTTTCACGGGTAAGTTTCACGGGTAAGTTTCACGGGTATGTTTCACGGGTGACGTTTCACGGGTCTAGGTTTCACTGGTAAGTTTCACGGGTCAAGGTTTCACGGGTAAGTTTCACGGGTAAATTTCACGGGTATGTTTCACGGGTGACGTTTCACGGGTCTAGGTTTCACTGGTAAGTTTCACAGTTCAAGGTTTTACGGGTAAGTTTCACGGGTAAGTTTCACGGGTATGTTTCACGGGTGACGTTTCACGGGTCTAGGTTTCACTGGTAAGTTTCACGGGTCAAGGTTTCACGGGTAAGTTTCACGGGTAAGTTTTACGGGTAAGTATCACGGGTGACGTTTCACGGGTGCGTTTCACGGGTCTAGGTTTCACTGGTAAGTTTCACGGGTCAAGGTTTCACGGGTAAGTTTCACCGGTAAGTTTCACGGGTATGTTTCACAAGTGACGTTTCACGGGTCTAGGTTTCACTGGAAAGTTTCACGGGTCAAGGTTTCACGGGTAAGTTTCACGGGTAAGTTTTACGGGTATGTTTTACAGGCGACGTTTCACGGGTCTAGGTTTCACTGGTAAGTTTCACGGGTCTAGGTTTCACGGGTAAGTTTCACGGGTAAGTTTCACGGGTATGTTTCATGGGTGATGTTTCACGGGTCTAGGTTTCACTGGTAAGTTTCACGGGTCAAGGTTTCACGGGTAAGTTTCACGGGTAAGTTTCACGGGTAAGTTTTACGGGTATGTTTTACAGGTGACGTTTCACGGGTCTAGGTTTCACTGGTAAGTTTCACGGGTCAAGGTTTCACGGGTCAAGGTTTCACGGGTAAGTTTCACGGGTAAGTTTCACGGGTATGTTTCATGGGTGATGTTTCACGGGTCTAGGTTTTACTGGTAAGTTTCACGGGTCAAGGTTTCACGGGTAAGTTTCACGGGTAAGTTTCACGGGTGACGTTTCACGGGTCTAGGTTTCACTGGTAAGTTTCACGGGTATGTTTCACGGGTGACGTTTCACGGGTCTAGGTTTCACTGGTAAGTTTCACGGGTCAAGGTTTCACGGGTAAGTTTCACGGGTAAGTTTCACGGGTATGTTTCACGGATGACGTTTCAGGGGTCTTGGTTTCACTGGTAAGTTTCACGGGTCAAGGTTTCACGGGTAAGTTTCACGGGTAAGTTTTACGGGTATGTTTTACAGGTGACGTTTCACGGGTAAGTTTCACGGGTAAGTTTCACGGGTATGTTTCACGGGTGAAGTTTCACGGGTCTTGGTTTCACTGGTAAGTTTCACGGGTCAAGGTTTCACGGGTAAGTTTCACGGGTAAGTTTTACGGGTATGTTTTACAGGTGACGTTTCACGGGTAAGTTTCACGGGTAAGTTTCACGGGTATGTTTCACGGGTGAAGTTTCACGGGTCTAGGTTTCACTGGTAAGTTTCACGGGTCAAGGTTTCACGGGTAAGTTTCACGGGTAAGTTTTACGGGTAAGTTTCACGGGTGACGTTTCACGGGTCTAGGTTTCACTGGAAAGTTTCACGGGTCAAGGATTCACGGGTAAGTTTCACGGGTAAGTTTTACGGGTATGTTTTACAGGTGACGTTTCACGGGTCTAGGTTTCACTGGTAAGTTTCACGGGTCAAGGTTTCACGGGTAAGATTCACGGGTAAGTTTCACGGGTATGTTTCATGGGTGATGTTTCACGGGTCTAGGTTTCACTGGTAAGTTTCACGGGTCAAGGTTTTACGGGTAAGTTTCACGGGTATGTTTCACGGGTGACGTTTCACGGGTCTAGGTTTCACTGGTAAGTTTCACGGGTCAAGGTTTCACGGGTAAGTTTCACGGGTATGTTTCACGGGTGACGTTTCACGGGTCTAGGTTTCACTAGTAAGTTTCACGGGTCAAGGTTTCACGGGTAAGTTTTACGGGTAAGTTTCACGGGTATGTTTCATGGGTGATGTTTCACGGGTCTAGGTTTTACTGGTAAGTTTCACGGGTCAAGGTTTCACGGGTAAGTTTCACGGGTGACGTTTCACGGGTCTAGGTTTCACTGGTAAGTTTCACGGGTATGTTTCACGGGTAAGTTTTACGGGTATGTTTTACAGGTGACGTTTCACGGGTCTAGGTTTCACTGGTAAGTTTCACGGGTCAAGGTTTCACGGGTCAAGGTTTCACGGGTAAGTTTCACGGGTATGTTTTACAGGTGACGTTTCACGGGTCTAGGTTTCACTGGTAAGTTTCACGGGTCAAGGTTTCACGGGTAAGATTCACGGGTAAGTTTCACGGGTATGTTTCATGGGTGATGTTTCACGGGTCTAGGTTTCACTGGTAAGTTTCACGGGTCAAGGTTTTACGGGTAAGTTTCACGGGTATGTTTCACGGGTCAAGGTTTCACGGGTCAAGGTTTCACGGGTAAGTTTCACGGGTAAGTTTCACGGGTATGTTTTACAGGTGACGTTTCACGGGTATGTTTCACGGGTCAAGGTTTCACGGGTCAAGGTTTCACTGGTAAGTTTCACGGGTCAAGGTTTCACGGGTAAGATTCACGGGTAAGTTTCACGGGTATGTTTCATGAGTGATGTTTCACGGGTCTAGGTTTCACTGGTAAGTTTCACGGGTCAAGGTTTTACGGGTAAGTTTCACGGGTAAGTTTCACGGGTATGTTTCACGGGTGACGTTTCACGGGTCTAGGTTTCACTGGTAAGTTTCACGGGTCAAGGTTTCACGGGTAAGTTTCACGGGTATGTTTCACGGGTGACGTTTCACGGGTCTAGGTTTCACTAGTAAGTTTCACTTGTCAAGGTTTCACGGGTAAGTTTCACGGGTAAGTTTCACGGGTATGTTTCACGGGTGACGTTTCACGGGTCTAGGTTTCACTGGTAAGTTTCACGGGTCAAGGTTTCACGGGTAAGTTTCACGGGTAAGTTTCACGGGTATGTTTCACGGGTGACGTTTCACGGGTCTAGGTTTCACTGGTAAGTTTCACGGGTCAAGGTTTCACGGGTAAGTTTCACGGGTAAGTTTCACGGGTATGTTTCACGGGTGACGTTTCACGGGTCTAGGTTTTACTGGTAAGTTTCACGGGTCAAGGTTTTACGGGTAAGTTTCACGGGTAAATTTCACGGGTATGTTTCACGGGTGACGTTTCACGGGTCTAGGTTTCACGGGTAAGTTTCACGGGTCAAGGTTTCACGGGTAAGTTTCACGGGTAAGTTTTACGGGTATGTTTTACAGGCGACGTTTCACGGGTCTAGGTTTCACTGGTAAGTTTCACGGGTCTAGGTTTCACGGGTAAGTTTCACGGGTAAGTTTCACGGGTATGTTTCACGGGTGACGTTTCACGGGTCTAGGTTTCACTGGTAAGTTTCACGGGTCAAGGTTTCACGGGTAAGTTTCACGGGTAAATTTCACGGGTATGTTTCACGGGTGACGTTTCACGGGTCTAGGTTTCACTGGTATGTTTCACAGTTCAAGGTTTTACGGGTAAGTTTCACGGGTAAGTTTCACGGGTATGTTTCACGGGTGACGTTTCACGGGTCTAGGTTTCACTGGTAAGTTTCACGGGTCAAGGTTTCACGGGTAAGTTTCACGGGTAAGTTTTACGGGTAAGTTTCACGGGTGACGTTTCACGGGTGCGTTTCACGGGTCTAGGTTTCACTGGTAAGTTTCACGGGTCAAGGTTTCACGGGTAAGTTTCACCGGTAAGTTTCACTGGTATGTTTCACAAGTGACGTTTCACGGGTCTAGGTTTCACTGGAAAGTTTCACGGGTCAAGGTTTCACGGGTAAGTTTCACGGGTAAGTTTTACGGGTATGTTTTACAGGCGACGTTTCACGGGTCTAGGTTTCACTGGTAAGTTTCACGGGTCTAGGTTTCACGGGTAAGTTTCACGGGTAAGTTTCACGGGTATGTTTCATGGGTGATGTTTCACGGGTCTAGGTTTCACTGGTAAGTTTCACGGGTCAAGGTTTCACGGGTAAGTTTCACGGGTAAGTTTCACGGGTAAGTTTTACGGGTATGTTTTACAGGTGACGTTTCACGGGTCTAGGTTTCACTGGTAAGTTTCACGGGTCAAGGTTTCACGGGTAAGTTTCACGGGTAAGTTTCACGGGTATGTTTCATGGGTGATGTTTCACGGGTCTAGGTTTTACTGGTAAGTTTCACGGGTCAAGGTTTCACGGGTAAGTTTCACGGGTAAGTTTCACGGGTGACGTTTCACGGGTCTAGGTTTCACTGGTAAGTTTCACGGGTATGTTTCACGGGTGACGTTTCACGGGTCTAGGTTTCACTGGTAAGTTTCACGGGTCAAGGTTTCACGGGTAAGTTTCACGGGTAAGTTTCACGGGTATGTTTCACGGATGACGTTTCACGGGTCTTGGTTTCACTGGTAAGTTTCACGGGTCAAGGTTTCACGGGTAAGTTTCACGGGTAAGTTTTACGGGTATGTTTTACAGGTGACGTTTCACGGGTAAGTTTCACGGGTAAGTTTCACGGGTATGTTTCACGGGTGAAGTTTCACGGGTCTTGGTTTCACTGGTAAGTTTCACGGGTCAAGGTTTCACGGGTAAGTTTCACGGGTAAGTTTTACGGGTATGTTTTACAGGTGACGTTTCACGGGTAAGTTTCACGGGTAAGTTTCACGGGTATGTTTCACGGGTGACGTTTCACGGGTCTAGGTTTCACTGGTAAGTTTCACGGGTCAAGGTTTCACGGGTAAGTTTCACGGGTAAATTTCACGGGTATGTTTCACGGGTGACGTTTCACGGGTCTAGGTTTCACTGGTAAGTTTCACAGTTCAAGGTTTTACGGGTAAGTTTCACGGGTAAGTTTCACGGGTATGTTTCACGGGTGACGTTTCACGGGTCTAGGTTTCACTGGTAAGTTTCACGGGTCAAGGTTTCACGGGTAAGTTTCACGGGTAAGTTTTACGGGTAAGTTTCACGGGTGACGTTTCACGGGTGCGTTTCACGGGTCTAGGTTTCACTGGTAAGTTTCACGGGTCAAGGTTTCACGGGTAAGTTTCACCGGTAAGTTTCACGGGTATGTTTCACAAGTGACGTTTCACGGGTCTAGGTTTCACTGGAAAGTTTCACGGGTCAAGGTTTCACGGGTAAGTTTCACGGGTAAGTTTTACGGGTATGTTTTACAGGCGACGTTTCACGGGTCTAGGTTTCACTGGTAAGTTTCACGGGTCTAGGTTTCACGGGTAAGTTTCACGGGTAAGTTTCACGGGTATGTTTCATGGGTGATGTTTCACGGGTCTAGGTTTCACTGGTAAGTTTCACGGGTCAAGGTTTCACGGGTAAGTTTCACGGGTAAGTTTCACGGGTAAGTTTTACGGGTATGTTTTACAGGTGACGTTTCACGGGTCTAGGTTTCACTGGTAAGTTTCACGGGTCAAGGTTTCACGGGTAAGTTTCACGGGTAAGTTTCACGGGTATGTTTCATGGGTGATGTTTCACGGGTCTAGGTTTTACTGGTAAGTTTCACGGGTCAAGGTTTCACGGGTAAGTTTCACGGGTGACGTTTCACGGGTCTAGGTTTCACTGGTAAGTTTCACGGGTATGTTTCACGGGTGACGTTTCACGGGTCTAGGTTTCACTGGTAAGTTTCACGGGTCAAGGTTTCACGGGTAAGTTTCACGGGTAAGTTTCACGGGTATGTTTCACGGATGACGTTTCACGGGTCTTGGTTTCACTGGTAAGTTTCACGGGTCAAGGTTTCACGGGTAAGTTTCACGGGTAAGTTTTACGGGTATGTTTTACAGGTGACGTTTTACGGGTAAGTTTCACGGGTAAGTTTCACGGGTATGTTTCACGGGTGAAGTTTCACGGGTCTTGGTTTCACTGGTAAGTTTCACGGGTCAAGGTTTCACGGGTAAGTTTCACGGGTAAGTTTTACGGGTATGTTTTACAGGTGACGTTTCACGGGTAAGTTTCACGGGTAAGTTTCACAGGTATGTTTCACGGGTGAAGTTTCACGGGTCTAGGTTTCACTGGTAAGTTTCACGGGTCAAGGTTTCACGGGTAAGTTTCACGGGTAAGTTTTACGGGTAAGTTTCACGGGTGACGTTTCACGGGTCTAGGTTTCACTGGAAAGTTTCACGGGTCAAGGATTCACGGGTAAGTTTCACGGGTAAGTTTTACGGGTATGTTTTACAGGTGACGTTTCACGGGTCTAGGTTTCACTGGTAAGTTTCACGGGTCAAGGTTTCACGGGTAAGATTCACGGGTAAGTTTCACGGGTATGTTTCATGGGTGATGTTTCACGGGTCTAGGTTTCACTGGTAAGTTTCACGGGTCAAGGTTTTACGGGTAAGTTTCACGGGTAAGTTTCACGGGTATGTTTCACGGGTGACGTTTCACGGGTCTAGGTTTCACTGGTAAGTTTCACGGGTCAAGGTTTTACGGGTAAGTTTCACGGGTATGTTTCACGGGTGACGTTTCACGGGTCTAGGTTTCACTGGTAAGTTTCACGGGTCAAGGTTTCACGGGTAAGATTCACGGGTAAGTTTCACGGGTATGTTTCACGGGTGACGTTTCACGGGTATAGGTTTCACTAGTAAGTTTCACGGGTCAAGGTTTCACGGGTAAGTTTCACGGGTAAGTTTCACGGGTATGTTTCACGGGTGACGTTTCACGGGTCTAGGTTTCACTGGTAAGTTTCACGGGTCAAGGTTTCACGGGTAAGTTTCACGGGTAAGTTTCACGGGTATGTTTCACGGGTGACGTTTCACGGGTCTAGGTTTCACTGGTAAGTTTCACAGGTCAAGGTTTCACGGGTAAGTTTTACGGGTAAGTTTCACGGGTAAGTTTTACGGGTATGTTTTACAGGTGACGTTTCACGGGTAAGTTTCACGGGTAAGTTTCACGGGTATGTTTCACGGGTGACGTTTCACGGGTCTAGGTTTCACTGGTAAGTTTCACGGGTCAAGGTTTCACGGGTAAGTTTCACGGGTAAATTTCACGGGTATGTTTCAAGGGTGACGTTTCACGGGTCTAGGTTTCACTGGTAAGTTTCACAGTTCAAGGTTTTACGGGTAAGTTTCACGGGTAAGTTTCACGGGTATGTTTCACGGGTGACGTTTCACGGGTCTAGGTTTCACTGGTAAGTTTCACGGGTCAAGGTTTCACGGGTAAGTTTCACGGGTAAGTTTTACGGGTAAGTTTCACGGGTGACGTTTCACGGGTGCGTTTCACGGGTCTAGGTTTCACTGGTAAGTTTCACGGGTCAAGGTTTCACGGGTAAGTTTCACCGGTAAGTTTCACGGGTATGTTTCACAAGTGACGTTTCACGGGTCTAGGTTTCACTGGAAAGTTTCACGGGTCAAGGTTTCACGGGTAAGTTTCACGGGTAAGTTTTACGGGTATGTTTTACAGGCGACGTTTCACGGGTCTAGGTTTCACTGGTAAGTTTCACGGGTCTAGGTTTCACGGGTAAGTTTCACGGGTAAGTTTCACGGGTATGTTTCATGGGTGATGTTTCACGGGTCTAGGTTTCACTGGTAAGTTTCACGGGTCAAGGTTTCACGGGTAAGTTTCACGGGTAAGTTTCACGGGTAAGTTTTACGGGTATGTTTTACAGGTGACGTTTCACGGGTCTAGGTTTCACTGGTAAGTTTCACGGGTCAAGGTTTCACGGGTAAGTTTCACGGGTAAGTTTCACGGGTATGTTTCATGGGTGATGTTTCACGGGTCTAGGTTTTACTGGTAAGTTTCACGGGTCAAGGTTTCACGGGTAAGTTTCACGGGTAAGTTTCACGGGTGACGTTTCACGGGTCTAGGTTTCACTGGTAAGTTTCACGGGTATGTTTCACGGGTGACGTTTCACGGGTCTAGGTTTCACTGGTAAGTTTCACGGGTCAAGGTTTCACGGGTAAGTTTCACGGGTAAGTTTCACGGGTATGTTTCACGGATGACGTTTCACGGGTCTTGGTTTCACTGGTAAGTTTCACGGGTCAAGGTTTCACGGGTAAGTTTCACGGGTAAGTTTTACGGGTATGTTTTACAGGTGACGTTTCACGGGTAAGTTTCACGGGTAAGTTTCACGGGTATGTTTCACGGGTGAAGTTTCACGGGTCTTGGTTTCACTGGTAAGTTTCACGGGTCAAGGTTTCACGGGTAAGTTTCACGGGTAAGTTTTACGGGTATGTTTTACAGGTGACGTTTCACGGGTAAGTTTCACGGGTAAGTTTCACGGGTATGTTTCACGGGTGAAGTTTCACGGGTCTAGGTTTCACTGGTAAGTTTCACGGGTCAAGGTTTCACGGGTAAGTTTCACGGGTAAGTTTTACGGGTAAGTTTCACGGGTGACGTTTCACGGGTCTAGGTTTCACTGGAAAGTTTCACGGGTCAAGGATTCACGGGTAAGTTTCACGGGTAAGTTTTACGGGTATGTTTTACAGGTGACGTTTCACGGGTCTAGGTTTCACTGGTAAGTTTCACGGGTCAAGGTTTCACGGGTAAGATTCACGGGTAAGTTTCACGGGTATGTTTCATGGGTGATGTTTCACGGGTCTAGGTTTCACTGGTAAGTTTCACGGGTCAAGGTTTTACGGGTAAGTTTCACGGGTAAGTTTCACGGGTATGTTTCACGGGTGACGTTTCACGGGTCTAGGTTTCACTGGTAAGTTTCACGGGTCAAGGTTTCACGGGTAAGTTTTACGGGTAAGTTTCACGGGTATGTTTCACGGGTGACGTTTCACGGGTCTAGGTTTCACTAGTAAGTTTCACGAGTCAAGGTTTCACGGGTAAGTTTCACGGGTAAGTTTCACGGGTATGTTTCATGGGTGATGTTTCACGGGTCTAGGTTTTACTGGTAAGGTTTACGGGTCAAGGTTTCACGGGTAAGTTTCACGGGTAAGTTTCACGGGTGACGTTTCACGGGTCTAGGTTTCACTGGTAAGTTTCACGGGTATGTTTCACGGGTAAGTTTTACGGGTATGTTTTACAGGAGACGTTTCACGGGTCTAGGTTTCACTGGTAAGTTTCACGGGTCAAGGTTTCACGGGTAAAGGTTTCACGGGTAAGTTTCACGGGTAAGTTTCACGGGTATGTTTTACAGGTGACGTTTCACGGGTCTAGGTTTCACTGGTAAGTTTCACGGGTCAAGGTTTCACGGGTAAGATTCACGGGTAAGTTTCACGGGTATGTTTCATGGGTGATGTTTCACGGGTCTAGGTTTCACTGGTAAGTTTCACGGGTCAAGGTTTTACGGGTAAGTTTCACGGGTATGTTTCACGGGTCAAGGTTTCACGGGTCAAGGTTTCACGGGTAAGTTTCACTGGTAAGTTTCACGGGTATGTTTTACAGGTGACGTTTCACGGGTCTAGGTTTCACTGGTAAGTTTCACGGGTCAAGGTTTCACGGGTAAGATTCACGGGTAAGTTTCACGGGTATGTTTCATGAGTGATGTTTCACGGGTCTAGGTTTCACTGGTAAGTTTCACGGGTAAAGGTTTTACGGGTAAGTTTCACGGGTAAGTTTCACGGGTATGTTTCACGGGTGACGTTTCACGGGTCTAGGTTTCACTGGTAAGTTTCACGGGTCAAGGTTTCACGGGTAAGTTTCACGGGTAAGTTTCACGGGTATGTTTCACGGGTGACGTTTCACGGGTCTAGGTTTCACTAGTAAGTTTCACTTGTCAAGGTTTCACGGGTAAGTTTCACGGGTAAGTTTCACGGGTATGTTTCACGGGTGACGTTTCACGGGTCTAGGTTTCACTGGTAAGTTTCACGGGTCAAGGTTTCACGGGTAAGTTTCACGGGTAAGTTTCACGGGTATGTTTCACGGGTGACGTTTCACGGGTCTAGGTTTCACTGGTAAGTTTCACGGGTCAAGGTTTCACGGGTAAGTTTCACGGGTAAGTTTCACGGGTATGTTTCACGGGTGACGTTTCACGGGTCTAGGTTTCACTGGTAAGTTTCACGGGTCAAGGTTTTACGGGTAAGTTTCACGGGTAAATTTCACGGGTATGTTTCACGGGTGACGTTTCACGGGTCTAGGTTTCACGGGTAAGTTTCACGGGTCAAGGTTTCACGGGTAAGTTTCACGGGTAAGTTTCACGGGTATGTTTCACAAGTGACGTTTCACGGGTCTAGGTTTCACTGGAAAGTTTCACGGGTCAAGGTTTCACGGGTAAGTTTCACGGGTAAGTTTTACGGGTATGTTTTACAGGCGACGTTTCACGGGTCTAGGTTTCACTGGTAAGTTTCACGGGTCTAGGTTTCACGGGTAAGTTTCACGGGTAAGTTTCACGGGTAAGTTTCACGGGTATGTTTCACGGGTGACGTTTCACGGGTCTAGGTTTCACTGGTAAGTTTCACGGGTCAAGGTTTCACGGGTAAGTTTCACGGGTAAATTTCACGGGTATGTTTCACGGGTGACGTTTCACGGGTCTAGGTTTCACTGGTAAGTTTCACAGTTCAAGGTTTTACGGGTAAGTTTCACGGGTAAGTTTCACGGGTATGTTTCACGGGTGACGTTTCACGGGTCTAGGTTTCACTGGTAAGTTTCACGGGTCAAGGTTTCACGGGTAAGTTTCACGGGTAAGTTTTACGGGTAAGTTTCACGGGTGACGTTTCACGGGTGCGTTTCACGGGTCTAGGTTTCACTGGTAAGTTTCACGGGTCAAGGTTTCACGGGTAAGTTTCACCGGTAAGTTTCACGGGTATGTTTCACAAGTGACGTTTCACGGGTCTAGGTTTCACTGGAAAGTTTCACGGGTCAAGGTTTCACGGGTAAGTTTCACGGGTAAGTTTTACGGGTATGTTTTACAGGCGACGTTTCACGGGTCTAGGTTTCACTGGTAAGTTTCACGGGTCTAGGTTTCACGGGTAAGTTTCACGGGTAAGTTTCACGGGTAAGTTTCACGGGTATGTTTCATGGGTGATGTTTCACGGGTCTAGGTTTCACTGGTAAGTTTCACGGGTCAAGGTTTCACGGGTAAGTTTCACGGGTAAGTTTCACGGGTAAGTTTTACGGGTATGTTTTACAGGTGACGTTTCACGGGTCTAGGTTTCACTGGTAAGTTTCACGGGTCAAGGTTTCACGGGTAAGTTTCACGGGTAAGTTTCACGGGTATGTTTCATGGGTGATGTTTCACGGGTCTAGGTTTTACTGGTAAGTTTCACGGGTCAAGGTTTCACGGGTAAGTTTCACGGGTAAGTTTCACGGGTGACGTTTCACGGGTCTAGGTTTCACTGGTAAGTTTCACGGGTATGTTTCACGGGTGACGTTTCACGGGTCTAGGTTTCACTGGTAAGTTTCACGGGTCAAGGTTTTACGGGTAAGTTTCACGGGTAAGTTTCACGGGTATGTTTCACGGATGACGTTTCACGGGTCTTGGTTTCACTGGTAAGTTTCACGGGTCAAGGTTTCACGGGTAAGTTTCACGGGTAAGTTTTACGGGTATGTTTTACAGGTGACGTTTCACGGGTAAGTTTCACGGGTTAGTTTCACGGGTATGTTTCACAGGTGAAGTTTCACGGGTCTTGGTTTCACTGGTAAGTTTCACGGGTCAAGGTTTCACGGGTAAGTTTCACGGGTAAGTTTTACGGGTATGTTTTACAGGTGACGTTTCACGGGTAAGTTTCACGGGTAAGTTTCACGGGTATGTTTCACGGGTGAAGTTTCACGGGTCTAGGTTTCACTGGTAAGTTTCACGGGTCAAGGTTTCACGGGTAAGTTTCACGGGTAAGTTTTACGGGTAAGTTTCACGGGTGACGTTTCACGGGTCTAGGTTTCACTGGAAAGTTTCACGGGTCAAGGATTCACGGGTAAGTTTCACGGGTAAGTTTTACGGGTATGTTTTACAGGTGACGTTTCACGGGTCTAGGTTTCACTGGTAAGTTTCACGGGTCAAGGTTTCACGGGTAAGATTCACGGGTAAGTTTCACGGGTATGTTTCATGGGTGATGTTTCACGGGTCTAGGTTTCACTGGTAAGTTTCACGGGTCAAGGTTTTACGGGTAAGTTTCACGGGTAAGTTTCACGGGTATGTTTCACGGGTGACGTTTCACGGGTCTAGGTTTCACTGGTAAGTTTCACGGGTCAAGGTTTCACGGGTAAGTTTCACGGGTAAGTTTCACGGGTATGTTTCACGGGTGACGTTTCACGGGTCTAGGTTTCACTAGTAAGTTTCACGGGTCAAGGTTTCACGGGTAAGTTTCACGGGTAAGTTTCACGGGTATGTTTCATGGGTGATGTTTCACGGGTCTAGGTTTTACTGGTAAGTTTCACGGGTCAAGGTTTCACGGGTAAGTTTCACGGGTAAGTTTCACGGGTGACGTTTCACGGGTCTAGGTTTCACTGGTAAGTTTCACGGGTATGTTTCACGGGTAAGTTTTACGGGTATGTTTTACAGGTGACGTTTTACGGGTCTAGGTTTCACTGGTAAGTTTCACGGGTCAAGGTTTCACGGGTCAAGGTTTCACGGGTAAGTTTCACGGGTAAGTTTCACGGGTATGTTTTACAGGTGACGTTTCACGGGTCTAGGTTTCACTGGTAAGTTTCACGGGTCAAGGTTTCACGGGTAAGATTCACGGGTAAGTTTCACGGGTATGTTTCATGGGTGATGTTTCACGGGTCTAGGTTTCACTGGTAAGTTTCACGGGTCAAGGTTTTACGGGTAAGTTTCACGGGTAAGTTTCACGGGTATGTTTCACGGGTGACGTTTCACGGGTCTAGGTTTCACTGGTAAGTTTCACGGGTCAAGGTTTCACGGGTAAGTTTCACGGGTAAGTTTCACGGGTATGTTTCACGGGTGACGTTTCACGGGTCTAGGTTTCACTGGTAAGTTTCACGGGTCAAGGTTTCACGGGTAAGTTTCACGGGTAAGTTTCACGGGTATGTTTCACGGGTGACGTTTCACGGGTCTAGGTTTCACTAGTAAGTTTCACGGGTCAAGGTTTCACGGGTAAGTTTCACGGGTAAGTTTCACGGGTAAGTTTCACGGGTATGTTTCACGGGTGACGTTTCACGGGTCTAGGTTTCACTGGTAAGTTTCACGGGTCAAGGTTTCACGGGTAAGTTTCACGGGTAAGTTTTACGGGTATGTTTCACGGGTGACGTTTCACGGGTCTAGGTTTCACTGGTAAGTTTCACGGGTCAAGGTTTCACGGGTAAGTTTCACGGGTAAGTTTCACGGGTATGTTTCACGGGTGACGTTTCACGGGTCTAGGTTTCACTGGTAACTTTCACGGGTCAAGGTTTTACGGGTAAGTTTCACGGGTAAGTTTCACGGGTATGTTTCACGGGTGACGTTTCACGGGTCTAGGTTTCACGGGTAAGTTTCACGGGTCAAGGTTTCACGGGTAAGTTTCACGGGTAAGTTTCACGGGTATGTTTCACAAGTGACGTTTCACGGGTCTAGGTTTCACTGGAAAGTTTCACGGGTCAAGGTTTCACGGGTAAGTTTCACGGGTAAGTTTTACGGGTATGTTTTACAGGCGACGTTTCACGGGTCTAGGTTTCACTGGTAAGTTTCACGGGTCTAGGTTTCACGGGTAAGTTTCACGGGTAAGTTTCACGGGTATGTTTCACGGGTGACGTTTCACGGGTCTAGGTTTCACTGGTAAGTTTCACGGGTCAAGGTTTCACGGTTAAGTTTCACAGGTAAGTTTCACGGGTATGTTTCACGGGTGACGTTTCACGGGTCTAGGTTTCACTGGTAAGTTTCACGGGTAAGTTTCACGGGTATGTTTCACGGGTGACGTTTCACGGGTCTAGGTTTCACTGGTAAGTTTCACGGGTCAAGGTTTCACGGGTAAGTTTTACGGGTAAGTTTCACGGGTGACGTTTCACGGGTGACGTTTCACGGGTCTAGGTTTCACTGGTAAGTTTCACGGGTCAAGGTTTCACGGGTAAGTTTCACGGGTGACGTTTCACGGGTCTAGGTTTCACTGGTAAGTTTCACGGGTATGTTTCACGGGTGACGTTTCACGGGTCTAGGTTTCACTGGTAAGTTTCACGGGTCAAGGTTTCACGGGTAAGTTTCACGGGTAAGTTTCACGGGTATGTTTCACGGATGACGTTTCACGGGTCTTGGTTTCACTGGTAAGTTTCACGGGTCAAGGTTTCACGGGTAAGTTTCACGGGTAAGTTTTACGGGTATGTTTTACAGGTGACGTTTCACGGGTAAGTTTCACGGGTAAGTTTCACGGGTATGTTTCACGGGTGAAGTTTCACGGGTCTTGGTTTCACTGGTAAGTTTCACGGGTCAAGGTTTCACGGGTAAGTTTCACGGGTAAGTTTTACGGGTATGTTTTACAGGTGACGTTTCACGGGTAAGTTTCACGGGTAAGTTTCACGGGTATGTTTCACGGGTGAAGTTTCACGGGTCTTGGTTTCACTGGTAAGTTTCACGGGTCAAGGTTTCACGGGTAAGTTTCACGGGTAAGTTTTACGGGTATGTTTTACAGGTGACGTTTCACGGGTAAGTTTCACGGGTAAGTTTCACGGGTATGTTTCACGGGTGAAGTTTCACGGGTCTAGGTTTCACTGGTAAGTTTCACGGGTCAAGGTTTCACGGGTAAGTTTCACGGGTAAGTTTTACGGGTAAGTTTCACGGGTGACGTTTCACGGGTCTAGGTTTCACTGGAAAGTTTCACGGGTCAAGGATTCACGGGTAAGTTTCACGGGTAAGTTTTACGGGTATGTTTTACAGGTGACGTTTCACGGGTCTAGGTTTCACTGGTAAGTTTCACGGGTCAAGGTTTCACGGGTAAGATTCACGGGTAAGTTTCACGGGTATGTTTCATGGGTGATGTTTCACGGGTCTAGGTTTCACTGGTAAGTTTCACGGGTCAAGGTTTTACGGGTAAGTTTCACGGGTAAGTTTCACGGGTATGTTTCACGGGTGACGTTTCACGGGTCTAGGTTTCACTGGTAAGTTTCACGGGTCAAGGTTTCACGGGTAAGTTTCACGGGTATGTTTCACGGGTGACGTTTCACGGGTCTAGGTTTCACTAGTAAGTTTCACGGGTCAAGGTTTCACGGGTAAGTTTCACGGGTAAGTTTCACGGGTATGTTTCATGGGTGATGTTTCACGGGTCTAGGTTTTACTGGTAAGTTTCACGGGTCAAGGTTTCACGGGTAAGTTTCACGGGTGACGTTTCACGGGTCTAGGTTTCACTGGTAAGTTTCACGGGTATGTTTCACGGGTAAGTTTTACGGGTATGTTTTACAGGTGACGTTTCACGGGTCTAGGTTTCACTGGTAAGTTTCACGGGTCAAGGTTTCACGGGTCAAGGTTTCACGGGTAAGTTTCACGGGTATGTTTTACAGGTGACGTTTCACGGGTCTAGGTTTCACTGGTAAGTTTCACGGGTCAAGGTTTCACGGGTAAGATTCACGGGTAAGTTTCACGGGTATGTTTCATGGGTGATGTTTCACGGGTCTAGGTTTCACTGGTAAGTTTCACGGGTCAAGGTTTTACGGGTAAGTTTCACGGGTATGTTTCACGGGTCAAGGTTTCACGGGTCAAGGTTTCACGGGTAAGTTTCACGGGTAAGTTTCACGGGTATGTTTTACAGGTGACGTTTCACGGGTATGTTTCACGGGTCAAGGTTTCACGGGTCAAGGTTTCACTGGTAAGTTTCACGGGTCAAGGTTTCACGGGTAAGATTCACGGGTAAGTTTCACGGGTATGTTTCATGAGTGATGTTTCACGGGTCTAGGTTTCACTGGTAAGTTTCACGGGTCAAGGTTTTACGGGTAAGTTTCACGGGTAAGTTTCACGGGTATGTTTCACGGGTGACGTTTCACGGGTCTAGGTTTTACTGGTAAGGTTTACGGGTCAAGGTTTCACGGGTAAGTTTCACGGGTAAGTTTCACGGGTGACGTTTCACGGGTCTAGGTTTCACTGGTAAGTTTCACGGGTATGTTTCACGGGTAAGTTTTACGGGTATGTTTTACAGGAGACGTTTCACGGGTCTAGGTTTCACTGGTAAGTTTCACGGGTCAAGGTTTCACGGGTCAAGGTTTCACGGGTAAGTTTCACGGGTAAGTTTCACGGGTGACGTTTCACGGGTCTAGGTTTCACTGGTAAGTTTCACGGGTATGTTTCACGGGTAAGTTTTACGGGTATGTTTTACAGGAGACGTTTCACGGGTCTAGGTTTCACTGGTAAGTTTCACGGGTCAAGGTTTCACGGGTCAAGGTTTCACGGGTAAGTTTCACGGGTAAGTTTCACGGGTATGTTTTACAGGTGACGTTTCACGGGTCTAGGTTTCACTGGTAAGTTTCACGGGTCAAGGTTTCACGGGTAAGATTCACGGGTAAGTTTCACGGGTATGTTTCATGGGTGATGTTTCACGGGTCTAGGTTTCACTGGTAAGTTTCACGGGTCAAGGTTTTACGGGTAAGTTTCACGGGTAAGTTTCACGGGTATGTTTCACGGGTGACGTTTCACGGGTCTAGGTTTCACTGGTAAGTTTCACGGGTCAAGGTTTCACGGGTAAGTTTCACGGGTAAGTTTCACGGGTATGTTTCACGGGTGACGTTTCACGGGTCTAGGTTTCACTAGTAAGTTTCACTTGTCAAGGTTTCACGGGTAAGTTTCACGGGTAAGTTTCACGGGTATGTTTCACGGGTGACGTTTCACGGGTCTAGGTTTCACTGGTAAGTTTCACGGGTCAAGGTTTCACGGGTAAGTTTCACGGGTAAGTTTCACGGGTATGTTTCACGGGTGACGTTTCACGGGTCTAGGTTTCACTGGTAAGTTTCACGGGTCAAGGTTTCACGGGTAAGTTTCACGGGTAAGTTTCACGGGTATGTTTCACGGGTGACGTTTCACGGGTCTAGGTTTCACTGGTAAGTTTCACGGGTCAAGGTTTTACGGGTAAGTTTCACGGGTAAATTTCACGGGTATGTTTCACGGGTGACGTTTCACGGGTCTAGGTTTCACGGGTAAGTTTCACGGGTCAAGGTTTCACGGGTAAGTTTCACGGGTAAGTTTCACGGGTATGTTTCACAAGTGACGTTTCACGGGTCTAGGTTTCACTGGAAAGTTTCACGGGTCAAGGTTTCACGGGTAAGTTTCACGGGTAAGTTTTACGGGTATGTTTTACAGGCGACGTTTCACGGGTCTAGGTTTCACTGGTAAGTTTCACGGGTCTAGGTTTCACGGGTAAGTTTCACGGGTAAGTTTCACGGGTAAGTTTCACGGGTATGTTTCACGGGTGACGTTTCACGGGTCTAGGTTTCACTGGTAAGTTTCACGGGTCAAGGTTTCACGGGTAAGTTTCACGGGTAAATTTCACGGGTATGTTTCACGGGTGACGTTTCACGGGTCTAGGTTTCACTGGTAAGTTTCACAGTTCAAGGTTTTACGGGTAAGTTTCACGGGTAAGTTTCACGGGTATGTTTCACGGGTGACGTTTCACGGGTCTAGGTTTCACTGGTAAGTTTCACGGGTCAAGGTTTCACAAGTAAGTTTTACGGGTAAGTTTCACGGGTAAGTTTTACGCGTAAGTTTCACGGGTGACGTTTCACGGGTCTAGGTTTCACTGGTAAGTTTCACGGGTCAAGGTTTCACGGGTAAGTTTAACGGGTAAGTTTTACGGGTAAGTTTCACGGGTGACGTTTCACGGGTCTAGGTTTCACTGGTAAGTTTCACGGGTCTAGGTTTCACTGGTAAGTTTCACGGGTCAAGGTTTCACGGGTAAGTTTCACGGGTAAGTTTCACGGGTAAGTTTTACGGGTATGTTTTACAGGTGACGTTTCACGGGTCTAGGTTACACTGGTAAGTTTCACGGGTCAAGGTTTCACGGGTAAGTTTCACGGGTAAGTTTCACGGGTATGTTTCATGGGTGATGTTTCACGGGTCTAGGTTTTACTGGTAAGTTTCACGGGTCAAGGTTTCACGGGTAAGTTTCACGGGTAAGTTTCACGGGTGACGTTTCACGGGTCTAGGTTTCACTGGTAAGTTTCACGGGTATGTTTCACGGGTGACGCTTCACGGGTCTAGGTTTCACTGGTAAGTTTCACGGGTCAAGGTTTCACGGGTAAGTTTCACGGGTAAGTTTCACGGGTATGTTTCACGGATGACGTTTCACGGGTCTTGGTTTCACTGGTAAGTTTCACGGGTCAAGGTTTCACGGGTATGTTTTACAGGTGACGATTCACGGGTAAGTTTCACGGGTAAGTTTCACGGGTATGTTTCACGGGTGACGTTTCACGGGTCTAGGTTTCACTGGTAAGTTTCACGGGTCAAGGTTTCACGGGTAAGTTTCACGGGTAAGTTTTACGGGTCAGTTTCACGGGTGACGTTTCACGGGTCTAGGTTTCACTGGAAAGTTTCACGGGTCAAGGATTCACGGGTAAGTTTCACGGGTAAGTTTTACGGGTATGTTTTACAGGTGACGTTTCACGGGTCTAGGTTTCACTGGTAAGTTTCACGGGTCAAGGTTTCACGGGTAAGATTCACGGGTAAGTTTCACGGGTATGTTTCATGGGTGATGTTTCACGGGTCTAGGTTTCACTGGTAAGTTTCACGGGTCAAGGTTTTACGGGTAAGTTTCACGGGTAAGTTTCACGGGTATGTTTCACGGGTGACGTTTCACGGGTCTAGGTTTCGCTGGTAAGTTTCACGGGTCAAGGTTTCACGGGTAAGTTTCACGGGTAAGTTTCACGGGTATGTTTCACGGGTGACGTTTCACGGGTCTAGGTTTCACTAGTAAGTTTCACGGGTCAAGGTTTCACGGGTAAGTTTCACGGGTAAGTTTCACGGGTATGTTTCATGGGTGATGTTTCACGGGTCTAGGTTTTACTGGTATGTTTCACGGGTCAAGGTTTCACGGGTAAGTTTCACGGGTAAGTTTCACGGGTGACGTTTCACGGGTCTAGGTTTCACTGGTAAGTTTCACGGGTATGTTTCACGGGTAAGTTTTACGGGTATGTTTTACAGGCGACGTTTCACGGGTCTAGGTTTCACTGGTAAGTTTCACGGGTCAAGGTTTCACGGGTCAAGGTTTCACGGGTAAGTTTCACGGGTAAGTTTCACGGGTATGTTTTACAGGTGACGTTTCACGGGTCTAGGTTTCACTGGTAAGTTTCACGGGTCAAGGTTTCACGGGTAAGATTCACGGGTAAGTTTCACGGGTATGTTTCATGAGTGATGTTTCACGGGTCTAGGTTTCACTGGTAAGTTTCACGGGTCAAGGTTTTACGGGTAAGTTTCACGGGTATGTTTCACGGGTGACGTTTCACGGGTCTAGGTTTCACTGGTAAGTTTCACGGGTCAAGGTTTCACGGGTAAGTTTCACGGGTAAGTTTCACGGGTATGTTTCACGGGTGACGTTTCACGGGTCTAGGTTTCACTAGTAAGTTTCACTTGTCAAGGTTTCACGGGTAAGTTTCACGGGTAAGTTTCACGGGTATGTTTCACGGGTGACGTTTCACGGGTCTAGGTTTCACTGGCAAGTTTCACGGGTCAAGGTTTCACGGGTAAGTTTCACGGGTAAGTTTCACGGGTATGTTTCACGGGTGACGTTTCACGGGTCTAGGTTTCACTGGTAAGTTTCACGGGTCAAGGTTTCACGGGTAAGTTTCACGGGTAAGTTTCACGGGTATGTTTCACGGGTGACGTTTCACGGGTCTAGGTTTCACTGGTAAGTTTCACGGGTCAAGGTTTTACGGGTAAGTTTCACGGGTAAATTTCACAGGTATGTTTCACGGGTGACGTTTCACGGGTCTAGGTTTCACGGGTAAGTTTCACGGGTCAAGGTTTCACGGGTAAGTTTCACGGGTAAGTTTCACGGTTATGTTTCACAAGTGACGTTTCACGGGTCTAGGTTTCACTGGAAAGTTTAACGGGTCAAGGTTTCACGGGTAAGTTTCACGGGTAAGTTTTACGGGTATGTTTTACAGGCGACGTTTCACGGGTCTAGGTTTCACTGGTAAGTTTCACGGGTCTAGGTTTCACGGGTAAGTTTCACGGGTAAGTTTCACGGGTATGTTTCACGGGTGACGTTTCACGGGTCTAGGTTTCACTGGTAAGTTTCACGGGTCAAGGTTTCACGGGTAAGTTTCACGGGTAAATTTCACGGGTATGTTTCACGGGTGACGTTTCACGGGTCTAGGTTTCACTGGTAAGTTTCACAGTTCAAGGTTTTACGGGTAAGTTTCACGGGTAAGTTTCACGGGTATGTTTCACGGGTGACGTTTCACGGGTCTAGGTTTCACTGGTAAGTTTCACGGGTCAAGGTTTCACGGGTAAGTTTCACGGGTAAGTTTTACGGGTAAGTTTCACGGGTGACGTTTCACGGGTGCGTTTCACGGGTCTAGGTTTCACTGGTAAGTTTCACGGGTCAAGGTTTCACGGGTAAGTTTCACGGGTATGTTTCACAAGTGACGTTTCACGGGTCTAGGTTTCACTGGAAAGTTTCACGGGTCAAGGTTTCACGGGTAAGTTTCACGGGTAAGTTTTACGGGTATGTTTTACAGGCGACGTTTCACGGGTCTAGGTTTCACTGGTAAGTTTCACGGGTCTAGGTTTCACGGGTAAGTTTCACGGGTAAGTTTCACGGGTATGTTTCATGGGTGATGTTTCACGGGTCTAGGTTTCACTGGTAAGTTTCACGGGTCAAGGTTTCACGGGTAAGTTTCACGGGTAAGTTTCACGGGTAAGTTTTACGGGTATGTTTTACAGGTGACGTTTCACGGGTCTAGGTTTCACTGGTAAGTTTCACGGGTCAAGGTTTCACGGGTAAGTTTCACGGGTATGTTTCATGGGTGATGTTTCACGGGTCTAAGTTTTACTGGTAAGTTTCACGGGTCAAAGTTTCACGGGTAAGTTTCACGGGTAAGTTTAACGGGTGACGTTTCACGGGTCTAGGTTTCACTGGTAAGTTTCACGGGTATGTTTCACGGGTGACGTTTCACGGGTCTAGGTTTCACTGGTAAGTTTCACGGGTCAAGGTTTCACGGGTAAGTTTCACGGGTAAGTTTCACGGGTATGTTTCACGGGTGACGTTTCACGGGTCTAGGTTTCACTGGTAAGTTTCACGGGTCAAGGTTTTACGGGTAAGTTTCACGGGTAAATTTTACGGGTATGTTTCACGGGTGACGTTTCACGGGTCTAGGTTTCACGGGTAAGTTTCACGGGTCAAGGTTTTACGGGTAAGTTTCACGGGTAAGTTTCACGGGTAAGTTTCACGGGTATGTTTCACAAGTGACGTTTCACGGGTCTAGGTTTCACTGGAAAGTTTCACGGGTCAAGGTTTCACGGGTAAGTTTCACGGGTAAGTTTTACGGGTATGTTTTACAGGCGACGTTTCACGGGTCTAGGTTTCACTGGTAAGTTTCACGGGTCTAGGTTTCACGGGTAAGTTTCACGGGTAAGTTTCACGGGTATGTTTCACGGGTGACGTTTCACGGGTCTAGGTTTCACTGGTAAGTTTCACGGGTCAAGGTTTCACGGGTAAGTTTCACGGGTAAATTTCACGGGTATGTTTCACGGGTGACGTTTCACGGGTCTAGGTTTCACTGGTAAGTTTCACAGTTCAAGGTTTTACGGGTAAGTTTCACGGGTAAGTTTCACGGGTATGTTTCACGGGTGACGTTTCACGGGTCTAGGTTTCACTGGTAAGTTTCACGGGTCAAGGTTTCACGGGTAAGTTTCACGGGTAAGTTTTACGGGTAAGTATCACGGGTGACGTTTCACGGGTGCGTTTCACGGGTCTAGGTTTCACTGGTAAGTTTCACGGGTCAAGGTTTCACGGGTAAGTTTCACCGGTAAGTTTCACGGGTATGTTTCACAAGTGACGTTTCACGGGTCTAGGTTTCACTGGAAAGTTTCACGGGTCAAGGTTTCACGGGTAAGTTTCACGGGTAAGTTTTACGGGTATGTTTTACAGGCGACGTTTCACGGGTCTAGGTTTCACTGGTAAGTTTCACGGGTCTAGGTTTCACGGGTAAGTTTCACGGGTAAGTTTCACGGGTATGTTTCATGGGTGATGTTTCACGGGTCTAGGTTTCACTGGTAAGTTTCACGGGTCAAGGTTTCACGGGTAAGTTTCACGGGTAAGTTTCACGGGTAAGTTTTACGGGTATGTTTTACAGGTGACGTTTCACGGGTCTAGGTTTCACTGGTAAGTTTCACGGGTCAAGGTTTCACGGGTCAAGGTTTCACGGGTAAGTTTCACGGGTAAGTTTCACGGGTATGTTTCATGGGTGATGTTTCACGGGTCTAGGTTTTACTGGTAAGTTTCACGGGTCAAGGTTTCACGGGTAAGTTTCACGGGTAAGTTTCACGGGTGACGTTTCACGGGTCTAGGTTTCACTGGTAAGTTTCACGGGTATGTTTCACGGGTGACGTTTCACGGGTCTAGGTTTCACTGGTAAGTTTCACGGGTCAAGGTTTCACGGGTAAGTTTCACGGGTAAGTTTCACGGGTATGTTTCACGGATGACGTTTCAGGGGTCTTGGTTTCACTGGTAAGTTTCACGGGTCAAGGTTTCACGGGTAAGTTTCACGGGTAAGTTTTACGGGTATGTTTTACAGGTGACGTTTCACGGGTAAGTTTCACGGGTAAGTTTCACGGGTATGTTTCACGGGTGAAGTTTCACGGGTCTTGGTTTCACTGGTAAGTTTCACGGGTCAAGGTTTCACGGGTAAGTTTCACGGGTAAGTTTTACGGGTATGTTTTACAGGTGACGTTTCACGGGTAAGTTTCACGGGTAAGTTTCACGGGTATGTTTCACGGGTGAAGTTTCACGGGTCTAGGTTTCACTGGTAAGTTTCACGGGTCAAGGTTTCACGGGTAAGTTTCACGGGTAAGTTTTACGGGTAAGTTTCACGGGTGACGTTTCACGGGTCTAGGTTTCACTGGAAAGTTTCACGGGTCAAGGATTCACGGGTAAGTTTCACGGGTAAGTTTTACGGGTATGTTTTACAGGTGACGTTTCACGGGTCTAGGTTTCACTGGTAAGTTTCACGGGTCAAGGTTTCACGGGTAAGATTCACGGGTAAGTTTCACGGGTATGTTTCATGGGTGATGTTTCACGGGTCTAGGTTTCACTGGTAAGTTTCACGGGTCAAGGTTTTACGGGTAAGTTTCACGGGTATGTTTCACGGGTGACGTTTCACGGGTCTAGGTTTCACTGGTAAGTTTCACGGGTCAAGGTTTCACGGGTAAGTTTCACGGGTATGTTTCACGGGTGACGTTTCACGGGTCTAGGTTTCACTAGTAAGTTTCACGGGTCAAGGTTTCACGGGTAAGTTTCACGGGTAAGTTTCACGGGTATGTTTCATGGGTGATGTTTCACGGGTCTAGGTTTTACTGGTAAGTTTCACGGGTCAAGGTTTCACGGGTAAGTTTCACGGGTGACGTTTCACGGGTCTAGGTTTCACTGGTAAGTTTCACGGGTATGTTTCACGGGTAAGTTTTACGGGTATGTTTTACAGGTGACGTTTCACGGGTCTAGGTTTCACTGGTAAGTTTCACGGGTCAAGGTTTCACGGGTCAAGGTTTCACGGGTAAGTTTCACGGGTATGTTTTACAGGTGACGTTTCACGGGTCTAGGTTTCACTGGTAAGTTTCACGGGTCAAGGTTTCACGGGTAAGATTCACGGGTAAGTTTCACGGGTATGTTTCATGGGTGATGTTTCACGGGTCTAGGTTTCACTGGTAAGTTTCACGGGTCAAGGTTTTACGGGTAAGTTTCACGGGTATGTTTCACGGGTCAAGGTTTCACGGGTCAAGGTTTCACGGGTAAGTTTCACGGGTAAGTTTCACGGGTATGTTTTACAGGTGACGTTTCACGGGTATGTTTCACGGGTCAAGGTTTCACGGGTCAAGGTTTCACTGGTAAGTTTCACGGGTCAAGGTTTCACGGGTAAGATTCACGGGTAAGTTTCACGGGTATGTTTCATGAGTGATGTTTCACGGGTCTAGGTTTCACTGGTAAGTTTCACGGGTCAAGGTTTTACGGGTAAGTTTCACGGGTAAGTTTCACGGGTATGTTTCACGGGTGACGTTTCACGGGTCTAGGTTTTACTGGTAAGGTTTACGGGTCAAGGTTTCACGGGTAAGTTTCACGGGTAAGTTTCACGGGTGACGTTTCACGGGTCTAGGTTTCACTGGTAAGTTTCACGGGTATGTTTCACGGGTAAGTTTTACGGGTATGTTTTACAGGAGACGTTTCACGGGTCTAGGTTTCACTGGTAAGTTTCACGGGTCAAGGTTTCACGGGTCAAGGTTTCACGGGTAAGTTTCACGGGTAAGTTTCACGGGTGACGTTTCACGGGTCTAGGTTTCACTGGTAAGTTTCACGGGTATGTTTCACGGGTAAGTTTTACGGGTATGTTTTACAGGAGACGTTTCACGGGTCTAGGTTTCACTGGTAAGTTTCACGGGTCAAGGTTTCACGGGTCAAGGTTTCACGGGTAAGTTTCACGGGTAAGTTTCACGGGTATGTTTTACAGGTGACGTTTCACGGGTCTAGGTTTCACTGGTAAGTTTCACGGGTCAAGGTTTCACGGGTAAGATTCACGGGTAAGTTTCACGGGTATGTTTCATGGGTGATGTTTCACGGGTCTAGGTTTCACTGGTAAGTTTCACGGGTCAAGGTTTTACGGGTAAGTTTCACGGGTATGTTTCACGGGTCAAGGTTTCACGGGTCAAGGTTTCACGGGTAAGTTTCACGGGTAAGTTTCACGGGTATGTTTTACAGGTGACGTTTCACGGGTCTAGGTTTCACTGGTAAGTTTCACGGGTCAAGGTTTCACGGGTAAGATTCACGGGTAAGTTTCACGGGTATGTTTCATGAGTGATGTTTCACGGGTCTAGGTTTCACTGGTAAGTTTCACGGGTAAAGGTTTTACGGGTAAGTTTCACGGGTAAGTTTCACGGGTATGTTTCACGGGTGACGTTTCACGGGTCTAGGTTTCACTGGTAAGTTTCACGGGTCAAGGTTTCACGGGTAAGTTTCACGGGTAAGTTTCACGGGTATGTTTCACGGGTGACGTTTCACGGGTCTAGGTTTCACTAGTAAGTTTCACTTGTCAAGGTTTCACGGGTAAGTTTCACGGGTAAGTTTCACGGGTATGTTTCACGGGTGACGTTTCACGGGTCTAGGTTTCACTGGTAAGTTTCACGGGTCAAGGTTTCACGGGTAAGTTTCACGGGTAAGTTTCACGGGTATGTTTCACGGGTGACGTTTCACGGGTCTAGGTTTCACTGGTAAGTTTCACGGGTCAAGGTTTCACGGGTAAGTTTCACGGGTAAGTTTCACGGGTATGTTTCACGGGTGACGTTTCACGGGTCTAGGTTTCACTGGTAAGTTTCACGGGTCAAGGTTTTACGGGTAAGTTTCACGGGTAAATTTCACGGGTATGTTTCACGGGTGACGTTTCACGGGTCTAGGTTTCACGGGTAAGTTTCACGGGTCAAGGTTTCACGGGTAAGTTTCACGGGTAAGTTTCACGGGTATGTTTCACAAGTGACGTTTCACGGGTCTAGGTTTCACTGGAAAGTTTCACGGGTCAAGGTTTCACGGGTAAGTTTCACGGGTAAGTTTTACGGGTATGTTTTACAGGCGACGTTTCACGGGTCTAGGTTTCACTGGTAAGTTTCACGGGTCTAGGTTTCACGGGTAAGTTTCACGGGTAAGTTTCACGGGTAAGTTTCACGGGTATGTTTCACGGGTGACGTTTCACGGGTCTAGGTTTCACTGGTAAGTTTCACGGGTCAAGGTTTCACGGGTAAGTTTCACGGGTAAATTTCACGGGTATGTTTCACAGGTGACGTTTCACGGGTCTAGGTTTCACTGGTAAGTTTCACAGTTCAAGGTTTTACGGGTAAGTTTCACGGGTAAGTTTCACGGGTATGTTTCACGGGTGACGTTTCACGGGTCTAGGTTTCACTGGTAAGTTTCACGGGTCAAGGTTTCACAAGTAAGTTTTACGGGTAAGTTTCACGGGTAAGTTTTACGCGTAAGTTTCACGGGTGACGTTTCACGGGTCTAGGTTTCACTGGTAAGTTTCACGGGTCAAGGTTTCACGGGTAAGTTTAACGGGTAAGTTTTACGGGTAAGTTTCACGGGTGACGTTTCACGGGTCTAGGTTTCACTGGTAAGTTTCACGGGTCTAGGTTTCACTGGTAAGTTTCACGGGTCAAGGTTTCACGGGTAAGTTTCACGGGTAAGTTTCACGGGTAAGTTTTACGGGTATGTTTTACAGGTGACGTTTCACGGGTCTAGGTTACACTGGTAAGTTTCACGGGTCAAGGTTTCACGGGTAAGTTTCACGGGTAAGTTTCACGGGTATGTTTCATGGGTGATGTTTCACGGGTCTAGGTTTTACTGGTAAGTTTCACGGGTCAAGGTTTCACGGGTAAGTTTCACGGGTAAGTTTCACGGGTGACGTTTCACGGGTCTAGGTTTCACTGGTAAGTTTCACGGGTATGTTTCACGGGTGACGCTTCACGGGTCTAGGTTTCACTGGTAAGTTTCACGGGTCAAGGTTTCACGGGTAAGTTTCACGGGTAAGTTTCACGGGTATGTTTCACGGATGACGTTTCACGGGTCTTGGTTTCACTGGTAAGTTTCACGGGTCAAGGTTTCACGGGTATGTTTTACAGGTGACGATTCACGGGTAAGTTTCACGGGTAAGTTTCACGGGTATGTTTCACGGGTGACGTTTCACGGGTCTAGGTTTCACTGGTAAGTTTCACGGGTCAAGGTTTCACGGGTAAGTTTCACGGGTAAGTTTTACGGGTCAGTTTCACGGGTGACGTTTCACGGGTCTAGGTTTCACTGGAAAGTTTCACGGGTCAAGGATTCACGGGTAAGTTTCACGGGTAAGTTTTACGGGTATGTTTTACAGGTGACGTTTCACGGGTCTAGGTTTCACTGGTAAGTTTCACGGGTCAAGGTTTCACGGGTAAGATTCACGGGTAAGTTTCACGGGTATGTTTCATGGGTGATGTTTCACGGGTCTAGGTTTCACTGGTAAGTTTCACGGGTCAAGGTTTTACGGGTAAGTTTCACGGGTAAGTTTCACGGGTATGTTTCACGGGTGACGTTTCACGGGTCTAGGTTTCGCTGGTAAGTTTCACGGGTCAAGGTTTCACGGGTAAGTTTCACGGGTAAGTTTCACGGGTATGTTTCACGGGTGACGTTTCACGGGTCTAGGTTTCACTAGTAAGTTTCACGGGTCAAGGTTTCACGGGTAAGTTTCACGGGTAAGTTTCACGGGTATGTTTCATGGGTGATGTTTCACGGGTCTAGGTTTTACTGGTATGTTTCACGGGTCAAGGTTTCACGGGTAAGTTTCACGGGTAAGTTTCACGGGTGACGTTTCACGGGTCTAGGTTTCACTGGTAAGTTTCACGGGTATGTTTCACGGGTAAGTTTTACGGGTATGTTTTACAGGCGACGTTTCACGGGTCTAGGTTTCACTGGTAAGTTTCACGGGTCAAGGTTTCACGGGTCAAGGTTTCACGGGTAAGTTTCACGGGTAAGTTTCACGGGTATGTTTTACAGGTGACGTTTCACGGGTCTAGGTTTCACTGGTAAGTTTCACGGGTCAAGGTTTCACGGGTAAGATTCACGGGTAAGTTTCACGGGTATGTTTCATGAGTGATGTTTCACGGGTCTAGGTTTCACTGGTAAGTTTCACGGGTCAAGGTTTTACGGGTAAGTTTCACGGGTATGTTTCACGGGTGACGTTTCACGGGTCTAGGTTTCACTGGTAAGTTTCACGGGTCAAGGTTTCACGGGTAAGTTTCACGGGTAAGTTTCACGGGTATGTTTCACGGGTGACGTTTCACGGGTCTAGGTTTCACTAGTAAGTTTCACTTGTCAAGGTTTCACGGGTAAGTTTCACTCGTAAGTTTCACGGGTATGTTTCACGGGTGACGTTTCACGGGTCTAGGTTTCACTGGCAAGTTTCACGGGTCAAGGTTTCACGGGTAAGTTTCACGGGTAAGTTTCACGGGTATGTTTCACGGGTGACGTTTCACGGGTCTAGGTTTCACTGGTAAGTTTCACGGGTCAAGGTTTCACGGGTAAGTTTCACGGGTAAGTTTCACGGGTATGTTTCACGGGTGACGTTTCACGGGTCTAGGTTTCACTGGTAAGTTTCACGGGTCAAGGTTTTACGGGTAAGTTTCACGGGTAAATTTCACAGGTATGTTTCACGGGTGACGTTTCACGGGTCTAGGTTTCACGGGTAAGTTTCACGGGTCAAGGTTTCACGGGTAAGTTTCACGGGTAAGTTTCACGGTTATGTTTCACAAGTGACGTTTCACGGGTCTAGGTTTCACTGGAAAGTTTAACGGGTCAAGGTTTCACGGGTAAGTTTCACGGGTAAGTTTTACGGGTATGTTTTACAGGCGACGTTTCACGGGTCTAGGTTTCACTGGTAAGTTTCACGGGTCTAGGTTTCACGGGTAAGTTTCACGGGTAAGTTTCACGGGTATGTTTCACGGGTGACGTTTCACGGGTCTAGGTTTCACTGGTAAGTTTCACGGGTCAAGGTTTCACGGGTAAGTTTCACGGGTAAATTTCACGGGTATGTTTCACGGGTGACGTTTCACGGGTCTAGGTTTCACTGGTAAGTTTCACAGTTCAAGGTTTTACGGGTAAGTTTCACGGGTAAGTTTCACGGGTATGTTTCACGGGTGACGTTTCACGGGTCTAGGTTTCACTGGTAAGTTTCACGGGTCAAGGTTTCACGGGTAAGTTTCACGGGTAAGTTTTACGGGTAAGTTTCACGGGTGACGTTTCACGGGTGCGTTTCACGGGTCTAGGTTTCACTGGTAAGTTTCACGGGTCAAGGTTTCACGGGTAAGTTTCACGGGTATGTTTCACAAGTGACGTTTCACGGGTCTAGGTTTCACTGGAAAGTTTCACGGGTCAAGGTTTCACGGGTAAGTTTCACGGGTAAGTTTTACGGGTATGTTTTACAGGCGACGTTTCACGGGTCTAGGTTTCACTGGTAAGTTTCACGGGTCTAGGTTTCACGGGTAAGTTTCACGGGTAAGTTTCACGGGTATGTTTCATGGGTGATGTTTCACGGGTCTAGGTTTCACTGGTAAGTTTCACGGGTCAAGGTTTCACGGGTAAGTTTCACGGGTAAGTTTCACGGGTAAGTTTTACGGGTATGTTTTACAGGTGACGTTTCACGGGTCTAGGTTTCACTGGTAAGTTTCACGGGTCAAGGTTTCACGGGTAAGTTTCACGGGTATGTTTCATGGGTGATGTTTCACGGGTCTAAGTTTTACTGGTAAGTTTCACGGGTCAAAGTTTCACGGGTAAGTTTCACGGGTAAGTTTAACGGGTGACGTTTCACGGGTCTAGGTTTCACTGGTAAGTTTCACGGGTATGTTTCACGGGTGACGTTTCACGGGTCTAGGTTTCACTGGTAAGTTTCACGGGTCAAGGTTTCACGGGTAAGTTTCACGGGTAAGTTTCACGGGTATGTTTCACGGGTGACGTTTCACGGGTCTAGGTTTCACTGGTAAGTTTCACGGGTCAAGGTTTTACGGGTAAGTTTCACGGGTAAATTTTACGGGTATGTTTCACGGGTGACGTTTCACGGGTCTAGGTTTCACGGGTAAGTTTCACGGGTCAAGGTTTTACGGGTAAGTTTCACGGGTAAGTTTCACGGGTAAGTTTCACGGGTATGTTTCACAAGTGACGTTTCACGGGTCTAGGTTTCACTGGAAAGTTTCACGGGTCAAGGTTTCACGGGTAAGTTTCACGGGTAAGTTTTACGGGTATGTTTTACAGGCGACGTTTCACGGGTCTAGGTTTCACTGGTAAGTTTCACGGGTCTAGGTTTCACGGGTAAGTTTCACGGGTAAGTTTCACGGGTATGTTTCACGGGTGACGTTTCACGGGTCTAGGTTTCACTGGTAAGTTTCACGGGTCAAGGTTTCACGGGTAAGTTTCACGGGTAAATTTCACGGGTATGTTTCACGGGTGACGTTTCACGGGTCTAGGTTTCACTGGTAAGTTTCACAGTTCAAGGTTTTACGGGTAAGTTTCACGGGTAAGTTTCACGGGTATGTTTCACGGGTGACGTTTCACGGGTCTAGGTTTCACTGGTAAGTTTCACGGGTCAAGGTTTCACGGGTAAGTTTCACGGGTAAGTTTTACGGGTAAGTATCACGGGTGACGTTTCACGGGTGCGTTTCACGGGTCTAGGTTTCACTGGTAAGTTTCACGGGTCAAGGTTTCACGGGTAAGTTTCACCGGTAAGTTTCACGGGTATGTTTCACAAGTGACGTTTCACGGGTCTAGGTTTCACTGGAAAGTTTCACGGGTCAAGGTTTCACGGGTAAGTTTCACGGGTAAGTTTTACGGGTATGTTTTACAGGCGACGTTTCACGGGTCTAGGTTTCACTGGTAAGTTTCACGGGTCTAGGTTTCACGGGTAAGTTTCACGGGTAAGTTTCACGGGTATGTTTCATGGGTGATGTTTCACGGGTCTAGGTTTCACTGGTAAGTTTCACGGGTCAAGGTTTCACGGGTAAGTTTCACGGGTAAGTTTCACGGGTAAGTTTTACGGGTATGTTTTACAGGTGACGTTTCACGGGTCTAGGTTTCACTGGTAAGTTTCACGGGTCAAGGTTTCACGGGTCAAGGTTTCACGGGTAAGTTTCACGGGTAAGTTTCACGGGTATGTTTCATGGGTGATGTTTCACGGGTCTAGGTTTTACTGGTAAGTTTCACGGGTCAAGGTTTCACGGGTAAGTTTCACGGGTAAGTTTCACGGGTGACGTTTCACGGGTCTAGGTTTCACTGGTAAGTTTCACGGGTATGTTTCACGGGTGACGTTTCACGGGTCTAGGTTTCACTGGTAAGTTTCACGGGTCAAGGTTTCACGGGTAAGTTTCACGGGTAAGTTTCACGGGTATGTTTCACGGATGACGTTTCAGGGGTCTTGGTTTCACTGGTAAGTTTCACGGGTCAAGGTTTCACGGGTAAGTTTCACGGGTAAGTTTTACGGGTATGTTTTACAGGTGACGTTTCACGGGTAAGTTTCACGGGTAAGTTTCACGGGTATGTTTCACGGGTGAAGTTTCACGGGTCTTGGTTTCACTGGTAAGTTTCACGGGTCAAGGTTTCACGGGTAAGTTTCACGGGTAAGTTTTACGGGTATGTTTTACAGGTGACGTTTCACGGGTAAGTTTCACGGGTAAGTTTCACGGGTATGTTTCACGGGTGAAGTTTCACGGGTCTAGGTTTCACTGGTAAGTTTCACGGGTCAAGGTTTCACGGGTAAGTTTCACGGGTAAGTTTTACGGGTAAGTTTCACGGGTGACGTTTCACGGGTCTAGGTTTCACTGGAAAGTTTCACGGGTCAAGGATTCACGGGTAAGTTTCACGGGTAAGTTTTACGGGTATGTTTTACAGGTGACGTTTCACGGGTCTAGGTTTCACTGGTAAGTTTCACGGGTCAAGGTTTCACGGGTAAGATTCACGGGTAAGTTTCACGGGTATGTTTCATGGGTGATGTTTCACGGGTCTAGGTTTCACTGGTAAGTTTCACGGGTCAAGGTTTTACGGGTAAGTTTCACGGGTATGTTTCACGGGTGACGTTTCACGGGTCTAGGTTTCACTGGTAAGTTTCACGGGTCAAGGTTTCACGGGTAAGTTTCACGGGTATGTTTCACGGGTGACGTTTCACGGGTCTAGGTTTCACTAGTAAGTTTCACGGGTCAAGGTTTCACGGGTAAGTTTCACGGGTAAGTTTCACGGGTATGTTTCATGGGTGATGTTTCACGGGTCTAGGTTTTACTGGTAAGTTTCACGGGTCAAGGTTTCACGGGTAAGTTTCACGGGTGACGTTTCACGGGTCTAGGTTTCACTGGTAAGTTTCACGGGTATGTTTCACGGGTAAGTTTTACGGGTATGTTTTACAGGTGACGTTTCACGGGTCTAGGTTTCACTGGTAAGTTTCACGGGTCAAGGTTTCACGGGTCAAGGTTTCACGGGTAAGTTTCACGGGTATGTTTTACAGGTGACGTTTCACGGGTCTAGGTTTCACTGGTAAGTTTCACGGGTCAAGGTTTCACGGGTAAGATTCACGGGTAAGTTTCACGGGTATGTTTCATGGGTGATGTTTCACGGGTCTAGGTTTCACTGGTAAGTTTCACGGGTCAAGGTTTTACGGGTAAGTTTCACGGGTATGTTTCACGGGTCAAGGTTTCACGGGTCAAGGTTTCACGGGTAAGTTTCACGGGTAAGTTTCACGGGTATGTTTTACAGGTGACGTTTCACGGGTATGTTTCACGGGTCAAGGTTTCACGGGTCAAGGTTTCACTGGTAAGTTTCACGGGTCAAGGTTTCACGGGTAAGATTCACGGGTAAGTTTCACGGGTATGTTTCATGAGTGATGTTTCACGGGTCTAGGTTTCACTGGTAAGTTTCACGGGTCAAGGTTTTACGGGTAAGTTTCACGGGTAAGTTTCACGGGTATGTTTCACGGGTGACGTTTCACGGGTCTAGGTTTCACTGGTAAGTTTCACGGGTCAAGGTTTCACGGGTAAGTTTCACGGGTATGTTTCACGGGTGACGTTTCACGGGTCTAGGTTTCACTAGTAAGTTTCACTTATCAAGGTTTCACGGGTAAGTTTCACGGGTAAGTTTCACGGGTATGTTTCACGGGTGACGTTTCACGGGTCTAGGTTTCACTGGTAAGTTTCACGGGTCAAGGTTTCACGGGTAAGTTTCACGGGTAAGTTTCACGGGTATGTTTCACGGGTGACGTTTCACGGGTCTAGGTTTCACTGGTAAGTTTCACGGGTCAAGGTTTCACGGGTAAGTTTCACGGGTAAGTTTCACGGGTATGTTTCACGGGTGACGTTTCACGGGTCTAGGTTTTACTGGTAAGTTTCACGGGTCAAGGTTTTACGGGTAAGTTTCACGGGTAAATTTCACGGGTATGTTTCACGGGTGACGTTTCACGGGTCTAGGTTTCACGGGTAAGTTTCACGGGTCAAGGTTTCACGGGTAAGTTTCACGGGTAAGTTTTACGGGTATGTTTTACAGGCGACGTTTCACGGGTCTAGGTTTCACTGGTAAGTTTCACGGGTCTAGGTTTCACGGGTAAGTTTCACGGGTAAGTTTCACGGGTATGTTTCACGGGTGACGTTTCACGGGTCTAGGTTTCACTGGTAAGTTTCACGGGTCAAGGTTTCACGGGTAAGTTTCACGGGTAAATTTCACGGGTATGTTTCACGGGTGACGTTTCACGGGTCTAGGTTTCACTGGTATGTTTCACAGTTCAAGGTTTTACGGGTAAGTTTCACGGGTAAGTTTCACGGGTATGTTTCACGGGTGACGTTTCACGGGTCTAGGTTTCACTGGTAAGTTTCACGGGTCAAGGTTTCACGGGTAAGTTTCACGGGTAAGTTTTACGGGTAAGTTTCACGGGTGACGTTTCACGGGTGCGTTTCACGGGTCTAGGTTTCACTGGTAAGTTTCACGGGTCAAGGTTTCACGGGTAAGTTTCACCGGTAAGTTTCACTGGTATGTTTCACAAGTGACGTTTCACGGGTCTAGGTTTCACTGGAAAGTTTCACGGGTCAAGGTTTCACGGGTAAGTTTCACGGGTAAGTTTTACGGGTATGTTTTACAGGCGACGTTTCACGGGTCTAGGTTTCACTGGTAAGTTTCACGGGTCTAGGTTTCACGGGTAAGTTTCACGGGTAAGTTTCACGGGTATGTTTCATGGGTGATGTTTCACGGGTCTAGGTTTCACTGGTAAGTTTCACGGGTCAAGGTTTCACGGGTAAGTTTCACGGGTAAGTTTCACGGGTAAGTTTTACGGGTATGTTTTACAGGTGACGTTTCACGGGTCTAGGTTTCACTGGTAAGTTTCACGGGTCAAGGTTTCACGGGTAAGTTTCACGGGTAAGTTTCACGGGTATGTTTCATGGGTGATGTTTCACGGGTCTAGGTTTTACTGGTAAGTTTCACGGGTCAAGGTTTCACGGGTAAGTTTCACGGGTAAGTTTCACGGGTGACGTTTCACGGGTCTAGGTTTCACTGGTAAGTTTCACGGGTATGTTTCACGGGTGACGTTTCACGGGTCTAGGTTTCACTGGTAAGTTTCACGGGTCAAGGTTTCACGGGTAAGTTTCACGGGTAAGTTTCACGGGTATGTTTCACGGATGACGTTTCACGGGTCTTGGTTTCACTGGTAAGTTTCACGGGTCAAGGTTTCACGGGTAAGTTTCACGGGTAAGTTTTACGGGTATGTTTTACAGGTGACGTTTCACGGGTAAGTTTCACGGGTAAGTTTCACGGGTATGTTTCACGGGTGAAGTTTCACGGGTCTTGGTTTCACTGGTAAGTTTCACGGGTCAAGGTTTCACGGGTAAGTTTCACGGGTAAGTTTTACGGGTATGTTTTACAGGTGACGTTTCACGGGTAAGTTTCACGGGTAAGTTTCACGGGTATGTTTCACGGGTGACGTTTCACGGGTCTAGGTTTCACTGGTAAGTTTCACGGGTCAAGGTTTCACGGGTAAGTTTCACGGGTAAATTTCACGGGTATGTTTCACGGGTGACGTTTCACGGGTCTAGGTTTCACTGGTAAGTTTCACAGTTCAAGGTTTTACGGGTAAGTTTCACGGGTAAGTTTCACGGGTATGTTTCACGGGTGACGTTTCACGGGTCTAGGTTTCACTGGTAAGTTTCACGGGTCAAGGTTTCACGGGTAAGTTTCACGGGTAAGTTTTACGGGTAAGTTTCACGGGTGACGTATCACGGGTGCGTTTCACGGGTCTAGGTTTCACTGGTAAGTTTCACGGGTCAAGGTTTCACGGGTAAGTTTCACCGGTAAGTTTCACGGGTATGTTTCACAAGTGACGTTTCACGGGTCTAGGTTTCACTGGAAAGTTTCACGGGTCAAGGTTTCACGGGTAAGTTTCACGGGTAAGTTTTACGGGTATGTTTTACAGGCGACGTTTCACGGGTCTAGGTTTCACTGGTAAGTTTCACGGGTCTAGGTTTCACGGGTAAGTTTCACGGGTAAGTTTCACGGGTATGTTTCATGGGTGATGTTTCACGGGTCTAGGTTTCACTGGTAAGTTTCACGGGTCAAGGTTTCACGGGTAAGTTTCACGGGTAAGTTTCACGGGTAAGTTTTACGGGTATGTTTTACAGGTGACGTTTCACGGGTCTAGGTTTCACTGGTAAGTTTCACGGGTCAAGGTTTCACGGGTAAGTTTCACGGGTAAGTTTCACGGGTATGTTTCATGGGTGATGTTTCACGGGTCTAGGTTTTACTGGTAAGTTTCACGGGTCAAGGTTTCACGGGTAAGTTTCACGGGTGACGTTTCACGGGTCTAGGTTTCACTGGTAAGTTTCACGGGTATGTTTCACGGGTGACGTTTCACGGGTCTAGGTTTCACTGGTAAGTTTCACGGGTCAAGGTTTCACGGGTAAGTTTCACGGGTAAGTTTCACGGGTATGTTTCACGGATGACGTTTCACGGGTCTTGGTTTCACTGGTAAGTTTCACGGGTCAAGGTTTCACGGGTAAGTTTCACGGGTAAGTTTTACGGGTATGTTTTACAGGTGACGTTTTACGGGTAAGTTTCACGGGTAAGTTTCACGGGTATGTTTCACGGGTGAAGTTTCACGGGTCTTGGTTTCACTGGTAAGTTTCACGGGTCAAGGTTTCACGGGTAAGTTTCACGGGTAAGTTTTACGGGTATGTTTTACAGGTGACGTTTCACGGGTAAGTTTCACGGGTAAGTTTCACAGGTATGTTTCACGGGTGAAGTTTCACGGGTCTAGGTTTCACTGGTAAGTTTCACGGGTCAAGGTTTCACGGGTAAGTTTCACGGGTAAGTTTTACGGGTAAGTTTCACGGGTGACGTTTCACGGGTCTAGGTTTCACTGGAAAGTTTCACGGGTCAAGGATTCACGGGTAAGTTTCACGGGTAAGTTTTACGGGTATGTTTTACAGGTGACGTTTCACGGGTCTAGGTTTCACTGGTAAGTTTCACGGGTCAAGGTTTCACGGGTAAGATTCACGGGTAAGTTTCACGGGTATGTTTCATGGGTGATGTTTCACGGGTCTAGGTTTCACTGGTAAGTTTCACGGGTCAAGGTTTTACGGGTAAGTTTCACGGGTAAGTTTCACGGGTATGTTTCACGGGTGACGTTTCACGGGTCTAGGTTTCACTGGTAAGTTTCACGGGTCAAGGTTTTACGGGTAAGTTTCACGGGTATGTTTCACGGGTGACGTTTCACGGGTCTAGGTTTCACTGGTAAGTTTCACGGGTCAAGGTTTCACGGGTAAGATTCACGGGTAAGTTTCACGGGTATGTTTCACGGGTGACGTTTCACGGGTATAGGTTTCACTAGTAAGTTTCACGGGTCAAGGTTTCACGGGTAAGTTTCACGGGTAAGTTTCACGGGTATGTTTCACGGGTGACGTTTCACGGGTCTAGGTTTCACTGGTAAGTTTCACGGGTCAAGGTTTCACGGGTAAGTTTCACGGGTAAGTTTCACGGGTATGTTTCACGGGTGACGTTTCACGGGTCTAGGTTTCACTGGTAAGTTTCACAGGTCAAGGTTTCACGGGTAAGTTTTACGGGTAAGTTTCACGGGTAAGTTTTACGGGTATGTTTTACAGGTGACGTTTCACGGGTAAGTTTCACGGGTAAGTTTCACGGGTATGTTTCACGGGTGACGTTTCACGGGTCTAGGTTTCACTGGTAAGTTTCACGGGTCAAGGTTTCACGGGTAAGTTTCACGGGTAAATTTCACGGGTATGTTTCAAGGGTGACGTTTCACGGGTCTAGGTTTCACTGGTAAGTTTCACAGTTCAAGGTTTTACGGGTAAGTTTCACGGGTAAGTTTCACGGGTATGTTTCACGGGTGACGTTTCACGGGTCTAGGTTTCACTGGTAAGTTTCACGGGTCAAGGTTTCACGGGTAAGTTTCACGGGTAAGTTTTACGGGTAAGTTTCACGGGTGACGTTTCACGGGTGCGTTTCACGGGTCTAGGTTTCACTGGTAAGTTTCACGGGTCAAGGTTTCACGGGTAAGTTTCACCGGTAAGTTTCACGGGTATGTTTCACAAGTGACGTTTCACGGGTCTAGGTTTCACTGGAAAGTTTCACGGGTCAAGGTTTCACGGGTAAGTTTCACGGGTAAGTTTTACGGGTATGTTTTACAGGCGACGTTTCACGGGTCTAGGTTTCACTGGTAAGTTTCACGGGTCTAGGTTTCACGGGTAAGTTTCACGGGTAAGTTTCACGGGTATGTTTCATGGGTGATGTTTCACGGGTCTAGGTTTCACTGGTAAGTTTCACGGGTCAAGGTTTCACGGGTAAGTTTCACGGGTAAGTTTCACGGGTAAGTTTTACGGGTATGTTTTACAGGTGACGTTTCACGGGTCTAGGTTTCACTGGTAAGTTTCACGGGTCAAGGTTTCACGGGTAAGTTTCACGGGTAAGTTTCACGGGTATGTTTCATGGGTGATGTTTCACGGGTCTAGGTTTTACTGGTAAGTTTCACGGGTCAAGGTTTCACGGGTAAGTTTCACGGGTAAGTTTCACGGGTGACGTTTCACGGGTCTAGGTTTCACTGGTAAGTTTCACGGGTATGTTTCACGGGTGACGTTTCACGGGTCTAGGTTTCACTGGTAAGTTTCACGGGTCAAGGTTTCACGGGTAAGTTTCACGGGTAAGTTTCACGGGTATGTTTCACGGATGACGTTTCACGGGTCTTGGTTTCACTGGTAAGTTTCACGGGTCAAGGTTTCACGGGTAAGTTTCACGGGTAAGTTTTACGGGTATGTTTTACAGGTGACGTTTCACGGGTAAGTTTCACGGGTAAGTTTCACGGGTATGTTTCACGGGTGAAGTTTCACGGGTCTTGGTTTCACTGGTAAGTTTCACGGGTCAAGGTTTCACGGGTAAGTTTCACGGGTAAGTTTTACGGGTATGTTTTACAGGTGACGTTTCACGGGTAAGTTTCACGGGTAAGTTTCACGGGTATGTTTCACGGGTGAAGTTTCACGGGTCTAGGTTTCACTGGTAAGTTTCACGGGTCAAGGTTTCACGGGTAAGTTTCACGGGTAAGTTTTACGGGTAAGTTTCACGGGTGACGTTTCACGGGTCTAGGTTTCACTGGAAAGTTTCACGGGTCAAGGATTCACGGGTAAGTTTCACGGGTAAGTTTTACGGGTATGTTTTACAGGTGACGTTTCACGGGTCTAGGTTTCACTGGTAAGTTTCACGGGTCAAGGTTTCACGGGTAAGATTCACGGGTAAGTTTCACGGGTATGTTTCATGGGTGATGTTTCACGGGTCTAGGTTTCACTGGTAAGTTTCACGGGTCAAGGTTTTACGGGTAAGTTTCACGGGTAAGTTTCACGGGTATGTTTCACGGGTGACGTTTCACGGGTCTAGGTTTCACTGGTAAGTTTCACGGGTCAAGGTTTCACGGGTAAGTTTTACGGGTAAGTTTCACGGGTATGTTTCACGGGTGACGTTTCACGGGTCTAGGTTTCACTAGTAAGTTTCACGAGTCAAGGTTTCACGGGTAAGTTTCACGGGTAAGTTTCACGGGTATGTTTCATGGGTGATGTTTCACGGGTCTAGGTTTTACTGGTAAGGTTTACGGGTCAAGGTTTCACGGGTAAGTTTCACGGGTAAGTTTCACGGGTGACGTTTCACGGGTCTAGGTTTCACTGGTAAGTTTCACGGGTATGTTTCACGGGTAAGTTTTACGGGTATGTTTTACAGGAGACGTTTCACGGGTCTAGGTTTCACTGGTAAGTTTCACGGGTCAAGGTTTCACGGGTCAAGGTTTCACGGGTAAGTTTCACGGGTAAGTTTCACGGGTATGTTTTACAGGTGACGTTTCACGGGTCTAGGTTTCACTGGTAAGTTTCACGGGTCAAGGTTTCACGGGTAAGATTCACGGGTAAGTTTCACGGGTATGTTTCATGGGTGATGTTTCACGGGTCTAGGTTTCACTGGTAAGTTTCACGGGTCAAGGTTTTACGGGTAAGTTTCACGGGTATGTTTCACGGGTCAAGGTTTCACGGGTCAAGGTTTCACGGGTAAGTTTCACGGGTAAGTTTCACGGGTATGTTTTACAGGTGACGTTTCACGGGTCTAGGTTTCACTGGTAAGTTTCACGGGTCAAGGTTTCACGGGTAAGATTCACGGGTAAGTTTCACGGGTATGTTTCATGAGTGATGTTTCACGGGTCTAGGTTTCACTGGTAAGTTTCACGGGTAAAGGTTTTACGGGTAAGTTTCACGGGTAAGTTTCACGGGTATGTTTCACGGGTGACGTTTCACGGGTCTAGGTTTCACTGGTAAGTTTCACGGGTCAAGGTTTCACGGGTAAGTTTCACGGGTAAGTTTCACGGGTATGTTTCACGGGTGACGTTTCACGGGTCTAGGTTTCACTAGTAAGTTTCACTTGTCAAGGTTTCACGGGTAAGTTTCACGGGTAAGTTTCACGGGTATGTTTCACGGGTGACGTTTCACGGGTCTAGGTTTCACTGGTAAGTTTCACGGGTCAAGGTTTCACGGGTAAGTTTCACGGGTAAGTTTCACGGGTATGTTTCACGGGTGACGTTTCACGGGTCTAGGTTTCACTGGTAAGTTTCACGGGTCAAGGTTTCAAGGGTAAGTTTCACGGGTAAGTTTCACGGGTATGTTTCACGGGTGACGTTTCACGGGTCTAGGTTTCACTGGTAAGTTTCACGGGTCAAGGTTTTACGGGTAAGTTTCACGGGTAAATTTCACGGGTATGTTTCACGGGTGACGTTTCACGGGTCTAGGTTTCACGGGTAAGTTTCACGGGTCAAGGTTTCACGGGTAAGTTTCACGGGTAAGTTTCACGGGTATGTTTCACAAGTGACGTTTCACGGGTCTAGGTTTCACTGGAAAGTTTCACGGGTCAAGGTTTCACGGGTAAGTTTCACGGGTAAGTTTTACGGGTATGTTTTACAGGCGACGTTTCACGGGTCTAGGTTTCACTGGTAAGTTTCACGGGTCTAGGTTTCACGGGTAAGTTTCACGGGTAAGTTTCACGGGTAAGTTTCACGGGTATGTTTCACGGGTGACGTTTCACGGGTCTAGGTTTCACTGGTAAGTTTCACGGGTCAAGGTTTCACGGGTAAGTTTCACGGGTAAATTTCACGGGTATGTTTCACGGGTGACGTTTCACGGGTCTAGGTTTCACTGGTAAGTTTCACAGTTCAAGGTTTTACGGGTAAGTTTCACGGGTAAGTTTCACGGGTATGTTTCACGGGTGACGTTTCACGGGTCTAGGTTTCACTGGTAAGTTTCACGGGTCAAGGTTTCACGGGTAAGTTTCACGGGTAAGTTTTACGGGTAAGTTTCACGGGTGACGTTTCACGGGTGCGTTTCACGGGTCTAGGTTTCACTGGTAAGTTTCACGGGTCAAGGTTTCACGGGTAAGTTTCACCGGTAAGTTTCACGGGTATGTTTCACAAGTGACGTTTCACGGGTCTAGGTTTCACTGGAAAGTTTCACGGGTCAAGGTTTCACGGGTAAGTTTCACGGGTAAGTTTTACGGGTATGTTTTACAGGCGACGTTTCACGGGTCTAGGTTTCACTGGTAAGTTTCACGGGTCTAGGTTTCACGGGTAAGTTTCACGGGTAAGTTTCACGGGTAAGTTTCACGGGTATGTTTCATGGGTGATGTTTCACGGGTCTAGGTTTCACTGGTAAGTTTCACGGGTCAAGGTTTCACGGGTAAGTTTCACGGGTAAGTTTCACGGGTAAGTTTTACGGGTATGTTTTACAGGTGACGTTTCACGGGTCTAGGTTTCACTGGTAAGTTTCACGGGTCAAGGTTTCACGGGTAAGTTTCACGGGTAAGTTTCACGGGTATGTTTCATGGGTGATGTTTCACGGGTCTAGGTTTTACTGGTAAGTTTCACGGGTCAAGGTTTCACGGGTAAGTTTCACGGGTAAGTTTCACGGGTGACGTTTCACGGGTCTAGGTTTCACTGGTAAGTTTCACGGGTATGTTTCACGGGTGACGTTTCACGGGTCTAGGTTTCACTGGTAAGTTTCACGGGTCAAGGTTTTACGGGTAAGTTTCACGGGTAAGTTTCACGGGTATGTTTCACGGATGACGTTTCACGGGTCTTGGTTTCACTGGTAAGTTTCACGGGTCAAGGTTTCACGGGTAAGTTTCACGGGTAAGTTTTACGGGTATGTTTTACAGGTGACGTTTCACGGGTAAGTTTCACGGGTTAGTTTCACGGGTATGTTTCACAGGTGAAGTTTCACGGGTCTTGGTTTCACTGGTAAGTTTCACGGGTCAAGGTTTCACGGGTAAGTTTCACGGGTAAGTTTTACGGGTATGTTTTACAGGTGACGTTTCACGGGTAAGTTTCACGGGTAAGTTTCACGGGTATGTTTCACGGGTGAAGTTTCACGGGTCTAGGTTTCACTGGTAAGTTTCACGGGTCAAGGTTTCACGGGTAAGTTTCACGGGTAAGTTTTACGGGTAAGTTTCACGGGTGACGTTTCACGGGTCTAGGTTTCACTGGAAAGTTTCACGGGTCAAGGATTCACGGGTAAGTTTCACGGGTAAGTTTTACGGGTATGTTTTACAGGTGACGTTTCACGGGTCTAGGTTTCACTGGTAAGTTTCACGGGTCAAGGTTTCACGGGTAAGATTCACGGGTAAGTTTCACGGGTATGTTTCATGGGTGATGTTTCACGGGTCTAGGTTTCACTGGTAAGTTTCACGGGTCAAGGTTTTACGGGTAAGTTTCACGGGTAAGTTTCACGGGTATGTTTCACGGGTGACGTTTCACGGGTCTAGGTTTCACTGGTAAGTTTCACGGGTCAAGGTTTCACGGGTAAGTTTCACGGGTAAGTTTCACGGGTATGTTTCACGGGTGACGTTTCACGGGTCTAGGTTTCACTAGTAAGTTTCACGGGTCAAGGTTTCACGGGTAAGTTTCACGGGTAAGTTTCACGGGTATGTTTCATGGGTGATGTTTCACGGGTCTAGGTTTTACTGGTAAGTTTCACGGGTCAAGGTTTCACGGGTAAGTTTCACGGGTAAGTTTCACGGGTGACGTTTCACGGGTCTAGGTTTCACTGGTAAGTTTCACGGGTATGTTTCACGGGTAAGTTTTACGGGTATGTTTTACAGGTGACGTTTTACGGGTCTAGGTTTCACTGGTAAGTTTCACGGGTCAAGGTTTCACGGGTCAAGGTTTCACGGGTAAGTTTCACGGGTAAGTTTCACGGGTATGTTTTACAGGTGACGTTTCACGGGTCTAGGTTTCACTGGTAAGTTTCACGGGTCAAGGTTTCACGGGTAAGATTCACGGGTAAGTTTCACGGGTATGTTTCATGGGTGATGTTTCACGGGTCTAGGTTTCACTGGTAAGTTTCACGGGTCAAGGTTTTACGGGTAAGTTTCACGGGTAAGTTTCACGGGTATGTTTCACGGGTGACGTTTCACGGGTCTAGGTTTCACTGGTAAGTTTCACGGGTCAAGGTTTCACGGGTAAGTTTCACGGGTAAGTTTCACGGGTATGTTTCACGGGTGACGTTTCACGGGTCTAGGTTTCACTGGTAAGTTTCACGGGTCAAGGTTTCACGGGTAAGTTTCACGGGTAAGTTTCACGGGTATGTTTCACGGGTGACGTTTCACGGGTCTAGGTTTCACTAGTAAGTTTCACGGGTCAAGGTTTCACGGGTAAGTTTCACGGGTAAGTTTCACGGGTAAGTTTCACGGGTATGTTTCACGGGTGACGTTTCACGGGTCTAGGTTTCACTGGTAAGTTTCACGGGTCAAGGTTTCACGGGTAAGTTTCACGGGTAAGTTTTACGGGTATGTTTCACGGGTGACGTTTCACGGGTCTAGGTTTCACTGGTAAGTTTCACGGGTCAAGGTTTCACGGGTAAGTTTCACGGGTAAGTTTCACGGGTATGTTTCACGGGTGACGTTTCACGGGTCTAGGTTTCACTGGTAACTTTCACGGGTCAAGGTTTTACGGGTAAGTTTCACGGGTAAGTTTCACGGGTATGTTTCACGGGTGACGTTTCACGGGTCTAGGTTTCACGGGTAAGTTTCACGGGTCAAGGTTTCACGGGTAAGTTTCACGGGTAAGTTTCACGGGTATGTTTCACAAGTGACGTTTCACGGGTCTAGGTTTCACTGGAAAGTTTCACGGGTCAAGGTTTCACGGGTAAGTTTCACGGGTAAGTTTTACGGGTATGTTTTACAGGCGACGTTTCACGGGTCTAGGTTTCACTGGTAAGTTTCACGGGTCTAGGTTTCACGGGTAAGTTTCACGGGTATGTTTCACGGGTGACGTTTCACGGGTCTAGGTTTCACTGGTAAGTTTCACGGGTCAAGGTTTCACGGTTAAGTTTCACAGGTAAGTTTCACGGGTATGTTTCACGGGTGACGTTTCACGGGTCTAGGTTTCACTGGTAAGTTTCACGGGTAAGTTTCACGGGTATGTTTCACGGGTGACGTTTCACGGGTCTAGGTTTCACTGGTAAGTTTCACGGGTCAAGGTTTCACGGGTAAGTTTTACGGGTAAGTTTCACGGGTGACGTTTCACGGGTGACGTTTCACGGGTCTAGGTTTCACTGGTAAGTTTCACGGGTCAAGGTTTCACGGGTAAGTTTCACGGGTGACGTTTCACGGGTCTAGGTTTCACTGGTAAGTTTCACGGGTATGTTTCACGGGTGACGTTTCACGGGTCTAGGTTTCACTGGTAAGTTTCACGGGTCAAGGTTTCACGGGTAAGTTTCACGGGTAAGTTTCACGGGTATGTTTCACGGATGACGTTTCACGGGTCTTGGTTTCACTGGTAAGTTTCACGGGTCAAGGTTTCACGGGTAAGTTTCACGGGTAAGTTTTACGGGTATGTTTTACAGGTGACGTTTCACGGGTAAGTTTCACGGGTAAGTTTCACGGGTATGTTTCACGGGTGAAGTTTCACGGGTCTTGGTTTCACTGGTAAGTTTCACGGGTCAAGGTTTCACGGGTAAGTTTCACGGGTAAGTTTTACGGGTATGTTTTACAGGTGACGTTTCACGGGTAAGTTTCACGGGTAAGTTTCACGGGTATGTTTCACGGGTGAAGTTTCACGGGTCTTGGTTTCACTGGTAAGTTTCACGGGTCAAGGTTTCACGGGTAAGTTTCACGGGTAAGTTTTACGGGTATGTTTTACAGGTGACGTTTCACGGGTAAGTTTCACGGGTATGTTTCACGGGTGAAGTTTCACGGGTCTAGGTTTCACTGGTAAGTTTCACGGGTCAAGGTTTCACGGGTAAGTTTCACGGGTAAGTTTTACGGGTAAGTTTCACGGGTGACGTTTCACGGGTCTAGGTTTCACTGGAAAGTTTCACGGGTCAAGGATTCACGGGTAAGTTTCACGGGTAAGTTTTACGGGTATGTTTTACAGGTGACGTTTCACGGGTCTAGGTTTCACTGGTAAGTTTCACGGGTCAAGGTTTCACGGGTAAGATTCACGGGTAAGTTTCACGGGTATGTTTCATGGGTGATGTTTCACGGGTCTAGGTTTCACTGGTAAGTTTCACGGGTCAAGGTTTTACGGGTAAGTTTCACGGGTAAGTTTCACGGGTATGTTTCACGGGTGACGTTTCACGGGTCTAGGTTTCACTGGTAAGTTTCACGGGTCAAGGTTTCACGGGTAAGTTTCACGGGTATGTTTCACGGGTGACGTTTCACGGGTCTAGGTTTCACTAGTAAGTTTCACGGGTCAAGGTTTCACGGGTAAGTTTCACGGGTAAGTTTCACGGGTATGTTTCATGGGTGATGTTTCACGGGTCTAGGTTTTACTGGTAAGTTTCACGGGTCAAGGTTTCACGGGTAAGTTTCACGGGTGACGTTTCACGGGTCTAGGTTTCACTGGTAAGTTTCACGGGTATGTTTCACGGGTAAGTTTTACGGGTATGTTTTACAGGTGACGTTTCACGGGTCTAGGTTTCACTGGTAAGTTTCACGGGTCAAGGTTTCACGGGTCAAGGTTTCACGGGTAAGTTTCACGGGTATGTTTTACAGGTGACGTTTCACGGGTCTAGGTTTCACTGGTAAGTTTCACGGGTCAAGGTTTCACGGGTAAGATTCACGGGTAAGTTTCACGGGTATGTTTCATGGGTGATGTTTCACGGGTCTAGGTTTCACTGGTAAGTTTCACGGGTCAAGGTTTTACGGGTAAGTTTCACGGGTATGTTTCACGGGTCAAGGTTTCACGGGTCAAGGTTTCACGGGTAAGTTTCACGGGTAAGTTTCACGGGTATGTTTTACAGGTGACGTTTCACGGGTATGTTTCACGGGTCAAGGTTTCACGGGTCAAGGTTTCACTGGTAAGTTTCACGGGTCAAGGTTTCACGGGTAAGATTCACGGGTAAGTTTCACGGGTATGTTTCATGAGTGATGTTTCACGGGTCTAGGTTTCACTGGTAAGTTTCACGGGTCAAGGTTTTACGGGTAAGTTTCACGGGTAAGTTTCACGGGTATGTTTCACGGGTGACGTTTCACGGGTCTAGGTTTCACTGGTAAGTTTCACGGGTCAAGGTTTCACGGGTAAGTTTCACGGGTATGTTTCACGGGTGACGTTTCACGGGTCTAGGTTTCACTAGTAAGTTTCACTTGTCAAGGTTTCACGGGTAAGTTTCACGGGTAAGTTTCACGGGTATGTTTCACGGGTGACGTTTCACGGGTCTAGGTTTCACTGGTAAGTTTCACGGGTCAAGGTTTCACGAGTAAGTTTCACGGGTAAGTTTCACGGGTATGTTTCACGGGTGACGTTTCACGGGTCTAGGTTTCACTGGTAAGTTTCACGGGTCAAGGTTTCACGGGTAAGTTTCACGGGTAAGTTTCACGGGTATGTTTCACGGGTGACGTTTCACGGGTCTAGGTTTTACTGGTAAGTTTCACGGGTCAAGGTTTTACGGGTAAGTTTCACGGGTAAATTTCACGGGTATGTTTCACGGGTGACGTTTCACGGGTCTAGGTTTCACGGGTAAGTTTCACGGGTCAAGGTTTCACGGGTAAGTTTCACGGGTAAGTTTTACGGGTATGTTTTACAGGCGACGTTTCACGGGTCTAGGTTTCACTAGTAAGTTTCACGGGTCTAGGTTTCACGGGTAAGTTTCACGGGTAAGTTTCACGGGTATGTTTCACGGGTGACGTTTCACGGGTCTAGGTTTCACTGGTAAGTTTCACGGGTCAAGGTTTCACGGGTAAGTTTCACGGGTAAATTTCACGGGTATGTTTCACGGGTGACGTTTCACGGGTCTAGGTTTCACTGGTATGTTTCACAGTTCAAGGTTTTACGGGTAAGTTTCACGGGTAAGTTTCACGGGTATGTTTCACGGGTGACGTTTCACGGGTCTAGGTTTCACTGGTAAGTTTCACGGGTCAAGGTTTCACGGGTAAGTTTCACGGGTAAGTTTTACGGGTAAGTTTCACGGGTGACGTTTCACGGGTGCGTTTCACGGGTCTAGGTTTCACTGGTAAGTTTCACGGGTCAAGGTTTCACGGGTAAGTTTCACCGGTAAGTTTCACTGGTATGTTTCACAAGTGACGTTTCACGGGTCTAGGTTTCACTGGAAAGTTTCACGGGTCAAGGTTTCACGGGTAAGTTTCACGGGTAAGTTTTACGGGTATGTTTTACAGGCGACGTTTCACGGGTCTAGGTTTCACTGGTAAGTTTCACGGGTCTAGGTTTCACGGGTAAGTTTCACGGGTAAGTTTCACGGGTATGTTTCATGGGTGATGTTTCACGGGTCTAGGTTTCACTGGTAAGTTTCACGGGTCAAGGTTTCACGGGTAAGTTTCACGGGTAAGTTTCACGGGTAAGTTTTACGGGTATGTTTTACAGGTGACGTTTCACGGGTCTAGGTTTCACTGGTAAGTTTCACGGGTCAAGGTTTCACGGGTAAGTTTCACGGGTAAGTTTCACGGGTAAGTTTCACGGGTATGTTTCATGGGTGATGTTTCACGGGTCTAGGTTTTACTGGTAAGTTTCACGGGTCAAGGTTTCACGGGTAAGTTTCACGGGTAAGTTTCACGGGTGACGTTTCACGGGTCTAGGTTTCACTGGTAAGTTTCACGGGTATGTTTCACGGGTGACGTTTCACGGGTCTAGGTTTCACTGGTAAGTTTCACGGGTCAAGGTTTCACGGGTAAGTTTCACGGGTAAGTTTCACGGGTATGTTTCACGGATGACGTTTCACGGGTCTTGGTTTCACTGGTAAGTTTCACGGGTCAAGGTTTCACGGGTAAGTTTCACGGGTAAGTTTTACGGGTATGTTTTACAGGTGACGTTTCACGGGTAAGTTTCACGGGTAAGTTTCACGGGTATGTTTCACGGGTGAAGTTTCACGGGTCTTGGTTTCACTGGTAAGTTTCACGGGTCAAGGTTTCACGGGTAAGTTTCACGGGTAAGTTTTACGGGTATGTTTTACAGGTGACGTTTCACGGGTAAGTTTCACGGGTAAGTTTCACGGGTATGTTTCACGGGTGACGTTTCACGGGTCTAGGTTTCACTGGTAAGTTTCACGGGTCAAGGTTTCACGGGTAAGTTTCACGGGTAAATTTCACGGGTATGTTTCACGGGTGACGTTTCACGGGTCTAGGTTTCACTGGTAAGTTTCACAGTTCAAGGTTTTACGGGTAAGTTTCACGGGTAAGTTTCACGGGTATGTTTCACGGGTGACGTTTCACGGGTCTAGGTTTCACTGGTAAGTTTCACGGGTCAAGGTTTCACGGGTAAGTTTCACGGGTAAGTTTTACGGGTAAGTTTCACGGGTGACGTTTCACGGGTGCGTTTCACGGGTCTAGGTTTCACTGGTAAGTTTCACGGGTCAAGGTTTCACGGGTAAGTTTCACCGGTAAGTTTCACGGGTATGTTTCACAAGTGACGTTTCACGGGTCTAGGTTTCACTGGAAAGTTTCACGGGTCAAGGTTTCACGGGTAAGTTTCACGGGTAAGTTTTACGGGTATGTTTTACAGGCGACGTTTCACGGGTCTAGGTTTCACTGGTAAGTTTCACGGGTCTAGGTTTCACGGGTAAGTTTCACGGGTAAGTTTCACGGGTATGTTTCATGGGTGATGTTTCACGGGTCTAGGTTTCACTGGTAAGTTTCACGGGTCAAGGTTTCACGGGTAAGTTTCACGGGTAAGTTTCACGGGTAAGTTTTACGGGTATGTTTTACAGGTGACGTTTCACGGGTCTAGGTTTCACTGGTAAGTTTCACGGGTCAAGGTTTCACGGGTAAGTTTCACGGGTAAGTTTCACGGGTATGTTTCATGGGTGATGTTTCACGGGTCTAGGTTTTACTGGTAAGTTTCACGGGTCAAGGTTTCACGGGTAAGTTTCACGGGTGACGTTTCACGGGTCTAGGTTTCACTGGTAAGTTTCACGGGTATGTTTCACGGGTGACGTTTCACGGGTCTAGGTTTCACTGGTAAGTTTCACGGGTCAAGGTTTCACGGGTAAGTTTCACGGGTAAGTTTCACGGGTATGTTTCACGGATGACGTTTCACGGGTCTTGGTTTCACTGGTAAGTTTCACGGGTCAAGGTTTCACGGGTAAGTTTCACGGGTAAGTTTTACGGGTATGTTTTACAGGTGACGTTTTACGGGTAAGTTTCACGGGTAAGTTTCACGGGTATGTTTCACGGGTGAAGTTTCACGGGTCTTGGTTTCACTGGTAAGTTTCACGGGTCAAGGTTTCACGGGTAAGTTTCACGGGTAAGTTTTACGGGTATGTTTTACAGGTGACGTTTCACGGGTAAGTTTCACGGGTAAGTTTCACGGGTATGTTTCACGGGTGAAGTTTCACGGGTCTAGGTTTCACTGGTAAGTTTCACGGGTCAAGGTTTCACGGGTAAGTTTCACGGGTAAGTTTTACGGGTAAGTTTCACGGGTGACGTTTCACGGGTCTAGGTTTCACTGGAAAGTTTCACGGGTCAAGGATTCACGGGTAAGTTTCACGGGTAAGTTTTACGGGTATGTTTTACAGGTGACGTTTCACGGGTCTAGGTTTCACTGGTAAGTTTCACGGGTCAAGGTTTCACGGGTAAGATTCACGGGTAAGTTTCACGGGTATGTTTCATGGGTGATGTTTCACGGGTCTAGGTTTCACTGGTAAGTTTCACGGGTCAAGGTTTTACGGGTAAGTTTCACGGGTAAGTTTCACGGGTATGTTTCACGGGTGACGTTTCACGGGTCTAGGTTTCACTGGTAAGTTTCACGGGTCAAGGTTTTACGGGTAAGTTTCACGGGTATGTTTCACGGGTGACGTTTCACGGGTCTAGGTTTCACTGGTAAGTTTCACGGGTCAAGGTTTCACGGGTAAGATTCACGGGTAAGTTTCACGGGTATGTTTCACGGGTGACGTTTCACGGGTATAGGTTTCACTAGTAAGTTTCACGGGTCAAGGTTTCACGGGTAAGTTTCACGGGTAAGTTTCACGGGTATGTTTCACGGGTGACGTTTCACGGGTCTAGGTTTCACTGGTAAGTTTCACGGGTCAAGGTTTCACGGGTAAGTTTCACGGGTAAGTTTCACGGGTATGTTTCACGGGTGACGTTTCACGGGTCTAGGTTTCACTGGTAAGTTTCACAGGTCAAGGTTTCACGGGTAAGTTTTACGGGTAAGTTTCACGGGTAAGTTTTACGGGTATGTTTTACAGGTGACGTTTCACGGGTAAGTTTCACGGGTAAGTTTCACGGGTATGTTTCACGGGTGACGTTTCACGGGTCTAGGTTTCACTGGTAAGTTTCACGGGTCAAGGTTTCACGGGTAAGTTTCACGGGTAAATTTCACGGGTATGTTTCAAGGGTGACGTTTCACGGGTCTAGGTTTCACTGGTAAGTTTCACAGTTCAAGGTTTTACGGGTAAGTTTCACGGGTAAGTTTCACGGGTATGTTTCACGGGTGACGTTTCACGGGTCTAGGTTTCACTGGTAAGTTTCACGGGTCAAGGTTTCACGGGTAAGTTTCACGGGTAAGTTTTACGGGTAAGTTTCACGGGTGACGTTTCACGGGTGCGTTTCACGGGTCTAGGTTTCACTGGTAAGTTTCACGGGTCAAGGTTTCACGGGTAAGTTTCACCGGTAAGTTTCACGGGTATGTTTCACAAGTGACGTTTCACGGGTCTAGGTTTCACTGGAAAGTTTCACGGGTCAAGGTTTCACGGGTAAGTTTCACGGGTAAGTTTTACGGGTATGTTTTACAGGCGACGTTTCACGGGTCTAGGTTTCACTGGTAAGTTTCACGGGTCTAGGTTTCACGGGTAAGTTTCACGGGTAAGTTTCACGGGTATGTTTCATGGGTGATGTTTCACGGGTCTAGGTTTCACTGGTAAGTTTCACGGGTCAAGGTTTCACGGGTAAGTTTCACGGGTAAGTTTCACGGGTAAGTTTTACGGGTATGTTTTACAGGTGACGTTTCACGGGTCTAGGTTTCACTGGTAAGTTTCACGGGTCAAGGTTTCACGGGTAAGTTTCACGGGTAAGTTTCACGGGTATGTTTCATGGGTGATGTTTCACGGGTCTAGGTTTTACTGGTAAGTTTCACGGGTCAAGGTTTCACGGGTAAGTTTCACGGGTAAGTTTCACGGGTGACGTTTCACGGGTCTAGGTTTCACTGGTAAGTTTCACGGGTATGTTTCACGGGTGACGTTTCACGGGTCTAGGTTTCACTGGTAAGTTTCACGGGTCAAGGTTTCACGGGTAAGTTTCACGGGTAAGTTTCACGGGTATGTTTCACGGATGACGTTTCACGGGTCTTGGTTTCACTGGTAAGTTTCACGGGTCAAGGTTTCACGGGTAAGTTTCACGGGTAAGTTTTACGGGTATGTTTTACAGGTGACGTTTCACGGGTAAGTTTCACGGGTAAGTTTCACGGGTATGTTTCACGGGTGAAGTTTCACGGGTCTTGGTTTCACTGGTAAGTTTCACGGGTCAAGGTTTCACGGGTAAGTTTCACGGGTAAGTTTTACGGGTATGTTTTACAGGTGACGTTTCACGGGTAAGTTTCACGGGTAAGTTTCACGGGTATGTTTCACGGGTGAAGTTTCACGGGTCTAGGTTTCACTGGTAAGTTTCACGGGTCAAGGTTTCACGGGTAAGTTTCACGGGTAAGTTTTACGGGTAAGTTTCACGGGTGACGTTTCACGGGTCTAGGTTTCACTGGAAAGTTTCACGGGTCAAGGATTCACGGGTAAGTTTCACGGGTAAGTTTTACGGGTATGTTTTACAGGTGACGTTTCACGGGTCTAGGTTTCACTGGTAAGTTTCACGGGTCAAGGTTTCACGGGTAAGATTCACGGGTAAGTTTCACGGGTATGTTTCATGGGTGATGTTTCACGGGTCTAGGTTTCACTGGTAAGTTTCACGGGTCAAGGTTTTACGGGTAAGTTTCACGGGTAAGTTTCACGGGTATGTTTCACGGGTGACGTTTCACGGGTCTAGGTTTCACTGGTAAGTTTCACGGGTCAAGGTTTCACGGGTAAGTTTCACGGGTAAGTTTCACGGGTATGTTTCACGGGTGACGTTTCACGGGTCTAGGTTTCACTAGTAAGTTTCACGAGTCAAGGTTTCACGGGTAAGTTTCACGGGTAAGTTTCACGGGTATGTTTCATGGGTGATGTTTCACGGGTCTAGGTTTTACTGGTAAGGTTTACGGGTCAAGGTTTCACGGGTAAGTTTCACGGGTAAGTTTCACGGGTGACGTTTCACGGGTCTAGGTTTCACTGGTAAGTTTCACGGGTATGTTTCACGGGTAAGTTTTACGGGTATGTTTTACAGGAGACGTTTCACGGGTCTAGGTTTCACTGGTAAGTTTCACGGGTCAAGGTTTCACGGGTCAAGGTTTCACGGGTAAGTTTCACGGGTAAGTTTCACGGGTATGTTTTACAGGTGACGTTTCACGGGTCTAGGTTTCACTGGTAAGTTTCACGGGTCAAGGTTTCACGGGTAAGATTCACGGGTAAGTTTCACGGGTATGTTTCATGGGTGATGTTTCACGGGTCTAGGTTTCACTGGTAAGTTTCACGGGTCAAGGTTTTACGGGTAAGTTTCACGGGTATGTTTCACGGGTCAAGGTTTCACGGGTCAAGGTTTCACGGGTAAGTTTCACGGGTAAGTTTCACGGGTATGTTTTACAGGTGACGTTTCACGGGTCTAGGTTTCACTGGTAAGTTTCACGGGTCAAGGTTTCACGGGTAAGATTCACGGGTAAGTTTCACGGGTATGTTTCATGAGTGATGTTTCACGGGTCTAGGTTTCACTGGTAAGTTTCACGGGTAAAGGTTTTACGGGTAAGTTTCACGGGTAAGTTTCACGGGTATGTTTCACGGGTGACGTTTCACGGGTCTAGGTTTCACTGGTAAGTTTCACGGGTCAAGGTTTCACGGGTAAGTTTCACGGGTAAGTTTCACGGGTATGTTTCACGGGTGACGTTTCACGGGTCTAGGTTTCACTAGTAAGTTTCACTTGTCAAGGTTTCACGGGTAAGTTTCACGGGTAAGTTTCACGGGTATGTTTCACGGGTGACGTTTCACGGGTCTAGGTTTCACTGGTAAGTTTCACGGGTCAAGGTTTCACGGGTAAGTTTCACGGGTAAGTTTCACGGGTATGTTTCACGGGTGACGTTTCACGGGTCTAGGTTTCACTGGTAAGTTTCACGGGTCAAGGTTTCACGGGTAAGTTTCACGGGTAAGTTTCACGGGTATGTTTCACGGGTGACGTTTCACGGGTCTAGGTTTCACTGGTAAGTTTCACGGGTCAAGGTTTTACGGGTAAGTTTCACGGGTAAATTTCACGGGTATGTTTCACGGGTGACGTTTCACGGGTCTAGGTTTCACGGGTAAGTTTCACGGGTCAAGGTTTCACGGGTAAGTTTCACGGGTAAGTTTCACGGGTATGTTTCACAAGTGACGTTTCACGGGTCTAGGTTTCACTGGAAAGTTTCACGGGTCAAGGTTTCACGGGTAAGTTTCACGGGTAAGTTTTACGGGTATGTTTTACAGGCGACGTTTCACGGGTCTAGGTTTCACTGGTAAGTTTCACGGGTCTAGGTTTCACGGGTAAGTTTCACGGGTAAGTTTCACGGGTAAGTTTCACGGGTATGTTTCACGGGTGACGTTTCACGGGTCTAGGTTTCACTGGTAAGTTTCACGGGTCAAGGTTTCACGGGTAAGTTTCACGGGTAAATTTCACGGGTATGTTTCACGGGTGACGTTTCACGGGTCTAGGTTTCACTGGTAAGTTTCACAGTTCAAGGTTTTACGGGTAAGTTTCACGGGTAAGTTTCACGGGTATGTTTCACGGGTGACGTTTCACGGGTCTAGGTTTCACTGGTAAGTTTCACGGGTCAAGGTTTCACGGGTAAGTTTCACGGGTAAGTTTTACGGGTAAGTTTCACGGGTGACGTTTCACGGGTGCGTTTCACGGGTCTAGGTTTCACTGGTAAGTTTCACGGGTCAAGGTTTCACGGGTAAGTTTCACCGGTAAGTTTCACGGGTATGTTTCACAAGTGACGTTTCACGGGTCTAGGTTTCACTGGAAAGTTTCACGGGTCAAGGTTTCACGGGTAAGTTTCACGGGTAAGTTTTACGGGTATGTTTTACAGGCGACGTTTCACGGGTCTAGGTTTCACTGGTAAGTTTCACGGGTCTAGGTTTCACGGGTAAGTTTCACGGGTAAGTTTCACGGGTAAGTTTCACGGGTATGTTTCATGGGTGATGTTTCACGGGTCTAGGTTTCACTGGTAAGTTTCACGGGTCAAGGTTTCACGGGTAAGTTTCACGGGTAAGTTTCACGGGTAAGTTTTACGGGTATGTTTTACAGGTGACGTTTCACGGGTCTAGGTTTCACTGGTAAGTTTCACGGGTCAAGGTTTCACGGGTAAGTTTCACGGGTAAGTTTCACGGGTATGTTTCATGGGTGATGTTTCACGGGTCTAGGTTTTACTGGTAAGTTTCACGGGTCAAGGTTTCACGGGTAAGTTTCACGGGTAAGTTTCACGGGTGACGTTTCACGGGTCTAGGTTTCACTGGTAAGTTTCACGGGTATGTTTCACGGGTGACGTTTCACGGGTCTAGGTTTCACTGGTAAGTTTCACGGGTCAAGGTTTTACGGGTAAGTTTCACGGGTAAGTTTCACGGGTATGTTTCACGGATGACGTTTCACGGGTCTTGGTTTCACTGGTAAGTTTCACGGGTCAAGGTTTCACGGGTAAGTTTCACGGGTAAGTTTTACGGGTATGTTTTACAGGTGACGTTTCACGGGTAAGTTTCACGGGTTAGTTTCACGGGTATGTTTCACAGGTGAAGTTTCACGGGTCTTGGTTTCACTGGTAAGTTTCACGGGTCAAGGTTTCACGGGTAAGTTTCACGGGTAAGTTTTACGGGTATGTTTTACAGGTGACGTTTCACGGGTAAGTTTCACGGGTAAGTTTCACGGGTATGTTTCACGGGTGAAGTTTCACGGGTCTAGGTTTCACTGGTAAGTTTCACGGGTCAAGGTTTCACGGGTAAGTTTCACGGGTAAGTTTTACGGGTAAGTTTCACGGGTGACGTTTCACGGGTCTAGGTTTCACTGGAAAGTTTCACGGGTCAAGGATTCACGGGTAAGTTTCACGGGTAAGTTTTACGGGTATGTTTTACAGGTGACGTTTCACGGGTCTAGGTTTCACTGGTAAGTTTCACGGGTCAAGGTTTCACGGGTAAGATTCACGGGTAAGTTTCACGGGTATGTTTCATGGGTGATGTTTCACGGGTCTAGGTTTCACTGGTAAGTTTCACGGGTCAAGGTTTTACGGGTAAGTTTCACGGGTAAGTTTCACGGGTATGTTTCACGGGTGACGTTTCACGGGTCTAGGTTTCACTGGTAAGTTTCACGGGTCAAGGTTTCACGGGTAAGTTTCACGGGTAAGTTTCACGGGTATGTTTCACGGGTGACGTTTCACGGGTCTAGGTTTCACTAGTAAGTTTCACGGGTCAAGGTTTCACGGGTAAGTTTCACGGGTAAGTTTCACGGGTATGTTTCATGGGTGATGTTTCACGGGTCTAGGTTTTACTGGTAAGTTTCACGGGTCAAGGTTTCACGGGTAAGTTTCACGGGTAAGTTTCACGGGTGACGTTTCACGGGTCTAGGTTTCACTGGTAAGTTTCACGGGTATGTTTCACGGGTAAGTTTTACGGGTATGTTTTACAGGTGACGTTTTACGGGTCTAGGTTTCACTGGTAAGTTTCACGGGTCAAGGTTTCACGGGTCAAGGTTTCACGGGTAAGTTTCACGGGTAAGTTTCACGGGTATGTTTTACAGGTGACGTTTCACGGGTCTAGGTTTCACTGGTAAGTTTCACGGGTCAAGGTTTCACGGGTAAGATTCACGGGTAAGTTTCACGGGTATGTTTCATGGGTGATGTTTCACGGGTCTAGGTTTCACTGGTAAGTTTCACGGGTCAAGGTTTTACGGGTAAGTTTCACGGGTAAGTTTCACGGGTATGTTTCACGGGTGACGTTTCACGGGTCTAGGTTTCACTGGTAAGTTTCACGGGTCAAGGTTTCACGGGTAAGTTTCACGGGTAAGTTTCACGGGTATGTTTCACGGGTGACGTTTCACGGGTCTAGGTTTCACTGGTAAGTTTCACGGGTCAAGGTTTCACGGGTAAGTTTCACGGGTAAGTTTCACGGGTATGTTTCACGGGTGACGTTTCACGGGTCTAGGTTTCACTAGTAAGTTTCACGGGTCAAGGTTTCACGGGTAAGTTTCACGGGTAAGTTTCACGGGTAAGTTTCACGGGTATGTTTCACGGGTGACGTTTCACGGGTCTAGGTTTCACTGGTAAGTTTCACGGGTCAAGGTTTCACGGGTAAGTTTCACGGGTAAGTTTTACGGGTATGTTTCACGGGTGACGTTTCACGGGTCTAGGTTTCACTGGTAAGTTTCACGGGTCAAGGTTTCACGGGTAAGTTTCACGGGTAAGTTTCACGGGTATGTTTCACGGGTGACGTTTCACGGGTCTAGGTTTCACTGGTAACTTTCACGGGTCAAGGTTTTACGGGTAAGTTTCACGGGTAAGTTTCACGGGTATGTTTCACGGGTGACGTTTCACGGGTCTAGGTTTCACGGGTAAGTTTCACGGGTCAAGGTTTCACGGGTAAGTTTCACGGGTAAGTTTCACGGGTATGTTTCACAAGTGACGTTTCACGGGTCTAGGTTTCACTGGAAAGTTTCACGGGTCAAGGTTTCACGGGTAAGTTTCACGGGTAAGTTTTACGGGTATGTTTTACAGGCGACGTTTCACGGGTCTAGGTTTCACTGGTAAGTTTCACGGGTCTAGGTTTCACGGGTAAGTTTCACGGGTAAGTTTCACGGGTATGTTTCACGGGTGACGTTTCACGGGTCTAGGTTTCACTGGTAAGTTTCACGGGTCAAGGTTTCACGGTTAAGTTTCACAGGTAAGTTTCACGGGTATGTTTCACGGGTGACGTTTCACGGGTCTAGGTTTCACTGGTAAGTTTCACGGGTAAGTTTCACGGGTATGTTTCACGGGTGACGTTTCACGGGTCTAGGTTTCACTGGTAAGTTTCACGGGTCAAGGTTTCACGGGTAAGTTTTACGGGTAAGTTTCACGGGTGACGTTTCACGGGTGACGTTTCACGGGTCTAGGTTTCACTGGTAAGTTTCACGGGTCAAGGTTTCACGGGTAAGTTTCACGGGTGACGTTTCACGGGTCTAGGTTTCACTGGTAAGTTTCACGGGTATGTTTCACGGGTGACGTTTCACGGGTCTAGGTTTCACTGGTAAGTTTCACGGGTCAAGGTTTCACGGGTAAGTTTCACGGGTAAGTTTCACGGGTATGTTTCACGGATGACGTTTCACGGGTCTTGGTTTCACTGGTAAGTTTCACGGGTCAAGGTTTCACGGGTAAGTTTCACGGGTAAGTTTTACGGGTATGTTTTACAGGTGACGTTTCACGGGTAAGTTTCACGGGTAAGTTTCACGGGTATGTTTCACGGGTGAAGTTTCACGGGTCTTGGTTTCACTGGTAAGTTTCACGGGTCAAGGTTTCACGGGTAAGTTTCACGGGTAAGTTTTACGGGTATGTTTTACAGGTGACGTTTCACGGGTAAGTTTCACGGGTAAGTTTCACGGGTATGTTTCACGGGTGAAGTTTCACGGGTCTAGGTTTCACTGGTAAGTTTCACGGGTCAAGGTTTCACGGGTAAGTTTCACGGGTAAGTTTTACGGGTAAGTTTCACGGGTGACGTTTCACGGGTCTAGGTTTCACTGGAAAGTTTCACGGGTCAAGGATTCACGGGTAAGTTTCACGGGTAAGTTTTACGGGTATGTTTTACAGGTGACGTTTCACGGGTCTAGGTTTCACTGGTAAGTTTCACGGGTCAAGGTTTCACGGGTAAGATTCACGGGTAAGTTTCACGGGTATGTTTCATGGGTGATGTTTCACGGGTCTAGGTTTCACTGGTAAGTTTCACGGGTCAAGGTTTTACGGGTAAGTTTCACGGGTAAGTTTCACGGGTATGTTTCACGGGTGACGTTTCACGGGTCTAGGTTTCACTGGTAAGTTTCACGGGTCAAGGTTTCACGGGTAAGTTTCACGGGTAAGTTTCACGGGTATGTTTCACGGGTGACGTTTCACGGGTCTAGGTTTCACTAGTAAGTTTCACGGGTCAAGGTTTCACGGGTAAGTTTCACGGGTAAGTTTCACGGGTATGTTTCATGGGTGATGTTTCACGGGTCTAGGTTTTACTGGTAAGTTTCACGGGTCAAGGTTTCACGGGTAAGGTATACGGGTAAGTTTCACGGGTGACGTTTCACGGGTCTAGGTTTCACTGGTAAGTTTCACGGGTATGTTTCACGGGTAAGTTTTACGGGTATGTTTTACAGGTGACGTTTCACGGGTCTAGGTTTCACTGGTAAGTTTCACGGGTCAAGGTTTCACGGGTCAAGGTTTCACGGGTAAGTTTCACGGGTAAGTTTCACGGGTATGTTTTACAGGTGACGTTTCACGGGTCTAGGTTTCACTGGTAAGTTTCACGGGTCAAGGTTTCACGGGTAAGATTCACGGGTAAGTTTCACGGGTATGTTTCATGGGTGATGTTTCACGGGTCTAGGTTTCACTGGTAAGTTTCACGGGTCAAGGTTTCACAGGTAAGTTTCACGGGTAAGTTTCACGGGTATGTTTCACGGGTGACGTTTCACGGGTCTAGGTTTCACTAGTAAGTTTCACGGGTCAAGGTTTCACGGGTAAGTTTCACGGGTAAGTTTCACGGGTAAGTTTCACGGGTATGTTTCACGGGTGACGTTTCACGGGTCTAGGTTTCACTGGTAAGTTTCACGGGTCAAGGTTTCACGGGTAAGTTTCACGGGTAAGTTTTACGGGTATGTTTCACGGGTGACGTTTCACGGGTCTAGGTTTCACTGGTAAGTTTCACGGGTCAAGGTTTCACGGGTAAGTTTCACGGGTAAGTTTCACGGGTATGTTTCACGGGTGACGTTTCACGGGTCTAGGTTTCACTGGTAAGTTTCACGGGTCAAGGTTTTACGGGTAAGTTTCACGGGTAAGTTTCACGGGTATGTTTCACGGGTGACGTTTCACGGGTCTAGGTTTCACGGGTAAGTTTCACGGGTCAAGGTTTCACGGGTAAGTTTCACGGGTATGTTTCACGGGTGACGTTTCACGGGTCTAGGTTTCACTGGTAAGTTTCACGGGTCAAGGTTTCACGGGTAAGTTTCACGGGTAAGTTTCACGGGTATGTTTCACGGGTGACGTTTCACGGGTCTAGGTTTCACTAGTAAGTTTCACGGGTCAAGGTTTCACGGGTAAGTTTCACGGGTAAGTTTCACGGGTATGTTTCATGGGTGATGTTTCACGGGTCTAGGTTTTACTGGTAAGTTTCACGGGTCAAGGTTTCACGGGTAAGTTTCACGGGTAAGTTTCACGGGTGACGTTTCACGGGTCTAGGTTTCACTGGTAAGTTTCACGGGTATGTTTCACGGGTATGTTTCACGGGTAAGTTTTACGGGTATGTTTTACAGGTGACGTTTCACGGGTCTAGGTTTCACTGGTAAGTTTCACGGGTCAAGGTTTCACGGGTCAAGGTTTCACGGGTAAGTTTCACGGGTAAGTTTCACGGGTATGTTTTACAGGTGACGTTTCACGGGTCTAGGTTTCACTGGTAAGTTTCACGGGTCAAGGTTTCACGGGTAAGATTCACGGGTAAGTTTCACGGGTATGTTTCATGGGTGATGTTTCACGGGTCTAGGTTTCACTGGTAAGTTTCACGGGTCAAGGTTTTACGGGTAAGTTTCACGGGTAAGTTTCACGGGTATGTTTCACGGGTGACGTTTCACGGGTCTAGGTTTCACTGGTAAGTTTCACGGGTCAAGGTTTCACGGGTAAGTTTCACGGGTAAGTTTCACGGGTATGTTTCACGGGTGACGTTTCACGGGTCTAGGTTTCACTAGTAAGTTTCACGGGTCAAGATTTCACGGGTAAGTTTCACGGGTAAGTTTCACGGGTAAGTTTCACGGGTATGTTTCACGGGTGACGTTTCACGGGTCTAGGTTTCACTGGTAAGTTTCACGGGTCAAGGTTTCACGGGTAAGTTTCACGGGTAAGTTTTACGGGTATGTTTCACGGGTGACGTTTCACGGGTCTAGGTTTCACTGGTAAGTTTCACGGGTCAAGGTTTCACGGGTAAGTTTCACGGGTAAGTTTCACGGGTATGTTTCACGGGTGAGGTTTCACGGGTCTAGGTTTCACTGGTAAGTTTCACGGGTCAAGGTTTTACGGGTAAGTTTCACGGGTAAGTTTCACGGGTATGTTTCACGGGTGACGTTTCACGGGTCTAGGTTTCACGGGTAAGTTTCACGGGTCAAGGTTTCACGGGTAAGTTTCACGGGTAAGTTTCACGGGTATGTTTCACAAGTGACGTTTCACGGGTCTAGGTTTCACTGGAAAGTTTCACGGGTCTAGGTTTCACGGGTAAGTTTCACGGGTAAGTTTTACGGGTATGTTTTACAGGCGACGTTTCACGGGTCTAGGTTTCACTGGTAAGTTTCACGGGTCTAGGTTTCACGGGTAAGTTTCACGGGTAAGTTTCACGGGTAAGTTTCACGGGTATGTTTCACGGGTGACGTTTCACGGGTCTAGGTTTCACTGGTAAGTTTCACGGGTCAAGGTTTCACGGTTAAGTTTCACGGGTAAGTTTCACGGGTATGTTTCACGGGTGACGTTTCACGGGTCTAGGTTTCACTGGTAAGTTTCACGGGTCAAGGTTTTACGGGTAAGTTTCACGGGTAAGTTTCACGGGTATGTTTCACGGGTGACGTTTCACGGGTCTAGGTTTCACTGGTAAGTTTCACGGGTCAAGGTTTCACGGGTAAGTTTTACGGGTAAGTTTCACGGGTGACGTTTCACGGGTGACGTTTCACGGGTCTAGGTTTCACTGGTAAGTTTCACGGGTCAAGGTTTCACGGGTAAGTTTCACGGGTAAGTTTCACGGGTATGTTTCACAAGTGACGTTTCACGGGTCTAGGTTTCACTGGAAAGTTTCACGGGTCAAGGTTTCACGGGTAAGTTTCACGGGTAAGTTTTACGGGTATGTTTTACAGGCGACGTTTCACGGGTCTAGGTTTCACTGGTAAGTTTCACGGGTCTAGGTTTCACGGGTAAGTTTCACGGGTAAGTTTCACGGGTATGTTTCATGGGTGATGTTTCACGGGTCTAGGTTTCACTGGTAAGTTTCACGGGTCAAGGTTTCACAGGTAAGTTTCACGGGTAAGTTTCACGGGTATGTTTCACGGGTGACGTTTCACGGGTAAGTTTTACGCGTAAGTTTCACGGGTGACGTTTCACGGGTCTAGGTTTCACTGGTAAGTTTCACGGGTAAGTTTCACGGGTAAGTTTTACGGGTAAGTTTTACGGGTGACGTTTCACGGGTCTAGGTTTCACTGGTAAGTTTCACGGGTCAAGGTTTCACGGGTAAGTTTCACGGGTAAGTTTCACGGGTATGTTTCACGGGTGACGTTTCACGGGTCTAGGTTTCACTGGTAAGTTTCACAGGTCAAGGATTCACGGGTAAGTTTCACGGGTAAGTTTCACGGGTATGTTTCACGGGTGACGTTTCACGGGTCTTGGTTTCACTGGTAAGTTTCACGGGTCAAGGTTTCACGGGTAAGTTTCACGGGTATGTTTCACGGGTGACGTTTCACGGGTCTAGGTTTCACTGGTAAGTTTCACGGGTCAAGGTTTCACGGGTAAGTTTCACGGGTAAGTTTTACGGGTAAGTTTCACGGGTGACGTTTCACGGGTCTAGGTTTCACTGGTAAGTTTCAAGGGTCAAGGTTTCACGGGTAAGTTTCACGGGTAAGTTTCACGGGTATGTTTCACGGGTGACGTTTCACGGGTCTAGGTTTCACTGGAAAGTTTCACGAGTCAAGGTTTCACGGGTAAGTTTCACGGGTAAGTTTCACGGGTAAGTTTTACGGGTATGTTTTACAGGTGACGTTTCACGGGTCTAGGTTTCACTGGCAAGTTTCACGGGTATGTTTCACGGGTAAGTTTTACGGGTATGTTTTACAGGTGACGTTTCACGGGTCTAGGTTTCACTGGTAAGTTTCACGGGTCAAGGTTTCACGGGTCAAGGTTTCACGGGTAAGTTTCACGGGTAAGTTTCACGGGTATGTTTCACGGATGACGTTTCACGGGTATTGGTTTCACTGGTAAGTTTCACGGGTCAAGGTTTCACGGGTAAGTTTCACGGGTAAGTTTTACGGGTATGTTTTACAGGTGACGTTTCACGGGTAAGTTTCACGGGTAAGTTTCACGGGTAAGTTTCACGGGTAAGTTTCACGGGTATGTTTCACGGGTGACGTTTCACGGGTATAGGTTTCACTGGTAAGTTTCACGGGTCAAGGTTTCACGGGTAAGTTTCACGGGTAAGTTTTACGGGTAAGTTTCACGGGTGACGTTTCACGGGTCTAGGTTTCACTGGAAAGTTTCACGGGTCAAGGTTTCACGGGTAAGTTTCACGGGTAAGTTTTACGGGTATGTTTTACAGGTGACGTTTCACGGGTCTAGGTTTCACTGGTAAGTTTCACGGGTCAAGGTTTCACGGGTAAGTTTCACGGGTAAGTTTCACGGGTATGTTTCACGGGTGACGTTTCACGGGTCTAGGTTTCACTAGTAAGTTTCACGGGTCAAGGTTTCACGGGTAAGTTTCACGGGTAAGTTTCACGGGTATGTTTCACGGGTGACGTTTCACGGGTCTAGGTTTCACTTGTAAGTTTCACGGGTCAAGGTTTCACGGGTAAGTTTCACGGGTAAGTTTCACGGGTATGTTTCACGGGTGACGTTTCACGGGTCTAGGTTTCACTGGTAAGTTTCATGGGTCAAGGTATCACGGGTAAGTTTCACGGGTAAGTTTTACGGGTATGTTTCACGGGTGACGTTTTACGGGTCTAGGTTTCACTGGTAAGTTTCACGGGTCAAGGTTTCACGGGTAAGTTTCACGGGTAAGTTTCACGGGTATGTTTCACGGGTGAAGTTTCACGGGTGACGTTTCACGGGTCTAGGTTTCACTCGTAAGTTTCACGGGTCAAGGTTTTACGGGTAAGTTTCACGGGTAAGTTTCACGGGTATGTTTCACGGGTGACGTTTCACGGGTCTAGGTTTCACTGGTAAGTTTCACGGGTCAAGGTTTCACGGGTAAGTTTCACGGGTAAGTTTTACGGGTAAGTTTCACGGGTGACGTTTCACGGGTGACGTTTCACGGGTCTAGGTTTCACTGGTAAGTTTCACGGGTCAAGGTGTCACGGGTAAGTTTCACGGGTATGTTTCACGGGTGACGTTTCACGGGTCTAGGTTTCACTGGAAAGTTTCACGGGTCAAGGTCTCACGGGTAAGTTTCACGGGTAAGTTTTACGGGTATGTTTTACAGGCGACGTTTCACGGGTCTAGGTTTCACTGGTAAGTTTCACGGGTCTAGGTTTCACGGGTAAGTTTCACGGGTATGTTTCATGGGTGATGTTTCACGGGTCTAGGTTTCACTGGTAAGTTTCACGGGTCAAGGTTTCACGGGTAAGTTTCACGGGTAAGTTTCACGGGTATGTTTTACGGGTGACGTTTCACGGGTCTAGGTTTCACTGGTAAGTTTCACGGGTCAAGGTTTCACGGGTAAGTTTCACGGGTAAGTTTCACAGGTATGTTTCACGGGTGACGTTTCACGGGTCTAGGTTTCACTGGTAAGTTTCACGGGTCAAGGTTTCACGGGTAAGTTTCACGGGTAAGTTTCACGGGTATGTTTCACAAGTGACGTTTCACGGGTCTAGGTTTCACTGGAAAGTTTCACGGGTCAAGGTTTCACGGGTAAGTTTCACGGGTAAGTTTTACGGGTATGTTTTACAGGCGACGTTTCACGGGTCTAGGTTTCACTGGTAAGTTTCACGGGTCTAGGTTTCACGGGTAAGTTTCACGGGTAAGTTTCACGGGTATGTTTCATGGGTGATGTTTCACGGGTCTAGGTTTCACTGGTAAGTTTCACGGGTCAAGGTTTCACGGGTAAGTTTCACGGGTAAGTTTCACGGGTATGTTTCACGGGTGACGTTTCACGGGTAAGTTTTACGCGTAAGTTTCACGGGTGACGTTTCACGGGTCTAGGTTTCACTGGTAAGTTTCACGGGTCAAGGTTTCACGGGTAAGTTTCACGGGTAAGTTTTACGGGTAAGTTTCACGGGTGACGTTTCACGGGTCTAGGTTTCACTGGTAAGTTTCACGGGTCAAGGTTTCACGGGTAAGTTTCACGGGTAAGTTTCACGGGTATGTTTCACGGGTGACGTTTCACGGGTCTAGGTTTCACTGGTAAGTTTCACAGGTCAAGGATTCACGGGTAAGTTTCACGGGTAAGTTTCACGGGTATGTTTCACGGGTGACGTTTCACGGGTCTTGGTTTCACTGGTAAGTTTCACGGGTCAAGGTTTCACGGGTAAGTTTCACGGGTATGTTTCACGGGTGACGTTTCACGGGTCTAGGTTTCACTGGTAAGTTTCACGGGTCAAGGTTTCACGGGTAAGTTTCACGGGTAAGTTTTACGGGTAAGTTTCACGGGTGACGTTTCACGGGTCTAGGTTTCACTGGTAAGTTTCAAGGGTCAAGGTTTCACGGGTAAGTTTCACGGGTAAGTTTCACGGGTATGTTTCACGGGTGACGTTTCACGGGTCTAGGTTTCACTGGAAAGTTTCACGAGTCAAGGTTTCACGGGTAAGTTTCACGGGTAAGTTTCACGGGTAAGTTTTACGGGTATGTTTTACAGGTGACGTTTTACGGGTCTAGGTTTCACTGGTAAGTTTCACGGGTCAAGGTTTCACGGGTAAGTTTCACGGGTAAGTTTCACGGGTAAGTTTCACGGGTATGTTTCATGGGTGATGTTTCACGGGTCTAGGTTTTACTGGTAAGTTTCACGGGTCAAAGTTTCACGGGTAAGTTTCACGGGTAAGTTTCACGGGTGACGTTTCACGGGTCTAGGTTTCACTGGTAAGTTTCACGGGTCAAGGTTTCACGGGTAAGTTTCACGGGTAAGTTTCACGGGTATGTTTCATGGGTGATGTTTCACGGGTCTAGGTTTTACTGGTAAGTTTCACGGGTCAAGGTTTCACGGGTAAGTTTCACGGGTAAGTTTCACGGGTGACGTTTCACGGGTCTAGGTTTCACTGGTAAGTTTCACGGGTATGTTTCACGGGTAAGTTTTACGGGTATGTTTTACAGGTGACGTTTCACGGGTCTAGGTTTCACTGGTAAGTTTCACGGGTCAAGGTTTCACGGGTCAAGGTTTCACGGGTAAGTTTCACGGGTAAGTTTCACGGGTATGTTTTACAGGTGACGTTTCACGGGTCTAGGTTTCACTGGTAAGTTTCACGGGTCAAGGTTTCACGGGTAAGATTCACGGGTAAGTTTCACGGGTATGTTTCATGGGTGATGTTTCACGGGTCTAGGTTTCACTGGTAAGTTTCACGGGTCAAGGTTTTACGGGTAAGTTTCACGGGTAAGTTTCACGGGTATGTTTCACGGGTGACGTTTCACGGGTCTAGGTTTCACTGGTAAGTTTCACGGGTCAAGGTTTCACGGGTAAGTTTCACGGGTAAGTTTCACGGGTATGTTTCACGGGTGACGTTTCACGGGTCTAGGTTTCACTAGTAAGTTTCACGGGTCAAGGTTTCACGGGTAAGTTTCACGGGTAAGTTTCACGGGTAAGTTTCACGGGTAAGTTTCACGGGTATGTTTCACGGGTGACGTTTCACGGGTCTAGGTTTCACTGGTAAGTTTCACGGGTCAAGGTTTCACGGGTAAGTTTCACGGGTAAGTTTTACGGGTATGTTTCACGGGTGACGTTTCACGGGTCTAGGTTTCACTGGTAAGTTTCACGGGTCAAGGTTTCACGGGTAAGTTTCACGGGTAAGTTTCACGGGTATGTTTCACGGGTGACGTTTCACGGGTCTAGGTTTCACTGGTAAATTTCACGGGTCAAGGTTTTACGGGTAAGTTTCACGGGTAAGTTTCACGGGTATGTTTCACGGGTGACGTTTCACGGGTCTAGGTTTCACGGGTAAGTTTCACGGGTCAAGGTTTCACGGGTAAGTTTCACGGGTAAGTTTCACGGGTATGTTTCACAAGTGACGTTTCACGGGTCTAGGTTTCACTGGAAAGTTTCACGGGTCAAGGTTTCACGGGTAAGTTTCACGGGTAAGTTTTACGGGTATGTTTTACAGGCGACGTTTCACGGGTCTAGGTTTCACTGGTAAGTTTCACGGGTCTAGGTTTCACGGGTAAGTTTCACGGGTAAGTTTCACGGGTATGTTTCATGGGTGATGTTTCACGGGTCTAGGTTTCACTGGTAAGTTTCACGGGTCAAGGTTTCACGGGTAAGTTTCACGGGTAAGTTTCACGGGTATGTTTCACGGGTGACGTTTCACGGGTAAGTTTTACGCGTAAGTTTCACGGGTGACGTTTCACGGGTCTAGGTTTCACTGGTAAGTTTCACGGGTCAAGGTTTCACGGGTAAGTTTCACGGGTAAGTTTTACGGGTAAGTTTCACGGGTATGTTTCACGGATGACGTTTCACGGGTATTGGTTTCACTGGTAAGTTTCACGGGTCAAGGTTTCACGGGTAAGTTTCACGGGTAAGTTTTACGGGTATGTTTTACAGGTGACGTTTCACGGGTAAGTTTCACGGGTAAGTTTCACGGGTAAGTTTCACGGGTAAGTTTCACGGGTATGTTTCACGGGTGACGTTTCACGGGTATAGGTTTCACTGGTAAGTTTCACGGGTCAAGGTTTCACGGGTAAGTTTCACGGGTAAGTTTTACGGGTAAGTTTCACGGGTGACGTTTCACGGGTCTAGGTCTCACTGGAAAGTTTCACGGGTCAAGGTTTCACGGGTAAGTTTCACGGGTAAGTTTTACGGGTATGTTTTACAGGCGACGTTTCACGGGTCTAGGTTTCACTGGTAAGTTTCACGGGTCTAGGTTTCACGGGTAAGTTTCACGGGTATGTTTCATGGGTGATGTTTCACGGGTCTAGGTTTCACTGGTAAGTTTTACGGGTCAAGGTTTCACGGGTAAGTTTCACGGGTAAGTTTCACGGGTATGTTTTACGGGTGACGTTTCACGGGTCTAGGTTTCACTGGTAAGTTTCACGGGTCAAGGTTTCACGGGTAAGTTTCACGGGTAAGTTTCACAGGTATGTTTCACGGGTGACGTTTCACGGGTCTAGGTTTCACTGGTAAGTTTCACGGGTCAAGGTTTCACGGGTAAGTTTCACGGGTAAGTTTCACGGGTATGTTTCACAAGTGACGTTTCACGGGTCTAGGTTTCACTGGAAAGTTTCACGGGTCAAGGTTTCACGGGTAAGTTTCACGGGTAAGTTTTACGGGTATGTTTTACAGGCGACGTTTCACGGGTCTAGGTTTTACTGGTAAGTTTCACGGGTCTAGGTTTCACGGGTAAGTTTCACGGGTAAGTTTCACGGGTATGTTTCATGGGTGATGTTTCACGGGTCTAGGTTTCACTGGTAAGTTTCACGGGTCAAGGTTTCACGGGTAAGTTTCACGGGTAAGTTTCACGGGTATGTTTCACGGGTGACGTTTCACGGGTAAGTTTTACGCGTAAGTTTCACGGGTGACGTTTCACGGGTCTAGGTTTCACTGGTAAGTTTCACGGGTCAAGGTTTCACGGGTAAGTTTCACGGGTAAGTTTTACGGGTAAGTTTCACGGGTGACGTTTCACGGGTCTAGGTTTCACTGGTAAGTTTCACGGGTCAAGGTTTCACGGGTAAGTTTCACGGGTAAGTTTCACGGGTATGTTTCACGGGTGACGTTTCACGGGTCTAGGTTTCACTGGTAAGTTTCACAGGTCAAGGATTCACGGGTAAGTTTCACGGGTAAGTTTCACGGGTATGTTTCACGGGTGACGTTTCACGGGTCTTGGTTTCACTGGTAAGTTTCACGGGTCAAGGTTTCACGGGTAAGTTTCACGGGTATGTTTCACGGGTGACGTTTCACGGGTCTAGGTTTCACTGGTAAGTTTCACGGGTCAAGGTTTCACGGGTAAGTTTCACGGGTAAGTTTTACGGGTAAGTTTCACGGGTGACGTTTCACGGGTCTAGGTTTCACTGGTAAGTTTCAAGGGTCAAGGTTTCACGGGTAAGTTTCACGGGTAAGTTTCACGGGTATGTTTCACGGGTGACGTTTCACGGGTCTAGGTTTCACTGGAAAGTTTCACGAGTCAAGGTTTCACGGGTAAGTTTCACGGGTAAGTTTCACGGGTAAGTTTTACGGGTATGTTTTACAGGTGACGTTTCACGGGTCTAGGTTTCACTGGTAAGTTTCACGGGTCAAGGTTTCACGGGTAAGTTTCACGGGTAAGTTTCACGGGTAAGTTTCACGGGTATGTTTCATGGGTGATGTTTCACGGGTCTAGGTTTTACTGGTAAGTTTCACGGGTCAAAGTTTCACGGGTAAGTTTCACGGGTAAGTTTCACGGGTGACGTTTCACGGGTCTAGGTTTCACTGGTAAGTTTCACGGGTCAAGGTTTCACGGGTAAGTTTCACGGGTAAGTTTCACGGGTATGTTTCATGGGTGATGTTTCACGGGTCTAGGTTTTACTGGTAAGTTTCACGGGTCAAGGTTTCACGGGTAAGTTTCACGGGTAAGTTTCACGGGTGACGTTTCACGGGTCTAGGTTTCACTGGTAAGTTTCACGGGTATGTTTCACGGGTAAGTTTTACGGGTATGTTTTACAGGTGACGTTTCACGGGTCTAGGTTTCACTGGTAAGTTTCACGGGTCAAGGTTTCACGGGTCAAGGTTTCACGGGTAAGTTTCACGGGTAAGTTTCACGGGTATGTTTTACAGGTGACGTTTCACGGGTCTAGGTTTCACTGGTAAGTTTCACGGGTCAAGGTTTCACGGGTAAGATTCACGGGTAAGTTTCACGGGTATGTTTCATGGGTGATGTTTCACGGGTCTAGGTTTCACTGGTAAGTTTCACGGGTCAAGGTTTTACGGGTAAGTTTCACGGGTAAGTTTCACGGGTATGTTTCACGGGTGACGTTTCACGGGTCTAGGTTTCACTGGTAAGTTTCACGGGTCAAGGTTTCACGGGTAAGTTTCACGGGTAAGTTTCACGGGTAAGTTTCACGGGTATGTTTCACGGGTGACGTTTCACGGGTCTAGGTTTCACTAGTAAGTTTCACGGGTCAAGGTTTCACGGGTAAGTTTCACGGGTAAGTTTCACGGGTAAGTTTCACGGGTAAGTTTCACGGGTATGTTTCACGGGTGACGTTTCACGGGTCTAGGTTTCACTGGTAAGTTTCACGGGTCAAGGTTTCACGGGTAAGTTTCACGGGTAAGTTTTACGGGTATGTTTCACGGGTGACGTTTCACGGGTCTAGGTTTCACTGGTAAGTTTCACGGGTCAAGGTTTCACGGGTAAGTTTCACGGGTAAGTTTCACGGGTATGTTTCACGGGTGACGTTTCACGGGTCTAGGTTTCACTGGTAAGTTTCACGGGTCAAGGTTTTACGGGTAAGTTTCACGGGTAAGTTTCACGGGTATGTTTCACGGGTGACGTTTCACGGGTCTAGGTTTCACGGGTAAGTTTCACGGGTCAAGGTTTCACGGGTAAGTTTCACGGGTAAGTTTCACGGGTATGTTTCACAAGTGACGTTTCACGGGTCTAGGTTTCACTGGAAAGTTTCACGGGTCAAGGTTTCACGGGTAAGTTTCACGGGTAAGTTTTACGGGTATGTTTTACAGGCGACGTTTCACGGGTCTAGGTTTCACTGGTAAGTTTCACGGGTCTAGGTTTCACGGGTAAGTTTCACGGGTAAGTTTCACGGGTATGTTTCACGGGTGACGTTTCACGGGTCTAGGTTTCACTGGTAAGTTTCACGGGTCAAGGTTTCACGGTTAAGTTTCACGGGTAAGTTTCACGGGTATGTTTCACGGGTGACGTTTCACGGGTCTAGGTTTCACTGGTAAGTTTCACGGGTCAAGGTTTTACGGGTAAGTTTCACGGGTATGTTTCACGGGTGACGTTTCACGGGTCTAGGTTTCACTGGTAAGTTTCACGGGTCAAGGTTTCACGGGTAAGTTTTACGGGTAAGTTTCACGGGTGACGTTTCACTGGTGACGTTTCACGGGTCTAGGTTTCACTGGTAAGTTTCACGGGTCAAGGTTTCACGGGTAAGTTTCACGGGTATGTTTCACAAGTGACGTTTCACGGGTCTAGGTTTCACTGGAAAGTTTCACGGGTCAAGGTTTCACGGGTAAGTTTCACGGGTAAGTTTTCCGGGTATGTTTTACAGGCGACGTTTCACGGGTCTAGGTTTCACTGGTAAGTTTCACGGGTCTAGGTTTCACGGGTAAGTTTCACGGGTAAGTTTCACGGGTATGTTTCATGGGTGATGTTTCACGGGTCTAGGTTTCACTGGTAAGTTTCACGGGTCAAGGTTTCACGGGTAAGTTTCACGGGTAAGTTTCACGGGTATGTTTCACGGGTGACGTTTCACGGGTAAGTTTTACGCGTAAGTTTCACGGGTGACGTTTCACGGGTCTAGGTTTCACTGGTAAGTTTCACGGGTCAAGGTTTCACGGGTAAGTTTCACGGGTAAGTTTTACGGGTAAGTTTCACGGGTGACGTTTCACGGGTCTAGGTTTCACTGGTAAGTTTCACGGGTCAAGGTTTCACGGGTAAGTTTCACGGGTAAGTTTCACGGGTATGTTTCACGGGTGACGTTTCACGGGTCTAGGTTTCACTGGTAAGTTTCACAGGTCAAGGATTCACGGGTAAGTTTCACGGGTAAGTTTCACGGGTATGTTTCACGGGTGACGTTTCACGGGTCTTGGTTTCACTGGTAAGTTTCACGGGTCAAGGTTTCACGGGTAAGTTTCACGGGTATGTTTCACGGGTGAAGTTTCACGGGTCTAGGTTTCACTGGTAAGTTTCACGGGTCAAGGTTTCACGGGTAAGTTTCACGGGTAAGTTTTACGGGTAAGTTTCACGGGTGACGTTTCACGGGTCTAGGTTTCACTGGTAAGTTTCACGGGTCAAGGTTTCACGGGTAAGTTTCACAGGTAAGTTTCACGGGTATGTTTCACGGGTGACGTTTCACGGGTCTAGGTTTCACTGGAAAGTTTCACGGGTCAAGGTTTCACGGGTAAGTTTCACGGGTAAGTTTCACGGGTAAGTTTTACGGGTATGTTTTACAGGTGACGTTTCACGGGTCTAGGTTTCACTGGTAAGTTTCACGGGTCAAGGTTTCACGGGTAAGTTTCACGGGTAAGTTTCACGGGTATGTTTCATGGGTGATGTTTCACGGGTCTAGGTTTTACTGGTAAGTTTCACGGGTCAAAGTTTCACGGGTAAGTTTCACGGGTGACGTTTCACGGGTCTAGGTTTCACTGGTAAGTTTCACGGGTCAAGGTTTCACGGGTAAGTTTCACGGGTAAGTTTCACGGGTATGTTTCATGGGTGATGTTTCACGGGTCTAGGTTTTACTGGTAAGTTTCACGGGTCAAGGTTTCACGGGTAAGTTTCACGGGTAAGTTTCACGGGTGACGTTTCACGGGTCTAGGTTTCACTGGTAAGTTTCACGGGTATGTTTCACGGGTAAGTTTTACGGGTATGTTTTACAGGTGACGTTTCACGGGTATAGGTTTCACTGGTAAGTTTCACGGGTCAAGGTTTCACGGGTCAAGGTTTCACGGGTAAGTTTCACGGGTAAGTTTCACGGGTATGTTTTACAGGTGACGTTTCACGGGTCTAGGTTTCACTGGTAAGTTTCACGGGTCAAGGTTTCACGGGTAAGATTCACGGGTAAGTTTCACGGGTATGTTTCATGGGTGATGTTTCACGGGTCTAGGTTTCACTGGTAAGTTTCACGGGTCAAGGTTTTACGGGTAAGTTTCACGGGTAAGTTTCACGGGTATGTTTCACGGGTGACGTTTCACGGGTCTAGGTTTCACTGGTAAGTTTCACGGGTCAAGGTTTCACGGGTAAGTTTCACGGGTAAGTTTCACGGGTATGTTTCACGGGTGACGTTTCACGGGTCTAGGTTTCACTAGTAAGTTTCACGGGTCAAGGTTTCACGGGTAAGTTTCACGGGTAAGTTTCACGGGTAAGTTTCACGGGTAAGTTTCACGGGTATGTTTCACGGGTGACGTTTCACGGGTCTAGGTTTCACTGGTAAGTTTCACGGGTCAAGGTTTCACGGGTAAGTTTCACGGGTAAGTTTTACGGGTATGTTTCACGGGTGACGTTTCACGGGTCTAGGTTTCACTGGTAAGTTTCACGGGTCAAGGTTTCACGGGTAAGTTTCACGGGTAAGTTTCACGGGTATGTTTCACGGGTGACGTTTCACGGGTCTAGGTTTCACTGGTAAGTTTCACGGGTCAAGGTTTTACGGGTAAGTTTCACGGGTAAGTTTCACGGGTATGTTTCACGGGTGACGTTTCACGGGTCTAGGTTTCACGGGTAAGTTTCACGGGTCAAGGTTTCACGGGTAAGTTTCACGGGTAAGTTTCACGGGTATGTTTCACAAGTGACGTTTCACGGGTCTAGGTTTCACTGGAAAGTTTCACGGGTCAAGGTTTCACGGGTAAGTTTCACGGGTAAGTTTTACGGGTATGTTTTACAGGCGACGTTTCACGGGTCTAGGTTTCACTGGTAAGTTTCACGGGTCTAGGTTTCACGGGTAAGTTTCACGGGTAAGTTTCACGGGTATGTTTCACGGGTGACGTTTCACGGGTCTAGGTTTCACTGGTAAGTTTCACGGGTCAAGGTTTCACGGTTAAGTTTCACGGGTAAGTTTCACGGGTATGTTTCACGGGTGACGTTTCACGGGTCTAGGTTTCACTGGTAAGTTTCACGGGTCAAGGTTTTACGGGTAAGTTTCACGGGTAAGTTTCACGGGTATGTTTCACGGGTGACGTTTCACGGGTCTAGGTTTCACTGGTAAGTTTCACGGGTCAAGGTTTCACGGGTAAGTTTTACGGGTAAGTTTCACGGGTGACGTTTCACGGGTGACGTTTCACGGGTCTAGGTTTCACTGGTAAGTTTCACGGGTCAAGGTTTCACGGGTAAGTTTCACGGGTAAGTTTCACGGGTATGTTTCACAAGTGACGTTTCACGGGTCTAGGTTTCACTGGAAAGTTTCACGGGTCAAGGTTTCACGGGTAAGTTTCACGGGTAAGTTTTACGGGTATGTTTTACAGGCGACGTTTCACGGGTCTAGGTTTCACTGGTAAGTTTCACGGGTCTAGGTTTCACGGGTAAGTTTCACGGGTAAGTTTCACGGGTATGTTTCATGGGTGATGTTTCACGGGTCTAGGTTTCACTGGTAAGTTTCACGGGTCAAGGTTTCACGGGTAAGTTTCACGGGTAAGTTTCACGGGTATGTTTCACGGGTGACGTTTCACGGGTAAGTTTTACGCGTAAGTTTCACGGGTGACGTTTCACGGGTCTAGGTTTCACTGGTAAGTTTCACGGGTCAAGGTTTCACGGGTAAGTTTCACGGGTAAGTTTTACGGGTAAGTTTCACGGGTGACGTTTCACGGGTCTAGGTTTCACTGGTAAGTTTCACGGGTCAAGGTTTCACGGGTAAGTTTCACGGGTAAGTTTCACGGGTATGTTTCACGGGTGACGTTTCACGGGTCTAGGTTTCACTGGTAAGTTTCACAGGTCAAGGATTTACGGGTAAGTTTCACGGGTAAGTTTCACGGGTATGTTTCACGGGTGACGTTTCACGGGTCTTGGTTTCACTGGTAAGTTTCACGGGTCAAGGTTTCACGGGTAAGTTTCACGGGTATGTTTCACGGGTGACGTTTCACGGGTCTAGGTTTCACTGGTAAGTTTCACGGGTCAAGGTTTCACGGGTAAGTTTCACGGGTAAGTTTTACGGGTAAGTTTCACGGGTGACGTTTCACGGGTCTAGGTTTCACTGGTAAGTTTCAAGGGTCAAGGTTTCACGGGTAAGTTTCACGGGTAAGTTTCACGGGTATGTTTCACGGGTGACGTTTCACGGGTCTAGGTTTCACTGGAAAGTTTCACGAGTCAAGGTTTCACGGGTAAGTTTCACGGGTAAGTTTCACGGGTAAGTTTTACGGGTATGTTTTACAGGTGACGTTTCACGGGTCTAGGTTTCACTGGTAAGTTTCACGGGTCAAAGTTTCACGGGTAAGTTTCACGGGTAAGTTTCACGGGTGACGTTTCACGGGTCTAGGTTTCACTGGCAAGTTTCACGGGTATGTTTCACGGGTAAGTTTTACGGGTATGTTTTACAGGTGACGTTTCACGGGTCTAGGTTTCACTGGTAAGTTTCACGGGTCAAGGTTTCACGGGTCAAGGTTTCACGGGTAAGTTTCACGGGTAAGTTTCACGGGTATGTTTCACGGATGACGTTTCACGAGTCTTGGTTTCACTGGTAAGTTTCACGGGTCAAGGTTTTACGGGTAAGTTTCACGGGTAAGTTTTACGGGTATGTTTTACAGGTGACGTTTCACGGGTAAGTTTCACGGGTAAGTTTCACGGGTAAGTTTCACGGGTATGTTTCACGGGTGACGTTTCACGGGTATAGGTTTCACTGGTAAGTTTCACGGGTCAAGGTTTCACGGGTAAGTTTCACGGGTAAGTTTTACGGGTAAGTTTCACGGGTGACGTTTCACGGGTCTAGGTTTCACTGGAAAGTTTCACGGGTCAAGGTTTCACGGGTAAGTTTCACGAGTAAGTTTTACGGGTATGTTTTACAGGTGACGTTTCACGGGTCTAGGTTTCACTGGTAAGTTTCACGGGTCAAGGTTTCACGGGTAAGTTTCACGGGTAAGTTTCACGGGTATGTTTCACGGGTGACGTTTCACGGGTCTAGGTTTCACTAGTAAGTTTCACGGGTCAAGGTTTCACGGGTAAGTTTCACGGGTAAGTTTCACGGGTATGTTTCACGGGTGACGTTTCACGGGTCTAGGTTTCACTTGTAAGTTTCACGGGTCAAGGTTTCACGGGTAAGTTTCACGGGTAAGTTTCACGGGTATGTTTCACGGGTGACGTTTCACGGGTCTAGGTTTCACTGGTAAGTTTCACGGGTCAAGGTATCACGGGTAAGTTTCACGGGTAAGTTTCACGGGTATGTTTCACGGGTGACGTTTTACGGGTCTAGGTTTCACTGGTAAGTTTCACGGGTCAAGGTTTCACGGGTAAGTTTCACGGGTAAGTTTCACGGGTATGTTTCACGGGTGAAGTTTCACGGGTGACGTTTCACGGGTCTAGGTTTCACTCGTAAGTTTCACGGGTCAAGGTTTTACGGGTAAGTTTCACGGGTAAGTTTCACGGGTATGTTTCACGGGTGACGTTTCACGGGTCTAGGTTTCACTGGTAAGTTTCACGGGTCAAGGTTTCACGGGTAAGTTTCACGGGTAAGTTTTACGGGTAAGTTTCACGGGTGACGTTTCACGGGTGACGTTTCACGGGTCTAGGTTTCACTGGTAAGTTTCACGGGTCAAGGTGTCACGGGTAAGTTTCACGGGTATGTTTCACGGGTGACGTTTCACGGGTCTAGGTTTCACTGGAAAGTTTCACGGGTCAAGGTCTCACGGGTAAGTTTCACGGGTAAGTTTTACGGGTATGTTTTACAGGCGACGTTTCACGGGTCTAGGTTTCACTGGTAAGTTTCACGGGTCTAGGTTTCACGGGTAAGTTTCACGGGTAAGTTTCACGGGTATGTTTCATGGGTGATGTTTCACGGGTCTAGGTTTCACTGGTAAGTTTCACGGGTCAAGGTTTCACGGGTAAGTTTCACGGGTAAGTTTCACGGGTATGTTTTACGGGTGACGTTTCACGGGTCTAGGTTTCACTGGTAAGTTTCACGGGTCAAGGTTTCACGGGTAAGTTTCACGGGTAAGTTTCACAGGTATGTTTCACGGGTGACGTTTCACGGGTCTAGGTTTCACTGGTAAGTTTCACGGGTCAAGGTTTCACGGGTAAGTTTCACGGGTAAGTTTCACGGGTATGTTTCACAAGTGACGTTTCACGGGTCTAGGTTTCACTGGAAAGTTTCACGGGTCAAGGTTTCACGGGTAAGTTTCACGGGTAAGTTTTACGGGTATGTTTTACAGGCGACGTTTCACGGGTCTAGGTTTCACTGGTAAGTTTCACGGGTCTAGGTTTCACGGGTAAGTTTCACGGGTAAGTTTCACGGGTATGTTTCATGGGTGATGTTTCACGGGTCTAGGTTTCACTGGTAAGTTTCACGGGTCAAGGTTTCACGGGTAAGTTTCACGGGTAAGTTTCACGGGTATGTTTCACGGGTGACGTTTCACGGGTAAGTTTTACGCGTAAGTTTCACGGGTGACGTTTCACGGGTCTAGGTTTCACTGGTAAGTTTCACGGGTCAAGGTTTCACGGGTAAGTTTCACGGGTAAGTTTTACGGGTAAGTTTCACGGGTGACGTTTCACGGGTCTAGGTTTCACTGGTAAGTTTCACGGGTCAAGGTTTCACGGGTAAGTTTCACGGGTGACGTTTCACGGGTCTAGGTTTCACTGGTAAGTTTCACGGGTCAAGGTTTCACGGGTAAGTTTCACGGGTAAGTTTCACGGGTATGTTTCACGGGTGACGTTTCACGGGTCTAGGTTTCACTGGTAAGTTTCACAGGTCAAGGATTCACGGGTAAGTTTCACGGGTAAGTTTCACGGGTATGTTTCACGGGTGACGTTTCACGGGTCTTGGTTTCACTGGTAAGTTTCACGGGTCAAGGTTTCACGGGTAAGTTTCACGGGTATGTTTCACGGGTGAAGTTTCACGGGTCTAGGTTTCACTGGTAAGTTTCACGGGTCAAGGTTTCACGGGTAAGTTTCACGGGTAAGTTTTACGGGTAAGTTTCACGGGTGACGTTTCACGGGTCTAGGTTTCACTGGTAAGTTTCACGGGTCAAGGTTTCACGGGTAAGTTTCACGGGTAAGTTTCACGGGTATGTTTCACGGGTGACGTTTCACGGGTCTAGGTTTCACTGGAAAGTTTCACGGGTCAAGGTTTCACGGGTAAGTTTCACGGGTAAGTTTCACGGGTAAGTTTTACGGGTATGTTTTACAGGTGACGTTTCACGGGTCTAGGTTTCACTGGTAAGTTTCACGGGTCAAGGTTTCACGGGTAAGTTTCACGGGTAAGTTTCACGGGTAAGTTTCACGGGTATGTTTCATGGGTGATGTTTCACGGGTCTAGGTTTTACTGGTAAGTTTCACGGGTCAAAGTTTCACGGGTAAGTTTCACGGGTAAGTTTCACGGGTGACGTTTCACGGGTCTAGGTTTCACTGGCAAGTTTCACGGGTATGTTTCACGGGTAAGTTTTACGGGTATGTTTTACAGGTGACGTTTCACGGGTCTAGGTTTCACTGGTAAGTTTCACGGGTCAAGGTTTCACGGGTCAAGGTTTCACGGGTAAGTTTCACGGGTAAGTTTCACGGGTATGTTTCACGGATGACGTTTCACGGGTCTTGGTTTCACTGGTAAGTTTCACGGGTCAAGGTTTCACGGGTAAGTTTCACGGGTAAGTTTTACGGGTATGTTTTACAGGTGACGTTTCACGGGTAAGTTTCACGGGTAAGTTTCACGGGTAAGTTTCACGGGTATGTTTCACGGGTGACGTTTCACGGGTATAGGTTTCACTGGTAAGTTTCACGGGTCAAGGTTTCACGGGTAAGTTTCACGGGTAAGTTTTACGGGTAAGTTTCACGGGTGACGTTTCACGGGTCTAGGTTTCACTGGAAAGTTTCACGGGTCAAGGTTTCACGGGTAAGTTTCACGGGTAAGTTTTACGGGTATGTTTTACAGGTGACGTTTCACGGGTCTAGGTTTCACTGGTAAGTTTCACGGGTCAAGGTTTCACGGGTAAGTTTCACGGGTAAGTTTCACGGGTATGTTTCACGGGTGACGTTTCACGAGTCTAGGTTTCACTAGTAAGTTTCACGGGTCAAGGTTTCACGGGTAAGTTTCACGGGTAAGTTTCACGGGTATGTTTCACGGGTGACGTTTCACGGGTCTAGGTTTCACTGGTAAGTTTCACGGGTCAAGGTTTCACGGGTAAGTTTCACGGGTAAGTTTCACGGGTATGTTTCACGGGTGACGTTTCACGGGTCTAGGTTTCACTGGTAAGTTTCACGGGTCAAGGTATCACGGGTAAGTTTCACGGGTAAGTTTCACGGGTATGTTTCACGGGTGACGTTTTACGGGTCTAGGTTTCACTGGTAAGTTTCACGGGTCAAGGTTTCACGGGTAAGTTTCACGGGTAAGTTTCACGGGTATGTTTCACGGGTGAAGTTTCACGGGTGACGTTTCACGGGTCTAGGTTTCACTCGTAAGTTTCACGGGTCAAGGTTTTACGGGTAAGTTTCACGGGTAAGTTTCACGGGTATGTTTCACGGGTGACGTTTCACGGGTCTAGGTTTCACTGGTAAGTTTCACGGGTCAAGGTTTCACGGGTAAGTTTCACGGGTAAGTTTTACGGGTAAGTTTCACGGGTGACGTTTCACGGGTGACGTTTCACGGGTCTAGGTTTCACTGGTAAGTTTCACGGGTCAAGGTGTCACGGGTAAGTTTCACGGGTATGTTTCACGGGTGACGTTTCACGGGTCTAGGTTTCACTGGAAAGTTTCACGGGTAAGTTTCACGGGTAAGTTTTACGGGTATATTTTACAGGCGACGTTTCACGGGTCTAGGTTTCACTGGTAAGTTTCACGGGTCTAGGTTTCACGGGTAAGTTTCACGGGTAAGTTTTACGGGTATGTTTTACAGGTGACGTTTCACGGGTCTAGGTTTCACTGGTAAGTTTCACGGGTCAAAGTTTCACGGGTAAGTTTCACGGGTAAGTTTCACGGGTGACGTTTCACGGGTCTAGGTTTCACTGGCAAGTTTCACGGGTATGTTTCACGGGTAAGTTTTACGGGTATGTTTTACAGGTGACGTTTCACGGGTCTAGGTTTCACTGGTAAGTTTCACGGGTCAAGGTTTCACGGGTCAAGGTTTCACGGGTAAGTTTCACGGGTAAGTTTCACGGGTATGTTTCACGGATGACGTTTCACGAGTCTTGGTTTCACTGGTAAGTTTCACGGGTCAAGGTTTTACGGGTAAGTTTCACGGGTAAGTTTTACGGGTATGTTTTACAGGTGACGTTTCACGGGTAAGTTTCACGGGTAAGTTTCACGGGTAAGTTTCACGGGTATGTTTCACGGGTGACGTTTCACGGGTATAGGTTTCACTGGTAAGTTTCACGGGTCAAGGTTTCACGGGTAAGTTTCACGGGTAAGTTTTACGGGTAAGTTTCACGGGTGACGTTTCACGGGTCTAGGTTTCACTGGAAAGTTTCACGGGTCAAGGTTTCACGGGTAAGTTTCACGAGTAAGTTTTACGGGTATGTTTTACAGGTGACGTTTCACGGGTCTAGGTTTCACTGGTAAGTTTCACGGGTCAAGGTTTCACGGGTAAGTTTCACGGGTAAGTTTCACGGGTATGTTTCACGGGTGACGTTTCACGGGTCTAGGTTTCACTAGTAAGTTTCACGGGTCAAGGTTTCACGGGTAAGTTTCACGGGTAAGTTTCACGGGTATGTTTCACGGGTGACGTTTCACGGGTCTAGGTTTCACTTGTAAGTTTCACGGGTCAAGGTTTCACGGGTAAGTTTCACGGGTAAGTTTCACGGGTATGTTTCACGGGTGACGTTTCACGGGTCTAGGTTTCACTGGTAAGTTTCACGGGTCAAGGTATCACGGGTAAGTTTCACGGGTAAGTTTCACGGGTATGTTTCACGGGTGACGTTTTACGGGTCTAGGTTTCACTGGTAAGTTTCACGGGTCAAGGTTTCACGGGTAAGTTTCACGGGTAAGTTTCACGGGTATGTTTCACGGGTAAGTTTCACGGGTAAGTTTCACGGGTATGTTTCACGGGTGAAGTTTCACGGGTGACGTTTCACGGGTCTAGGTTTCACTCGTAAGTTTCACGGGTCAAGGTTTTACGGGTAAGTTTCACGGGTAAGTTTCACGGGTATGTTTCACGGGTGACGTTTCACGGGTCTAGGTTTCACTGGTAAGTTTCACGGGTCAAGGTTTCACGGGTAAGTTTCACGGGTAAGTTTTACGGGTAAGTTTCACGGGTGACGTTTCACGGGTGACGTTTCACGGGTCTAGGTTTCACTGGTAAGTTTCACGGGTCAAGGTGTCACGGGTAAGTTTCACGGGTATGTTTCACGGGTGACGTTTCACGGGTCTAGGTTTCACTGGAAAGTTTCACGGGTCAAGGTCTCACGGGTAAGTTTCACGGGTAAGTTTTACGGGTATGTTTTACAGGCGACGTTTCACGGGTCTAGGTTTCACTGGTAAGTTTCACGGGTCTAGGTTTCACGGGTAAGTTTCACGGGTAAGTTTCACGGGTATGTTTCATGGGTGATGTTTCACGGGTCTAGGTTTCACTGGTAAGTTTCACGGGTCAAGGTTTCACGGGTAAGTTTCACGGGTAAGTTTCACGGGTATGTTTTACGGGTGACGTTTCACGGGTCTAGGTTTCACTGGTAAGTTTCACGGGTCAAGGTTTCACGGGTAAGTTTCACGGGTAAGTTTCACAGGTATGTTTCACGGGTGACGTTTCACGGGTCTAGGTTTCACTGGTAAGTTTCACGGGTCAAGGTTTCACGGGTAAGTTTCACGGGTAAGTTTCACGGGTATGTTTCACAAGTGACGTTTCACGGGTCTAGGTTTCACTGGAAAGTTTCACGGGTCAAGGTTTCACGGGTAAGTTTCACGGGTAAGTTTTACGGGTATGTTTTACAGGCGACGTTTCACGGGTCTAGGTTTCACTGGTAAGTTTCACGGGTCTAGGTTTCACGGGTAAGTTTCACGGGTAAGTTTCACGGGTATGTTTCATGGGTGATGTTTCACGGGTCTAGGTTTCACTGGTAAGTTTCACGGGTCAAGGTTTCACGGGTAAGTTTCACGGGTAAGTTTCACGGGTATGTTTCACGGGTGACGTTTCACGGGTAAGTTTTACGCGTAAGTTTCACGGGTGACGTTTCACGGGTCTAGGTTTCACTGGTAAGTTTCACGGGTCAAGGTTTCACGGGTAAGTTTCACGGGTAAGTTTTACGGGTAAGTTTCACGGGTGACGTTTCACGGGTCTAGGTTTCACTGGTAAGTTTCACGGGTCAAGGTTTCACGGGTAAGTTTCACGGGTGACGTTTCACGGGTCTAGGTTTCACTGGTAAGTTTCACGGGTCAAGGTTTCACGGGTAAGTTTCACGGGTAAGTTTCACGGGTATGTTTCACGGGTGACGTTTCACGGGTCTAGGTTTCACTGGTAAGTTTCACAGGTCAAGGATTCACGGGTAAGTTTCACGGGTAAGTTTCACGGGTATGTTTCACGGGTGACGTTTCACGGGTCTTGGTTTCACTGGTAAGTTTCACGGGTCAAGGTTTCACGGGTAAGTTTCACGGGTATGTTTCACGGGTGAAGTTTCACGGGTCTAGGTTTCACTGGTAAGTTTCACGGGTCAAGGTTTCACGGGTAAGTTTCACGGGTAAGTTTTACGGGTAAGTTTCACGGGTGACGTTTCACGGGTCTAGGTTTCACTGGTAAGTTTCACGGGTCAAGGTTTCACGGGTAAGTTTCACGGGTAAGTTTCACGGGTATGTTTCACGGGTGACGTTTCACGGGTCTAGGTTTCACTGGAAAGTTTCACGGGTCAAGGTTTCACGGGTAAGTTTCACGGGTAAGTTTCACGGGTAAGTTTTACGGGTATGTTTTACAGGTGACGTTTCACGGGTCTAGGTTTCACTGGTAAGTTTCACGGGTCAAGGTTTCACGGGTAAGTTTCACGGGTAAGTTTCACGGGTAAGTTTCACGGGTATGTTTCATGGGTGATGTTTCACGGGTCTAGGTTTTACTGGTAAGTTTCACGGGTCAAAGTTTCACGGGTAAGTTTCACGGGTAAGTTTCACGGGTGACGTTTCACGGGTCTAGGTTTCACTGGCAAGTTTCACGGGTATGTTTCACGGGTAAGTTTTACGGGTATGTTTTACAGGTGACGTTTCACGGGTCTAGGTTTCACTGGTAAGTTTCACGGGTCAAGGTTTCACGGGTCAAGGTTTCACGGGTAAGTTTCACGGGTAAGTTTCACGGGTATGTTTCACGGATGACGTTTCACGGGTCTTGGTTTCACTGGTAAGTTTCACGGGTCAAGGTTTCACGGGTAAGTTTCACGGGTAAGTTTTACGGGTATGTTTTACAGGTGACGTTTCACGGGTAAGTTTCACGGGTAAGTTTCACGGGTAAGTTTCACGGGTAAGTTTCACGGGTATGTTTCACGGGTGACGTTTCACGGGTATAGGTTTCACTGGTAAGTTTCACGGGTCAAGGTTTCACGGGTAAGTTTCACGGGTAAGTTTTACGGGTAAGTTTCACGGGTGACGTTTCACGGGTCTAGGTTTCACTGGAAAGTTTCACGGGTCAAGGTTTCACGGGTAAGTTTCACGGGTAAGTTTTACGGGTATGTTTTACAGGTGACGTTTCACGGGTCTAGGTTTCACTGGTAAGTTTCACGGGTCAAGGTTTCACGGGTAAGTTTCACGGGTAAGTTTCACGGGTATGTTTCACGGGTGACGTTTCACGAGTCTAGGTTTCACTAGTAAGTTTCACGGGTCAAGGTTTCACGGGTAAGTTTCACGGGTAAGTTTCACGGGTATGTTTCACGGGTGACGTTTCACGGGTCTAGGTTTCACTGGTAAGTTTCACGGGTCAAGGTTTCACGGGTAAGTTTCACGGGTAAGTTTCACGGGTATGTTTCACGGGTGACGTTTCACGGGTCTAGGTTTCACTGGTAAGTTTCACGGGTCAAGGTTTCACGGGTAAGTTTCACGGGTAAGTTTCACGGGTATGTTTCACAAGTGACGTTTCACGGGTCTAGGTTTCACTGGAAAGTTTCACGGGTCAAGGTTTCACGGGTAAGTTTCACGGGTAAGTTTTACGGGTATGTTTTACAGGCGACGTTTCACGGGTCTAGGTTTCACTGGTAAGTTTCACGGGTCTAGGTTTCACGGGTAAGTTTCACGGGTAAGTTTCACGGGTATGTTTCATGGGTGATGTTTCACGGGTCTAGGTTTCACTGGTAAGTTTCACGGGTCAAGGTTTCACGGGTAAGTTTCACGGGTAAGTTTCACGGGTATGTTTCACGGGTGACGTTTCACGGGTAAGTTTTACGCGTAAGTTTCACGGGTGACGTTTCACGGGTCTAGGTTTCACTGGTAAGTTTCACGGGTCAAGGTTTCACGGGTAAGTTTCACGGGTAAGTTTTACGGGTAAGTTTCACGGGTGACGTTTCACGGGTCTAGGTTTCACTGGTAAGTTTCACGGGTCAAGGTTTCACGGGTAAGTTTCACGGGTGACGTTTCACGGGTCTAGGTTTCACTGGTAAGTTTCACGGGTCAAGGTTTCACGGGTAAGTTTCACGGGTAAGTTTCACGGGTATGTTTCACGGGTGACGTTTCACGGGTCTAGGTTTCACTGGTAAGTTTCACAGGTCAAGGATTCACGGGTAAGTTTCACGGGTAAGTTTCACGGGTATGTTTCACGGGTGACGTTTCACGGGTCTTGGTTTCACTGGTAAGTTTCACGGGTCAAGGTTTCACGGGTAAGTTTCACGGGTATGTTTCACGGGTGAAGTTTCACGGGTCTAGGTTTCACTGGTAAGTTTCACGGGTCAAGGTTTCACGGGTAAGTTTCACGGGTAAGTTTTACGGGTAAGTTTCACGGGTGACGTTTCACGGGTCTAGGTTTCACTGGTAAGTTTCACGGGTCAAGGTTTCACGGGTAAGTTTCACGGGTATGTTTCACGGGTGACGTTTCACGGGTCTAGGTTTCACTGGAAAGTTTCACGGGTCAAGGTTTCACGGGTAAGTTTCACGGGTAAGTTTCACGGGTAAGTTTTACGGGTATGTTTTACAGGTGACGTTTCACGGGTCTAGGTTTCACTGGTAAGTTTCACGGGTCAAGGTTTCACGGGTAAGTTTCACGGGTAAGTTTCACGGGTAAGTTTCACGGGTATGTTTCATGGGTGATGTTTCACGGGTCTAGGTTTTACTGGTAAGTTTCACGGGTCAAAGTTTCACGGGTAAGTTTCACGGGTAAGTTTCACGGGTGACGTTTCACGGGTCTAGGTTTCACTGGCAAGTTTCACGGGTATGTTTCACGGGTAAGTTTTACGGGTATGTTTTACAGGTGACGTTTCACGGGTCTAGGTTTCACTGGTAAGTTTCACGGGTCAAGGTTTCACGGGTCAAGGTTTCACGGGTAAGTTTCACGGGTAAGTTTCACGGGTATGTTTCACGGATGACGTTTCACGGGTCTTGGTTTCACTGGTAAGTTTCACGGGTCAAGGTTTCACGGGTAAGTTTCACGGGTAAGTTTTACGGGTATGTTTTACAGGTGACGTTTCACGGGTAAGTTTCACGGGTAAGTTTCACGGGTAAGTTTCACGGGTATGTTTCACGGGTGACGTTTCACGGGTATAGGTTTCACTGGTAAGTTTCACGGGTCAAGGTTTCACGGGTAAGTTTCACGGGTAAGTTTTACGGGTAAGTTTCACGGGTGACGTTTCACGGGTCTAGGTTTCACTGGAAAGTTTCACGGGTCAAGGTTTCACGGGTAAGTTTCACGGGTAAGTTTTACGGGTATGTTTTACAGGTGACGTTTCACGGGTCTAGGTTTCACTGGTAAGTTTCACGGGTCAAGGTTTCACGGGTAAGTTTCACGGGTAAGTTTCACGGGTATGTTTCACGGGTGACGTTTCACGAGTCTAGGTTTCACTAGTAAGTTTCACGGGTCAAGGTTTCACGGGTAAGTTTCACGGGTAAGTTTCACGGGTATGTTTCACGGGTGACGTTTCACGGGTCTAGGTTTCACTGGTAAGTTTCACGGGTCAAGGTTTCACGGGTAAGTTTCACGGGTAAGTTTCACGGGTATGTTTCACGGGTGACGTTTCACGGGTCTAGGTTTCACTGGTAAGTTTCACGGGTCAAGGTATCACGGGTAAGTTTCACGGGTAAGTTTCACGGGTATGTTTCACGGGTGACGTTTTACGGGTCTAGGTTTCACTGGTAAGTTTCACGGGTCAAGGTTTCACGGGTAAGTTTCACGGGTAAGTTTCACGGGTATGTTTCACGGGTGAAGTTTCACGGGTGACGTTTCACGGGTCTAGGTTTCACTCGTAAGTTTCACGGGTCAAGGTTTTACGGGTAAGTTTCACGGGTAAGTTTCACGGGTATGTTTCACGGGTGACGTTTCACGGGTCTAGGTTTCACTGGTAAGTTTCACGGGTCAAGGTTTCACGGGTAAGTTTCACGGGTAAGTTTTACGGGTAAGTTTCACGGGTGACGTTTCACGGGTGACGTTTCACGGGTCTAGGTTTCACTGGTAAGTTTCACGGGTCAAGGTGTCACGGGTAAGTTTCACGGGTATGTTTCACGGGTGACGTTTCACGGGTCTAGGTTTCACTGGAAAGTTTCACGGGTAAGTTTCACGGGTAAGTTTTACGGGTATATTTTACAGGCGACGTTTCACGGGTCTAGGTTTCACTGGTAAGTTTCACGGGTCTAGGTTTCACGGGTAAGTTTCACGGGTAAGTTTCACGGGTATGTTTCATGGGTGATGTTTCACGGGTCTAGGTTGCACTGGTAAGTTTCACGGGTCAAGGTTTCACGGGTAAGTTTCACGGGTAAGTTTCACGGGTATGTTTTACGGGTGACGTTTCACGGGTCTAGGTTTCACTGGTAAGTTTTACGGGTCAAGGTTTCACGGGTAAGTTTCACGGGTAAGTTTCACGGGTATGTTTCACGGGTGACGTTTCACGGGTCTAGGTTTCACTGGTAAGTTTCACGGGTCAAGGTTTCACTGGTAAGTTTCACGGGTCAAGGTTTCACGGGTAAGTTTCACGGGTCTAGGTTTCACTGGTAAGTTTCACGGGTCAAGGTTTCACGGGTAAGTTTCACGGGTAAGTTTTACGGGTAAGTTTCACGGGTGACGTTTCACGGATCTAGGTTTTACTGGTAAGTTTCACGGGTCAAGGTTTCACGGGTAAGTTTCACGGGTAAGTTTCACGGGTAAGTTTCACGGGTGACCTTTCACGGGTCTTGGTTTCTCTGGTAAGTTTCACGGGTCAAGGTTTCACGGGTAAGTTTCACGGGTAAATTTCACGGGTATGTTTCACGGGTGACGTTTCACGGGTCTAGGTTTCACTGGTAAGTTTCACGGGTCAAGGTTTCACGGGTAAGTTTCACAGGTAAGTTTCACGGGTATGTTTCACGGGTGACGTTTCACGGGTCTAGGTTTCACTGGTAAGTTTCACGGGTCAAGGTTTCACGGGTAAGTTTCACGGGTAAGTTTCACGGGTATGTTTCACGGGTGACGTTTCACGGGTCTAGGTTTCACTGGTAAGTTTCACGGATCAAGGTTTCACGGGTAAGTTTCACGGGTAAGTTTCACGGGTATGTTTCACGGGTGTCGTTTCACGGGTCTAGGTTTCACTGGTAAGTTTCACGGGTCAAGGTTTTACGGGTAAGTTTCACGGGTAAGTTTTACGGGTAAGTTTCACGGGTGACGTTTCACGGGTCTAGGTTTCTCTGGTAAGTTTCACGGGTCAAGGTTTCACGGGTAAGTTTCACGGGTAAGTTTCACGGGTATGTTTCACGGGTGACGTTTCACGGGTCTAGGTTTCACTGGTAAGTTTCACGGGTCAAGGTTTCACGGGTAAGTTTCACGGGTAAGTTTCACGGGTATGTTTCACGGGTGACGTTTCACGGGTCTAGGTTTCACTGGTAAGTTTCACGGGTCAAGGTTTTACGGGTAAGTTTCACGGGTAAGTTTCACGGGTAAGTTTCACGGGTATGTTTCACGGGTGACGTTTCACGGGTCTAGGTTTCACTGGTAAGTTTTACGGGTCAAGGTTTCACGGGTAAGTTTCACGGGTAAGTTTTACGGGTAAGTTTCACGGGTGACGTTTCACGGGTGACGTTTCACGGGTCTAGGTTTCACTGGTAAGTTTCACGGGTCAAGGTTTCACGGGTAAGTTTCACGGGTAAGTTTCACGGGTATGTTTCACGGGTGACGTTTCACGGGTCTAGGTTTCACTGGAAAGTTTCACGGGTCAAGGTTTCACGGGTAAGTTTCACGGGTAAGTTTTACGGGTATGTTTTACAGGCGACGTTTCACGGGTCTAGGTTTTACTGGTAAGTTTCACAGGGTCTAGGTTTCACGGGTAAGTTTCACGGGTCAAGGTTTCACGGGTAAGTTTCACGGGTAAGTTTTACGGGTAAGTTTCACGGGTGACGTTTCACGGGTCTAGGTTTCACTGGTAAGTTTCACGGGTCAAGGTTTCACGGGTAAGTTTCACGGGTAAGTTTCACGGGTGACGTTTCACGGGTCTAGGTTTCACTGGTAAGTTTCACGGGTCAAGGTTTCACGGGTAAGTTTCACGGGTAAGTTTCACGGGTAAGTTTTACGGGTGACGTTTCACGGGTCTAGGTTTCACTGGTAAGTTTCACGGGTCAAGGTTTCACGGGTAAGTTTCACGGGTAAGTTTCACGGGTGACGTTTCACAGGTCTAGGTTTCACTGGTAAGTTTCACGGGTCAAGGTTTCACGGGTAAGTTTCACGGGTAAGTTTCACGGGTGACGTTTCACGGGTCTAGGTTTCACTGGTAAGTTTCACGGGTCAAGGTTTCACGGGTAAGTTTAGCAGGTAAGTTTCACGGGTCTATGTTTCACTGGTAAGTTAATTAATTTGTTAAGATTTAGTATAAACCTTTAATAAAGTATTATAGTTATATGAAATATAGATACAAATTTAAATATTTTTGTATTTTTTTACGAATAATTTTATTATTAATTTAATAATAGACTTCTTGTTCGAATATAAATGAAATATTTTAAAAGAATTTTCATTTAGACAAAATTGTATTAACAAGCCCACAATACTTAATAAAAATCTGCTGTGGCCAGCAAACGACCTCTCGCCTAATTCTGCTTATTCTACTAATCTAATAAATAGTTTTACTTACATTTTAATAGTTTCATGTAATATATAAACCAAGATGCAATCAAAGATGTCAACTGTACTGTCACTGTCATAATTCAAACTTTGTGTAGAAATGTCAACAATATACTAGAATTTCTAAACCAGATTCAGCAAATTGTATTTAAAATTAACTGTACCCATAGATATATGCAAAAATTGTCATAAATAAATAATGTACCAGTTTGTATATCAAGCTTCAAAAGTACTACTTCCGGTTTGCGGATTTCTACCAAAATCTTATCCGGTGTTAAGATCCTTATTAAAAGCTTAAATATAAAATTTGGTTATTAAAGGTTTGATACTTTTTGAGTTATCGTGGACGAAAAATCGTCAAATACGTCCATACACACACACATAGTAGAGACCCTGAAACGTGCTTATCCACCAAAAACGCACACACAGACATTACAATAGAATATGAGGCGAGAGATAAAAATTGTTTATCATTATAGAAAAATCTGACGTGGCCATCACACAACCTTCCGCCATATCTAGACTTTAAACAGAAATGTATACGTACAATTCGGTGTCCATTTAAAATATACAAATAAAAATCTAAAATATTGAAACACAGAAATTTGCATCATCTGAATAAAAAGATTCATTCACAGGAAAACTCTTCTGTGCTGAAGCCATCCTCCGTTCAATTACTACATTTAATATCTTACTTATGACTTGTATAGCGCTAGTATGCCAATTTGTCACCTGTCAATATTTTTTACGCAGAAACAAAAATCAACCGAACATGGATTACAAGATTTCAACGTTTTATTTGATAAACTTATTTTTTTAATTTTACTGCAGTTCTTTGATGCTACCAGATAAAGACAATTTTTTATAACGTAAGTTGCAAATAACTTTGCCTCTTATTCTTATTACAAATAAATACTATATTTTTCCAAATTTATATACAATTTTGACAATTAAACTTTTCAATCTTCAAAAAATATCACTTCCGATTAAGATATTTGTACCAAAATCTAATGAGCTCTTCCAATTTATATACAAATGTTAAATACCAAATATCAAAATTTTCGGGTAATTCGTATTTGAGTTATACGACATACACCCCGGCCTTGACCACACACACATACACACACACACACACACACACACACATACATACATACAGACATCATCGTGAAACTATCAAAAATGAATTGTAAGGACCCTAATTCGTGCTCATCCACTAAAAACTCACCACCCGATTTTTAGCATGATTCCAATACCTTCCTTTACAGGTACGCGAAGGTAAAAACAGTTAAATTTCAGTCTGAAATGTTTAATTTCTGAAATTCTGAAGTTTGATTGTTACACGATCAATATATAAACTATTTAAAAATAATTTTATTTTACAAGTTACGCTAACACGATACATAATTTATTTTTCAGCGCTGCAGGAATCCAAAAATCTTTCTAAATCTTCTAAACGTCTCATTTCTCGTTGAATGTGCTTCAGATGTCCCCATCGTAATTTCTTTAACTGTTTTATATACAAAGGTTCCTCATCTGAAACATACAAACACAAAATAGCACAAAAATCGCCCTGTGGTGTGCCCTCCACCTTCGAGCATATACTGACTAGAGGCCGCCTTACGGCGTTTGTTGTGATCGGAAGATATGCTGGAGGGGAGATTAGCGGGGTCGGAAGCCGTGATGTATTGAGGGATGCGTAATTTCTTAGTATTATTCCACAAAGTAAAATAATACTCACACAACCTCATTAAACTTTTCACAAAGTAAACGCAGAACTTAGGGTTATAGTAAAATGACATGTGTGACAAGAAGTAACAAAGAATAACAGCAAAACGCTGCCCGCAATACACCATGACTTCCAGCCCCGCAAGTCCCCCCTACTGCATATCTTCCGATCACAACAAGCTATGCATTGGTATAGGGAATTACTTCTCTAGTCAGTATATGCTCGAAGCCCTCCACCATCAACCACGGGCGACTGGTAAACGTACACACCCAAACAGAAAATTGAACTTATCCAGAACGTATATTTGTCAAATCGCAGTTATGCGTAACCGTAATCTTGGAAACGCATTTTACTCAAATCGTAATTTAAAACATACAGTTGGTAAGATTACGATTTGAGTAAAATGCGTTTGACAAGATTACGGTTATGCATAACTGCGATTTGACAAAAATACGTTCTGGATAAATTCCGTGTTGGATGATTCCAGTTAGGTATAGTTGCGTTTTGACTAAACTACGGTTTACCTGAAAACGATTTGACAATATTAGTCGAAGTTGCGGTTTGGTCAAATTACGGAATGTGAAATTACAGTTTGTCTAGAATACAGTTTACGGGTTGGCATATTTACGGTTTGATAAATGGAACAAATTACAGTTTGACTAAAATACAGTTTGGCTTAATTATTTTTGGTCAAACTACACTTTAACGAAACTATATAGGTTGATGGAGGTAAAATGCGAACATAGGGAACATACATGACAATCGAACTTTCATGCCAGGTATCTTGATATATTTTGTAGTAGTGTCACAAAGCAAAGTGTGGCAAAAAGAGTAATGAATAACAGAAATAATAATAAAATCTAAAAGTGCATGTAAATTTTCTCGTTCTGCTCGTACACATACATTATTATGCAAAATATTTTAATGAAAATAATCAATAATATGACAGGTACTTTGACATTGACAGTACTTATTCCACGTATATCAAGATGCCTAGCATGATAACTCCATTGTCAAATATTTCCCTATGTTCGCATTTCACCTCCACCAACCTGTATTTGTCCAAATTGTGTGCTCCCATACAAACTAATAAATACCCTTTGTGAGTCTTACAAACTGAACAAATACTAAATAAAAAAACCTAATACTCTTCTTGAGTAAAATAAACATTGAATAGCTTTAATAGGGTAGTTTACCATTTTTTAAAAAGTTTTTTTCATTGAAACTTCATGTTATTTGAAAGCGATTGAGAGTACTGATAAGCCTTGGTCTTAATAAAGCTGTAATTAATTTTTAAAGTTTGTGTGACGTAGATGTATAGCTGAAAATCTTCTCAAACCGGAATTAAAATGTACTCATGTAAAACCAACTGTTTCTGTTACAATAAAAAACAATTTGGTAGTTTATTACTGTAAGTAAGAATACACGTGATACGCATTACTGTGACGTAGTATCGATACGTAAAATCTCAAATATTTAAAGAACTATTAACTTTTTGAAACTTTTTTCAAGCAATAACTCATTTTTGAGGTTTCAATATAATTGACCGGGTTGCTAATTTGCTACTATGGTAAAGTACCCTATTATATGACGAAGCTTTGTATAAAAAACTTATTTTACAATTTTCCTTCGACATACGAGTGACAGGAGGGGAAACGAATGCAGCGTTGGATAGCTGGAAGTGTCTACTATTCCGGTACGAAAACATGTCGCAGTCGCTGTAGTAGTATTTTTTCTATAAAAGTTAGAAACGAACGTGTTTTCTTCTCGTGCCGATAACAATGTATATTATAACATTGGATTTAGCACCAGGACAGCGCTGTCTGTGAAGCGTGATTTAGCCGCTAGAGGTACTCCAGTGCTCGAACATAAGCCATACTCGCCTGTTACTATATTCTATTTCCGAAGATCAAGTCTGCCTTAGAGTAAAATTCAAATAGCTAGGACCCTGAACTGCGCGAGAAGGCAGAGCTTGTCGTTTTACAAAAGCGGAGCTGGCGAGTATATGCTGCGCTGCACTTCACTTAATTTTCTAAACTAAAATATAACTCAATCACAATCAATTACAAAATTCGCAGGGTTACACGAAGCAAAACTCTACGAATGTCAACATGAGAATAACAGATATTGAAGCTGATGTTCTGTAGAACAGACAGTAGCGTAGTTTATCATCTATGCTTCTCTCTCTAAGACGAGAATTCGTACTTCGCGCAGGGTTCTAGCTATTTGAATTTTACTCTCGTTTCCCCTCCTACCCTCTAGAACGCCTGCTGCGCGCGCTGTCTCGTAATTTAACAGCCACACATACTTCCTGTGCTAAACATCAAGTTGCTCTCTTCGGTTCTGTTCGTGTCGCCTCGGGCGCAGTCGGCGGCCTTCGAGCAGCACTGGGGTGGGTGAGCCACAGTCTGTGGGGGTGCGTGGTTTTGGTTCTGGTCCGTAGTGGCAAAGGAGTCCGCGATGGCTTGAGATATTTCCACACAAAGATCTGTATCCATGTTCTTAGATGTTATTAAGTCCATGGCTGTGCGCGCGTCCAAGTTGAGATACTGCACAAAAAGAGTCAAATGGTAGCCTGTGGGGTACTAGTGAGTTAGCTGGTAAACGCACATACGGTTGAATGTATATTTATATCCAACACGCACGAAATATAATTTTATATGCCTCCGGTCGGCATCGCTAGTTTTCCATATCTCAAAACCCGCCAGAAACTCTTTGTTGCCAGCCTAGGCCGGCAAACAACCGGAAGTTATAGGTCGGCATCTTGACATTACTACAGTTGTCAAGCAGATGTCAATTTTATGCGTTGAATATTTTTTATACAAGAATTAACAAGATTTTGACAAATTTTAGACGTAAATCGTTAATAGAAACTGAAACTAAATATATTTTAAGCTCAAATGCAAGTATTCAGTGCACAATTTTTTAGGTTATGTATAATAAAATACAAATTAATTAAATTCATTTTATATTTTTCTAATGAAATCGGCACATAAAATATTGTGTATTACACGTCCAGAAACTGTTATGCTAGTGCTCGTAATTTGCAAGCCTCGCCTGTGGCTCGGCGTGTCAAAAATACTCGCTCTTGCAAAAGGTCAGTTTCTGGCCTTGTGATACAAATAACTATTTTATTTGGTGGTGTGTCATAATGACACTATTATAAGCCTCAATTTGAGGCTATAATAGTGTTTATTATAGGGCAAGGACCATAATGAATTCAGTATACTCAGTATTATAATTCGTTACCAAGGAGTTTCAAAAATATAATCTGGTTTTAGAATTAAATACCAAATAATTTGAATTACTTTTTCACTAATTTATACTATAGTAAGCAATCATTATGGTACACGTCTTGTTATCAAACTCGGCTTCGCCTCACTATGTTTAAAAAAATTAATCAACTTTAGTGAGGCACAAATAAAATATGTATCTTTTAAGGGCTCAAACAAAAAATTGATTCATTAAATTTGATTTTAGAAGCCAAAAACTCTGAAACGGTAAAAGATAACGGTAAAACCGAAACGGAAATAGGTTCTTCAGACATTTTTGTACCCGAAAATATACCCACAAAAATTTTTTTACAATATTTAAGCCACAAATAATTTATTATTATATTATAAGAAGTCAAAAAGAAAAATTTGCCTTTAGATGTCTATAACTTTAAAACGGTAAAAGGTAGCGATAAAACCGACCCGGCATTGGATTCTTTAGAAATTTTTGTACCTAAATACATATTTTTTATTTTTTTTAATGCCAGTTAACCACAAACAGTTATTAAGTAAGTAAGAATTAAAAAATTAAAGAAAAACGGTCATTAATTCATTTTGTCTTTAGAAGGCCGTAACTTCAAAACGGAAAAAGTTACCGGTAAAAACAATCCGGCATTGGATTCCTCAGACATTTTTCTACCAGGATCCATATTTACCAATTTTTTAAAAGCAACAGTTAAGCCACAAATAATTATTAAGTAAGTGTAAACTAAAAAAAATCGTTAATTATTTATATTGGACTTTAGAGGGCCGTAACTCTGAAACGGTAAAAGTTACCGGTAAAATCAACCCGGCATTGGATTCCTCAGACATTTCTCCATCCAAAAACATATTTTCAATTTTTTTCAAGCATCAGTAACGCCTTAAATAAATATTAAACATACCTGCTTAGAGGTCCTTTCTTCGGGAATAGTCCCTAATTCTCGACTCAACGCTCTATCGATTAAATTAACTATATAACTCTTAGACCTATGTAACTCCAGAGCTGAGTGGTCATCATTTTTAATCTTTTTCATATTAGTTTTCTTATTTTCTTCATTCTTTGGTTCTTCACTTATAACCGGATTGTGGTCTCTGGAAAATCGTCCAAAATTTCTATCTTGGTCAAACGAAGTGTGACTGCTGCTAGTGTATTTGTTGAATTTATCTTTATCTTGCATAAAAGTCATCTTCGTGGGAATATCATCGAATTTTTGCGGAAAAGCCGTAGACTGAAGCTTTGGTTGGTCTTTTGGAGACTTATTTTCGTTTTCAGGGGGTTTTTTATGCCTCATGTCTTGTTTACTACCTCTCCTAGACCGTCTGTGTTCCTTGTTTTCTGATAAATTGTCGCTATTTTCGTTTTTGTCGCTTTTTGATCGAGCTGTGTCCGGTTTCTCGACTTGTAGTTCACTTGTTTGTGATGTAGTTTGATTGGCGGCATTAGCAGTTAAGCCACTAACGCTTAGATCTTGAAGAAGGTTGTCTAAGACTTCAGCTGTCATTTGCTCTATCTCTATGCGATCTTCTTCGACGGATGATGAACGAAGTTGCTTCAAACTTGATTTTGATGAGGTCTGTTTCTAAACAAAAATTAATTATTTGTATTTGACTTTAGAAGGCATAACTCTGAAACAGTAATAGCTATAGGTACTTTTGTTGTCCTCAATTGAAAAAAAATTATAGACACAATTATTAAATACAGCAATGAAAAATCTGACGTGGCCATCACACAACCTTCCGCCATATCTAGACTTTAAACAGAAATGTATACGTACAATCCGGTGCCCATTTATACAAATAAAAATCTAAAATATTCAAACAGAAATTCATTCACAGGAAAACTCTGCTGTGTTGAAGCCATCCTCCGTTCAATTACTTAATATCTTATGACTTATATGCGGCGTTAGTGTCACCCGTCTCACCTGTCAATATTTTTTACGCAGAATCAAAAATCAATCGAACATGGATTACAAGATTTCGATGTTTTATTTGATAAATTTATTTTTTAAATTTTACTGCAGTTCTTTAATGCTACCAGATAAAGACAATTTTTTTATAACGTAGGTTGCAAATAACTACCTCTTATTCTTATTACAAATAAATACTATATTTATCCAAATTTAATGAAATTTTTGACAATTAAACTTTTTACTCTTCAATAAATATCACTTCCGGTGAAGATATTTGTACCAAAATCTAATGAGCTCTTCCAATTTATATACAAATGTTAAATACCAAATATCAAAATTTTTAGGTAATTCGTATTTGAGATATGCGACATCCGGCATCGGCCCGGACCACACACATACACACACACACATACATACAGACATCATGGAGAAAACTATCAAAAATGAGCTGTAAGGCCCCTAATTCGTGCTCATCCACTAAAAACTCACTACCCGATTTTTTGCATCATTCCAATACCTTCCTTTACAGATAAGCGGAAGGTAAAAAATTATTTGTTTAGAATTTTAAAAATTTTATAATTTTTTTACAAACAGTAAAATATTGTGTTAATAATAATATTTGAAGTATATTATTCCAATTATGTATATTTGCTGAGAAAATATTATTTTTCTTCAACCGTCTTAAAAGTTGGTTCTTTTAATACTGTTTTTAGTATTAAAAGTGGACGTTTTTGTTATTAATAAAGAAATGTAACTGTTGCTAGGTAACACTTTTAATCCTAGGCTTAAAAGTACTTTTAATCCTAAGCTTAAAAGTAGATTCTGTATTTCTACTAGAATCTTGGGAGCGTAATATTTCTTGAGCTTGATTATCACGCACTTCTTCATTTTTTCTACTGGTATTATCATCACGAATGGAGGATATTATACTTTTACTAGTGCTAGGTTCATCGAACCGTAATATTTTTTTAGCTGTCTACCATGTATGTTTACCAGTAAAGCTGATTTGACGTCTTCAATAACATCAATCTTTAAACGTACCAATTCATCGCAACAGCATTCACCCGAAATTTCCAGTATTACAACAATCTATAAAAATTAATAATATTTAGATAATTATATTCTCATTCCTCATATTTAAACACTTACTTTAATCATCAGGTATGTATTATCAGGAGCATAATTCCAGAAAAACTCTTGATTTATTTTAGTTTGACAGAACAATAAAATTTGTAAACAAAACAAAAGTTAAATCAAAGCTACCTTCTTAGTTTCAATCATATTTCAACAAAATATTTCAATAATTTAAAAAGTAATTTTCTTGGTTGAAGAAAAAATAGTATGTGTTATTTGGATTAAAAGTGTCTTTGTTTGATTCGCAATTTTTGCATCCGCTCGGCTTCGCTACGCTTCGCCTCGCAAATGTAAATTAATTGCTCATCAAACAAAGTATCACTTTTAATCCTAATAACACAATATACTATTATTTCTGAATTATATTCGATGACGTGAAAATATTTTGATTGAAAATCTGTTTTATTTTTTATCTCGAGAACCAAGCCTCGTAGAGAAAAACCTCCAACATGAAAAGTGATTATTTTTTTCTTCTCTATCGACCTGTAAAAAAAAATTTTGAAAATCGCGCAAAAAATTTCCTTTTTTTCGAGACAAATATACCGGAATGAAGATAACTCGAAACCTAAGCGCCGTAGAAAAAAACTTCAAATTACAAAGTTGTTCAGTTTTCGATTCTCTATCGATTGGTGTATAGATTTTTTCGAAAAAACCCTAAACTGCCGAGATAGCCATAAAAAATAGATTTCGCTGAAATTTGGTATATAGATAGATCTCGTTGAGTAGATTCCGAAAATGGGGTTGTTTTTTCAAAAATATTGTTTTTTACCTTAGATAATTGACTTTAAAGGGTCGAAAAAACCGACCTCCATATCTCGAAATCTAGAGGCGTTAGAGCAAAATGTCAAATGAAAAAGTTGTTCCTCTTGTAATTTTGAGCAAGTTTTGCATTTAACTTTTTTCTCTAGGAGCCATAGATCTCGAGTTATAAGGGGAAACAGATTTCCAAAAGCATGGACTATAGCCTTGACACTTTTTTGGCTCAAAATGGGTTTTTCTCTCCGAATCGATTGAAATTTAATACAGACCTTCTGTACAGCAGTGTGCATCGATATCCGGTCGCAGAAATTTTTAAAAAAATTTATTAAGGGAGAAATTAAATATTTTCGGTCAAAACAGGCTGTTTTATGAAATGACTAATAGCTCATCAAACCATCACAAGTTATATATCAAAAGATTGGAAAAAATACACAGATTCTTAATCTGTGCCGTTTATTACAAAATTCGTTACCGTTTTCGAGTAATAAGCAAAAGTTTGAAAACCTTACTTGCCTACTCGTGGCGCCATCTGTGGTAGTTGTCCTAACTATTAATTATTTGCGAATATTATTAAAACTTATCCTAGACCAATGAAAATATTACTATATATAGACTAAATTACTAGGAATTCAATATAATAAGTACTAAATTTTTATATTGCTTCTGTTTTAAGTAATTCAAGTTTAGATCCATCATGTTAGATATCGATATATGTGACATCTCAATATGGCGGACTTGTCAGTAATGAAAATATTGATACTGTAAACTATAATATCTAAATAATACGTACAGATAGCCACTAAGTAGACACCTCAAACGTATTTGAATATTGTTTATTATATTGTAGCTAAACTTGAAGCAAATCGGTGACATGAGAAATCTTGACTTAAATTATATTAAATACTAATAATCCAGTTTGATTTGAGACTTGTAACCTACAGCAATGGATTCAGGAGAAAAAATCAATGAGGTAGCCACAATTTGAGTTCAATTGCCTTATTAATAAGGTTTTTACTAAAATATCGAATTACTGGAAACATGTCAAGGAATTGTGTTCTTATAAGTACATAAATACTGCATGTAGGGCCCCAAAACCTTCATCGATGAATTCAGGAGGTCAAGAAACGTGAGTACCAATAATTTGAGTTTAATTGATAAATGTATAAAGTATTTATAGGCATATTTGTTTTCTAGAATCGTAGGAAGAATCTATGTGTTCATAGCTACATATATACTGTATGTAGGGCCCCAAATCCTTCATCGATGCCTTCAGACGGTCAACAAACTTAAGTAGCCACGTTTTGCAATGCATTGATAGGGTAATAAAGTATTTAGAAGCCAATTTCAAAATTAGAGTCAAAGAAGTACCTATGTGTAATTTCCTACTGTTTAAAACCTTCAGGAGGTCAAGAACTGTAAGTATCTATATTTTTAGTCTAATTGAATCGCTCATTAAGTCTACATATGTACATTTTCAATGCCAACAATTCCCAATGCAAAAATACACCCCCCCCCCTCATATGAATTTCATCAAAAACATTGGAAATGAACGTATCTTGACGCATTAATATTTACTGACGATAATCTAACTTATACTATTCTAGTATTTAATTAATTGTTCTCAATTTATTGTTTCAGGAGTATCATAACATATTACAACGTTCTTGCGTGTTCATAAGGATATAATGGGGCCTTAGTCATGTCATAAGAACCAGTGGGTCTTATTTGAAGATGCTGTAACTTGATTGGAATATACGAAGCTGTAGAACTTGTGCTTTAGAGTTTGCGTTGATCGAAGAAGTCAGCTGGTTACTGGAGACCTAGGAGGTAGAATGGGGCCCTACGTGAGTTGAAGACTCTATAAACCATTGTGGCTACAATTACCATCCTCTTGTGCGAGTGTTGAACCAAGAACTACTTGGTGAAGAATTCCAAGATCGAACAAAGTTGAAGATTACATTGAGATAATTTTATTTTGCCTGTAACTCTTAAATGGTTGAAGTTATGTTAATTATCGCTTGAAATATAGAAACTGCATTCAATTTTGCCTCATTTATTTATTTAATTGTAACAATGAGCAAATTATAAACGAAATACAAATTAACCAGGAACCAATGATGAACCACTTAAGTTATTTTTATTCTGTTGTCTTCCAGTACTTGTCAGATATGTAATAACGTTGTATATAAATAAAATAACATATAAACACTCTGTTAATGTTGTTTCTTTATCTGAAAATGCGAGAAGAAAGATTCAAAGCCTAATACTCTATGTAATTATAAGTCTGTCTATTTATTTACGTATAACAACGTTATCAATTAAACTCAAACTGTCGCTACTTATGTTTGTTGACCTCCTGAAGGCATCGATGAAGGATTTGGGGCCCTACAAGAAGTATTTATGTAGCTACGAACACGTAGATTCTTCCTACGATTCTAGAAAACAAATATGCCTAGAAAAACTTTATACATGTATCAATTACACTCAAATTGTGGCTACATATGTTTTTTGATCTTCTGAATTCATCGATGAATGTTTTGGGGCCCTACACGCAGTATTTATGTACTTATAAGTACATGGATCCTACCCGATGTGTCCAATTGATCGATATTTTAGTAAAAACCTTATTAAGACGGCAATTAAACTCAAATTGTGGCTACCTCATTGATTTTTTCTCCTGAATCCATTGCTGCAGGTTACAAGTCTCAAATCAAACTGGATTATTAGTATTTAATGTAAATAATGTCATGATATGTCATGTCACCGATTTGCTTCAACTTTATCTACAATATAATAAACAATATTCAAATACTTTTGAGGTGTCTACTTTCTGGCTATCTGTACGTATTGTTTAGATATTAAAGTTTACAAATCAATATTTTCATACTGACAAGTCCGCCATATTGACATGTCACATATATCGATATCTAACATGATGGATCTAAACTTGAATTACTTAAAACATAAGCAATATAAAAATTCCGTACTTATTGTATTGAATTCCTAGTAATTTAGTCTATATATAGTAATAGTTTCATTGCTCTAGAAAAAGTTTTAATAATATTCGCAAATAATTATTTGTTCGGGCAACTACCACAGATGGCGCCACTAGTAGGCAAGTAAGGTTTTCAAACTTTTGCTTATTACTCGAAAACGGTAACGAATTTCGTAATAAACGGCACAGATTAAGAATCTGCGTGTTTTTTCCGATCTTTTGATATATAACTTGTGATGGTTTGATGAGCTATTAGTCATTTCATAAAACAGCCTGTTTTGACCGAAAATATTTAATTTCTCCCTTAATAAATTTTTTAAAAAAATTCTGCGACCGGATATCGATGCACACTGCTGTACAGAAGGTCTGTATTAAATTTCAATCGATTCGGAGAGAAAAACCCATTTTGAGCCAAAAAAGTGTCAAGGCTATAGTCCATGCTTTTGGAAATCTGTTTCCCCTTATAACTCGAGATCTATGGCTCCTAGAGAAAAAAGTTAAATGCAAAACTTACTCAAAATTACAAGAGGAACAACTTTTTCATTTGACATTTTGCTCTAACGCCTCTAGATTTCGAGATATGGAGGTCGGTTTTTTCGACCCTTTAAAGTCAATTATCTAGGGTAAAAAACAATATTTTTGAAAAAACAACCCCATTTTCGGAATCTACTCAACGAGATCTATCTATATACCAAATTTCAGCGAAATCTATTTTTTATGGCTATCTCCGAAGTTTAGGGTTTTTTCGAAAAAATTTATAAACCATTCGATAGAGAATCAAAAACTGAACAACTTTGTAATTTGAAGTTTTTTTCTACGGCGCTTAGGTTTCGAGTTATCCTCATTCCGGTACATTTGTCTCGAAAAAAAGGAAATTTTTTGCGCGATTTTCAAAAATTTTTTTTACAGGTCGATAGAGAAGAAAAAAATAAGCACTTTTCATGTTGGAAGTTTTTCTCTACGAGGTTTAGTTCCCGTGAAAAAAAATAAAATAGTTTTCGAATTAAAATATTTTCACGTCATCGTATATAATTCAGAAATAAATAATATTTTCTCAGCAAATATAAATAATTGGAATAATATACTTCAAATATTATTAATAACACAATATTTTACTATGTGTAAAAAAAATTATAAATTTTTTAAATTTAATTTATTTTTAAATTCTCAGCAAATAATTTTTTCATTTTATTTTTCATTGCTGTATTTAATAATAATGTCTATAATTTTTTTTAGGGCTTAGATTCAATTGAGGACAACAAAAGTATAGATTTTTCTATACTATCAGAGAAGTCATTAGTATAGGTAACATATTTATTAAATAGGTTATTAAATATTTTTTAAATTTCAAACTCTTGCCAACTTGTATGTCTTAAATACAGTTGGGAAGATTACGATTTGAGTAAAATGCGTTTGACAAGATTAC